>CM053559.1:62059797-62126254 GCA_028646485.1 Cryptoprocta ferox | reverse complement strand
TGAAATGTAGGTTAGACTAAATAAAATCTTAAAGGGTCTCATAGGATCTTTTTCAAGTCATAGATAATTTAAATAGATGAGAGAGAATGGGAACACAATCATATCATTTTTGTTCTACTTTACGTACTATTTAATGTGTTCAAATGATTTGTTATGATTTTTTATTCAGTTTTATTTTGGTATTTACCAAACTTTGTTGGTAGCACACTTGGATATAGTTAAAGGTACTAGGTAAAACTAGTTCCATCGTCCAATAAGTTTGGCAAACAATACTTGGTATATCTACTAGAGATTCATGATATACACTAGCATATTGAAAGCTCTGAGAAGCCACTAAAACGGTGTATTCTGGGACCCGTATTTCAAATGCGTGGGAGCATGTTTTCTCCCCACACCACAAAGCAGTGCTCCGGACACTAGCTGGGTGTCCTACAATTCAACTCAATTCTGACACTATCTACCTGTAGACAGCATCAGATCCCATAGGTTAAGGGCTCAGTCCTACAAGACTGCCCCCACTTTAGATGCCAAAAGCAAGCCCAGCACATTACTTGTGTTTCTGACCAACTGACGAGTTTCCCCCCACTCCCTCCTCAGGTTTGATTAATTTGTTGAGGAGCTCACAGAACTCAGAGAAACATTTTACTTCCTAGATTACAGGTTATTATTAAGGATATACCCCAGAAACAGCCAGATGGAGGAGATATATAGGGCAAAATATGGGGACAGGGCAAGGACATTCCATGCCATCTCCAGGCACACCACTTTCCCCCATCTCCATGTATTCCCCAACTGGGAAGGAAGGTCTCTGAACCTTCTCTTTTTGGGTTTTTATGGAGACTTCATTACATAGGCACAATTAATTCAATCACTGCCATTGGCTATGGATTTAACCTCCTGTCCCTGTGCCCTACCTAGAGGCCTGGGAGTGGGACTGAAAATTCCAACCCCGCAAACACAGGGTGGACTCTCCTGGCAACCAGCCCCCTTCTTGGGTATAGTCCCAAAGTCACTTCATTAACAAAACAAGAGACACAGTTATCACTCTCACTATAGGAATTCCAAGGGGTTTGTGAGCTGTGAGCTAAGAACTGGGGACAAAAACCAAAGATATATGAGAAATATATAATGATCACCCAAATGACCAAATACATCTTTCTTATAATTCACAATATTGTTCCTACCTATAAACATGTTTAACGTTTGAATCTTAACCTAGATTTCACAAAATTATTCAAACATGATTTTTTTTATAACACACTTATTAACATCCTATAGAACACTATTCTGAACAAGCTATTTGCTACACAGATGGAGTCATAATTGAAACTCAATTAAAATATCCATGTTAAAAATTCTGTCCAGAATTATATTCACTATAAATTATTTTACAAATAATTTCTTTAAAACCACGTAGTTTGGCTGTCATTCTCTCTTAAACCTGCTCCAAACAAGTAGGGCACCCCCACCACCTGATTGGAACTGGTCTTGTCAAGTAATTTCTGACCTCCGTATGCTAAAAAAAAAAAAAAAAAAACCAACAATGGTCAATTCTCAGGGATTATCTTACTGCACCTAGTGGCAGCATTTTACAAAGTTGATCAGTTTCTACTTCTTGATAGACTTTTTTTCCACTTTCTCCCAAAACACAAAACTCTTAATGCACTGGCTGTTTCTTCTCATGTACCTTTGTAGGTTCCTCATTTTCTCCTTGCACTTTTAGAGTACCCTGAGGGCTGGGTTCTTAGATTGCTTCTTTTTATATGTATAAATATTCCCTTGGTGATTTCATTTAGTCTCAAGGTTTAAAATATTTTTAAATTACATTTTGACAATTCCAAAATATACATTTCAAGTTCAGCTCTCTATCCAAATTCTAGGCATAGATATTTTCTCAAAGTTGATATGCCCAAATTGAACTTCTGATCTTCCCTCTCAAATGTCTTTCTCCTTAGCCCTTCCCCTCTTAGTTAACAGCAACTATCTTTCTGGTTCTGTATAAACACAAAGCTTGGAATCATCCTCTTTTCCTCTTTCATGCCTATATCCAAACCATAGGCAAATCTTGCTGGCTCTACTTGCAGATTATATGTGGAATCCAACCACTTTCCACCACCTCTACTGCTATCATCCTGGCACACTGCATGAGCTGCACCAGTTTCTCATTGTGGAATACTAAAATAACCTAACTCGTGTCCCTATTCCACTGTTGCCCCTCCACAGTCTATTATCAACACAGCTGCTAGAAGGACCTTTCTTACATGTATGGAAGATAAAGTCACTTACTTGTTCATAACACAGCTATCACATCACACTGCAAGGCCAACTTCTTTATAAAAGCCAAAAGTCCCATATAATATACTCCCAATCCTCACTACATTTATGAAGTCATGTCCAACTACTCTCCCTTGTTCACTGGCCTCTAGCTACACTGGCTTCTTTGCTGTTCTTAGAACTTGTCACACATGCTTCCATCTTCCATGCAAATAACTCAAACCTATGCAGATTCACCTTCTTAGTGAGGTCTGCACTGACCATCCTGTTGAAAATTGCTTAACCTGCCTGCCCTCCCAATATCCCATATCCCTCCTCTGTGCTACATTTTTCTGTAGAGTTTATCACCTAACAGTAATTTACTTATTTTTTGTGGTTATTGCATGTCTCCTTTCACTAGAATGTAAGCACTGACACCCTATTATTATAATGAATAACAATAAACAGGACTGCACAACAAATTATCTAGCATGGAGGAGTAAAAATAATTTTCCCTCTTCCTCTCTAGGTTCTTGACTGGGACACCTCCTTCCCCACCCCTCGCCCTGTAACAAAAAAACAGATTAACAGGAGAAAAACGAACAGATGTTTAATACCATGTATGCCTCTTGCATATACGCGAGACACCCAGGAAAACTGAGAAACTCTCCAGAATGGCCCAACCTATCACCTTAAATACCATCTCCAGAGAAAGACAAAAGATGTTGGGGTTGGGGGAGCCAGTTATGGAAGATTTTCAGGTAAAGCACAGTCAACAAGAGTAAGGTTATTACACAGGTTTAAGTCCATGCCCTCTCCATTCATCAGAGTTTCTAGAGATTTAGTTATCTTCCTCTTTCTAGTACAAGGGGAGACACCCTTATAAATTGAGATTTTCCTTTCAAATATAAATAAATGTCTTTTACAAAAAGCCAACGTCTTGTTTTCCAGAGCTTCTCCCATGTCGATACTTTTTTTTTTCTTTTGGAAAAGCAATTAGCCTAAAATAATTTTGATAACTAAAAGGCTTATTTTGGGGCACCTGGGTGGCTCAGTCGGTTGAGTGTCCGACTTCAGCTCAGGTCATGATCTCACAGTCTGTGGGTTCGAGCCCCGCGTCGGGCTCTGTGCTGACAGCTCAGAGCCTAGAGCCTGCTTCCCTCTCTCTTCCCCTTCTCTGCTTGCTCTGTCTCTGTCTCTCAAAATAAAATTAAAGACATAAAAAAAAATTTCTTAAAGGCTTCTTTTGAGGTGGCAAATTCTGCTCTTCACTAGGTAGTTCCCCATAGAGCAAGGTCTGGAGAAAAGGAAGGGAGGAGTTTGAGTAGCAAAGTTGAGAGAAGAGAAAGGATCTGAATTTTGCAGATGGGTCCAAGTAAGGCCTGCTTAATAGGGAACATATGTACCACACATCTACAGTTATCTTCCAGTGACTCTGGTTGTAGTAGATGTAAATTCATATTGCTTCATCAATCCTGTCTGACACCATCATTACATGGAAAGAAATCTTGGAAAAGCAGGTTAAGTAAGACAAGGTCCTATGCCTGATTCATTGATGCAATATTTTATCAAAAGTCTAGTAATACTAAAATTTTAAATTATCTCCTAGTATCACAATTATTTCCTGAATTATATTTCTGTCAGGGGTGGATGTTGGAGTTGCTCCTCCTTGCTGTTGGGGTTCCCTTAAATGTCTGATATTCCTTGGACATCTGCGTTTATGAAAGACTACATCAAATTCCAGACAGCTGTGAAAAGCAAGTTTCCTCAGCAATTAGGTATCCATTTTGAACAGAAGCTATGGTTCTGTGTAAGTTGTCAGGGCATTTCAACCAGCAGGCACCTGCAGGTGAGTGTGTGGACGGCTTACAGAAGCTATTGTTTCCTACACATGCCCAAGTAAGGAGGCTTTGCTCTGGGAGTGGAATGCTGCCATTACTCATCTTCCCCATCCCCAAGTGAAAATTTACTTCACCTCTACTCTATTCTTTATAGCACCCCAATACCCTCACTGGGGAGCCTCCCTAGGAATAGAATGATCTGTTTCCTTGAAGATTTATCCTTTTAGGCTTTACCCTAGAGAAAAAGCTATCTCAGTAACAGTTTAGCTGGAGGAAAGAAGGTTAGGGGTTCCCAATGCAGTTCTTCAATTAATTAGCATGACTGAATACTGGCCAGTTCCTTTGCCCCCCCACCCCAACCCAAATCTGAGCCTTAAAGTTTCTCCAGGATACCTGGACAGTGATTCTTTTTTTCTCTGAATCCAATTACTTCTGCTTTATCCCCTCCTGAAATGTCTCAAAACTCCTCCTGTTTTCCAGAACTTTTATGACTTCATTCTTATATTTTCTGTTACTGGGACCAAGAAAAAGGGAAAATCATCATGGTTGATTATATTCAACCTGTCATCTGGAATGGAAGGTACCAGCTTTGAAATCAATGTAAAAACTTTGGACCTACTGGTGGTACCAACATCGTCTTCCCCTAATGTGTTCTTTTAATTGCTAAATAAATTTCCACTTCAGAAAATGAAACTCATAGCACAAACAATTGCCTAAAATCAACCATCAGATCAGGAGTTAATTACGCCAATTCTGGAGCACCAAAAAAATCTCATGCCTATTACATGCCCTATAGCATCCAATTCAAGATAATTAATCCAGAAAACTTGAAGAAGTACAAAAATTCATCCAAGAAAAAGACTATAAGTCACATTATAGATATTACTGTTTTGCCCAAAAGGAAAAGAAGGACTGATTTCATGTGTTGATTTATATAGGGAGTATAGATTAAGCTATTGTATCGGTCATTTCTTAAGTATAGCAGTTTTCCATTTTTTACCTGTATACCTGTACAAACTAAAAAGAAAAAAAAAGCGTAAGTTATTGTGAAAACTTTTATGTTGATTACTGGTCTAACTTCCAGTTGCTTATATACTATACACACATATACACATACCCCTGTATATTACTTAAGTATCTTTTTGATAGTTTGTATCTTAAGTGTGTATGATTCAGGGTCCATTTTTTCCTTGCAAAAATTATGCCAAAGAGTCAAAAGGGAGATAAAAAAAAAAAAAGAGGACATTCAAATAAATGTTCAGAATGGGGAAAAACAAGGGATAATCAGGCCCTGAAGTAAAAGAGGACAGATACTAACAATGTAAAAGTTAATCCTATTTGAGTTGTTTTGTTTTGCCTCATTTGTTCTGTTTGATAGGCTACAGATAATCCTCAGACCAAAATTCAAGGTTTGGCCATTTTCTTATCAAGCAAAAGTTAAGTAGCAGGCGGGGAACTTGTGTGGGCCAACTCTTGATTTCAGCTCAGGTCATGATCTCATGATTCCTGAGGTTCATGAGATTGAGCCCAGCATGGGGCTCCATGCTGGGTTCTCTCACCCTCCTGCTTTGCCTCTCTCCCTCCTTCTCTGCCTCTTCCCTGCTCTCTCAAAAACTAAATAAATAAACACTTAAAAAAAAAAGTAGTAGGTATACCTTCCAGGAAATAATATTCATAAATTTAATAATTTCATGTTCTTCAGTTTTCAAATTAAAGATGATTATTAACAAATATAGCTTTATGTAAAGTCTCTTTTTCCCCAATCAGACCTAAAGAGGAAAGAATACTTGCCCCTAGCAAGCAAATACATCAAAATCATAATTAATAAAATCTTTAAACTAAAAAAACTTGTGAGGGAAGGAGGATGATAAGAAAGTAAGAAAAATTACCAAATGGCAACTAAACAAGGGTTTTCAGGTTAGTCAAAAATAACTTCTGGAATATAGTCTATGGTCAGCATAAGCAACCCCATTGTTCATATTATCCTCCATAGCTCCAGAACTACTGAATAAACTTTTAACAATAAAATGACACTGAGAACATCATAATGTAAATGCTGTATTTCTCTCACTCGCACACAATGTTGTATGAGACATTTACTAGTTTTAATGTATCCATAGGATTAATACTCATATGGAGTAGAATGCAAAAAGTGCAGAACTAAAGAAATAAGTCAATTGAAAACAAAAGCACACATTTCTTAGGATTTAAAAATATTGCACATAAGGTTGCACAGAAATTACTGGCTGTTTTTACAAACAGAATGAGGTATTAGTCAATCTCTAGATAAAGATGAGTGCAAAGAACCACACACAAAAAATACATAAATCCATAGAAGACCTAGAGGGCCAATGACTAAGAAAGAAATGTGAAAAGATGTGAATTAGCTATGATTTCAACACTACAAAATCATTAGCCAGGGAGCAAACATGTAACAATGTCTTGGCAATATCTCAAAAGTTTTCAACTTTCAGCCTAAATGGCTATAAGCAATACAATCATTTCCCTTACTCCAATTTTACTACAGAAAGGTATGCTTCTGTGGTACATATTAAACCATGACTTTCTGAAGCTTTCAGTGGAAAGATACTACTACACTTTGCTGAATGACTCAATTACAGTTTCATGTACATTTAGCAACCCAAGTCAGAGATGCTGCAGAGCATGCAATTTTAAATTAGCAAAGGTTTCATTGCAAAAACCATTCAAGTGCACACAATTTAAATCTACAATAAGTTTTAAAGTTTAACTTTTAAATATGTATCAGGTGAACTGAATCTTTTCTTGGTAATAAAACTGGCCACACAAGTAAGCCCAAGGGCAGGTCGAGAAAACAAGACCAGATAGAATTATAATATCTTTTTTTTTTTTTTGAAAAGAATGTTTCCTAATCAGGAAAATTAATAATTAGCTATTTCTCTACTAACTGAATGTTGCTGAATTTGTCAAAAACCATTTAAATACATTTAATATCTATATCAAGTTAAGTGAAATCATGCACTTGTCAAAATAGTTCACAGAAAATTGTTTTGCATCAAAGATACTGAAGAAGAGTCAACTAGTTGGATTTAGTGAGAACAGAAAAACAGTGAGTGAACTACTGTCCTGAACAGTCAGTGTATGTAGTAACCATATTTCCTCTTCGCTGAGTGACAGTCCTGCAGTGCTTGCTAGATCCATGGAATCTATTTTCAGTCTGTACTGTGTGCCGATTGTTGGTGTCAAAACCACTAAAAGAAAACATTTTTTCCATATCTTCAAACATGTCATCAAACAGTCCACCTCCAAAAGAAAACTCCTGGAAATGATGTCTTTGTCTACTGGAACCATCCTGGCGTGTCTGGAAGTGATTTTCAAAATGCTTCTTGGACCGAGTGTTTTGGTTTTGACCAAAAAACCCAAAGTCTTTAAATAAGTCATCGAAATTAAAGTTAAATGATTGCTCAAAAGGGCTTCCGTTACCTCTTTGTCCTTTACCATTAGTAAAAGCACTGTGTCCAAGTGTATCATACTCTTTTCGCCTGTTAGCATCTGAGAGTGTTTCATATGCTGAGGGAAATAAAAATACTTTAGTAACCGAAGGTAATCAAAATTACACATATCCCAACCACTTCAAATAAGTGAATTCAATTCCCTATTTTAGGGAAAGATTTCACACAACCAGTAAAGCCAAAACATTACAAACATAGGAAAAAAGGTAAAATGAAAGTCATAGTAGGCAGGGGCCTTTGTTTTGTTGACTGCAGAGTATTGGCTGTTAGCATAATGCCTGCACCCAATAAATATCCAATAAGTATTTGTTAAATGAATGCTACCATTACTTACAAATAAGCATGTGGGTATTTTTCATATTATTTGCGTAAAACTATTCTTGTATTAAATAATTTAATGGCTCAATATAACCAATTAAGAAGAATTAAGATTTTTCATTTCCTTACTAGCTGGAAGTAAATGTTTAACTCAACCCTACTCAATTACCTCCAACCACCGTTAATTACTATATGCCCAGGAGGTGAAGCTGTTTTAGGGCTAGTCTTATTTGTTTCATATTTTTTCTTTAAAGACAAATGTGGCTTTTAAACATAGATGAACACAAATCCCACATTTCAAAGTCTATTTAAATTTTTTATATTTAATGCTTTTATATTTAATCTCCATACTTAGTAAAAAACCATGTTTCATAAGTTAGCTTATAAGTTTTGGGTACCTAAAATTCCTTTTAACATGTAAACAATAAGCTATTTCATAAACAATAAAAGAATGAAGCAATACATTTTCAATATTTTAAGATCTATATGCCCATAGAAATATACACTACAATTTATCATTCCATACAGGAATCAAAGTATTTGTCATAAGAAAATAGTCTCAAGAATCTCCCTTTATTTAAATGTAGATCCCTTTCGGCCACTCACCTGCACAGTATCTCCAAATACATACACTTCTAACTACCATTCTCCTTTACTAGTTAATATCTAGGAGACCTCAGAGACAGTCATTTACTTACCTTCTGCGATCTCTCGGAATTTTGCTTCAGCATCAGGGCTCTTATTTTTGTCAGGATGGTACTTCATAGCCAACTTGTGAAAAGCTTTCTTGATTTGGCGCTCTGATGCAGATTTTGGCACACCTAAGATATCATAGTAACTTTTGGAGGCCAAAATTAATTCCGTTATCATTAAAATGCAGATTGCAAAGACGAAAACTGACTGGGGAGTAGCCATTTCTAATATCCTGAAAAAGAAAAAAAAATTTATCCATGGAGCGAATCTTAAGATTTTTTCTTTTAAAAGAAACCCAGTGAACTTTTAGGAAACAAAGTCTATACCTTTAATTCCTGCAGTATTAAAATTTTAAGCATATAGGATCCTGTACTTGTTTCCATGTTATTTCATTTTTACAGGCTTTATTACCCCTACAGTAGTTGTAATCTTGGAAGCAAATATAATTCAACCAAACGGAGAAAAAAGTAAAATCTTCCTTTGCTTTACCTTTCCACTAATACTCTGGTCATACACCAGCAGACACAAAATTACTCAATAACTGATTTTTACCAGTTAATACTGAAGATTCATCATTTGCAAACATTGTAAAAAGGGTGGAAAATCCAAATAATTTTTAAAAGGATGTCAATTTTCCTTTCAAGAATTCATATTCTAAGAGGATTAAAAATAAAAGTATTTAACTTCAGAAGAAAAAAGTACATTACCAAGGTAAACAGCCCAGTGTGTCTGAATTGGTAATCTTCCCTCCCTAAGAATGCACCAACTTCAGCTTTCATTTCCGCAAGGTGAGCCAAGGATTGCAAATAGAGAATCTCATCATAGTAGTATTGACAACACAATAGAATGTATTAATTTTTTAATTGTAACATCCCAAATACTTAACAATTGGATAAACGGGTTTTGTTAAAAACTTGTAATTAATATAATTTAAGATTTCTGCTAAAGCTGCCAGGAGAATGAACTTTCACAGTCTGAACTTCGGATAAGTTAGTTATTTTCAAACTTCTCAGTGATCATTAAAATATCTCTCTAACCTTAAGGAAGTTTTACATTATAATTCACCTTAGAATTCTGGATACTATAGACTTAATGACTTGGGATTCAAAACGAATGTGCTGTTTTTTGAACTGTGTACTACAGGAGTTCTTAGTAACCTATGATGACATTACAAGGCTGACGAAAGACACTACGGTTTGTGGAAACTGCCTGCCTTTCTCTCCTGTGGCCTTTTCTGAGCGTAATTAGCAGATGGATTCCTCCTTTCCAGAGAGTTAGTCATAGTCACGGGCACCGAGGATCAAGGACGACCTCCTCGTTTAAAGAACGCAAACAGAGCGAGTACTGTGGACGCCACAAAGACTGCAGGTACTTCCCTAGTCAAAGGGTGGGTCTCAAACTGACAGGGAGGCACGTTACCAGTTTAATGAAGGTTACTCCATAGTTCAAGTTTAGTACCTGACTTTTGTATTATACTGACTTCTCCTTCCCAAGAGGGACCCACCGGACAGCAGCCTGGGCCTTACTCCCCGGAGCCGGTGGCCGGTAGGGCTGCCCCAAGACGACCCAGACGCGTCCGGTCCGTCCAGGCGCCGCCCTCGCGGCTGTCCGCGGCCCGGAGGCCAGCCCTGGGAGGAGCTGTCCGACTCCCGAAAAAGCCAACGGCCAACCCAAATCACAAAACGCCCTATTCCGTGGTTCGGTCCTCTCCTTTTCCCTAATCCCTCAAAGACATCAAGCAGCCTGAAGCGCTTGCGACGACCGTAGCGGCCACCGAGACCAGGTCATTCTACAAAGACCAGCCGAGGCCCCGGGGACGCTCTAAACACCCCTCCCGCGACCTCCCGGCCTCTTCCCTCATTCTCACCCTCCGACTGCTGCTGCTCCTCAACAGAGCACAGGCGCCTGCAGACTGAAGACTGGCTCCACACAGCTGCTCGGCCCGGCCCTTCGCCCAGGTCTCCGCGGCCTCCCGTAGCCGGCGCGCGCCCCACTGCCGGTTGGACACCGGCCTAGCGCTCCTCCTGACGCCGCCGCCGCCGCCGCAGCGACCCCTCTGAAGCCCGCTCCTCACTGGCCGGCGGCAGCTGCTGGCGCCGCCACCTCAGAAGAAGACCTACACGAAACGCTTCCCTATTGGCTCCCGCTGCCCCACCTGACCCTGGCGCCCTACGCGCACGTGGAAAACTGTTGTTGCCGCTCAGCCTGTGCGTCACTTCCGGCCCCAACCTCCAGAAAGGGCCGCGCAGAAGCCTGAAGAAACGGAAGTGAGTCGACGATTGCAGCGTCTTTCCGCTAGGCCTAGTCCGGCGCAGGCGCGGTGGCCTCGAGCGGCCTGGACTTGCAGCCCCACCTTGGTAAGGAGGGTCCGCCGGCGCCTCTCGTCGGCCTGGGCCTTCTGGGCCGCACCAGAGCGATGCCTCGCTATTGCGCAGCGATTTGCTGTAAGAACCGTCGGGGACGAAGCAGTAAGGACCGGAAGCTGAGTTTTTATCCGTAAGTCGTCCTTTGAGCCGAAGCGTCCGACGCCTTGTCTTTGAGCCACGGTCCTGTGGCTGTTGTAGCCAGAGGTTTGGGGTTATCTGGAAATTCGTCCTCGGCTCTTGGGGCGTGGCTCTTCACTGCGCGGGAGGAGGATGTGAAGGCTCGAGTTGAGTTTACCTAGAAATGCCCTAACTAAACTAGGACACTGGGTTGGTGGCGAGGCATATAGAGGTCTTTGGGGGTGTTAAGTAGCCCCCTAAAACAGTAAAGTTTTGACACTTGACTTTTAACAGTAAAGTTAAGCACTTGACAATCAGTACGTGCTTAATATATGAGAGAATCAATATATTTACAATATTCCGTTTCCTTCTTTTCTTGTTAGTAAAAATAATTCATTTAGTAAAGCACGCGGTGCTCCGTGGGTTTCCGAGCACCTCACCTGATTTCTTTTATTGTATGACGTTAACCACCACTTAAGGCACAAATCAAACCCAAGTGGAAGGTGCATGCACAGTTAACCTACACCTTCGGTGAGTTAGGTTGCATAGGTGTCCCTTAAGTTCATCTTCTCCCGACGAAACCAAGGCCTTTCAGAAAGTAGGTTACCTTGAAAGTTCTGTGACAAAACCAGAATTACAACCTATGCCCTGCTCAGGGCTCTATATACTCTTTATTCGTACAGGCAACAGGATAAGTGTTGTTCCGAATTACTGCTGCCACGAGATATTTCCGTGAAACCACAGTACTCCTTTTTATGCAGAACAGGGAAGCAGTACTGAGTCCAGGCTCCAAAGCCAGACTTCGGAGGTTCACAACGTGGTTCCACTGCCCTGTAGCTGAATGACCTTCTGCAAAGTTATTTAAACTGTCTGTGCCTGAGATCTCTCGCCCGTAGAGTTCTTAATTGTACCTACTGAACACTTTGTGTGTAAATAGGTAAAGCAGCACTTGACAATCAGTACGTGCTTAATATATGAGAGAATCAATATATTTACAATATTCCGTTTCCTTCTTTTCTTGTTAGTAAAAATAATTCATTTAGCTCTAACTTGGTCTTTTACTCTTGTAGATTTTCACCAGCTATTTTTTGAGGCCTATTTTACTTTAAACCAGAAACTCTCTGATCATGGATACAATTGCTTTCCATTATCTTAACTAATGGGAGAAAAACTGGTAACCCCAAATAACGTACATATGGCAGTATTTCCACGATTGTTTCCCACCTGAAGCCCACAAGATGCAGAGAGTGATTTTTTGGAGAAATGTCAGTTATCAATAGCTCTGGCTTTGAGAAGGTTTGTAGCAAAAAATCGTGTTAAACCTGATTTAGTTATATATTTCCCAGATTTATTTGGTCTTGGATTTGGAGGAAATAATGCCAGACTCCAAATTCTTTTAATCTTTCCATAGTTACTGTTTTTAAGGAGGGAGAAATAATAATGCCCGAGGAGGTCAGTTATAAAGATTTTTTTCCTCAAAATATGAATTTACCAAAAGTGGATTAAAAAAATTTTTAATGTTTTATTTATTTTTGATAGAGCATGAGAAGGGGAGAGGTAGAGAGAGAGGGAGACACAAAATTCGGAGCAGACTCCAGGCTCTGAGCTGTCAGCACAGAGCCCAAGCCAGGCTCCAACCCACGAACAAACCCACGAACATGAGATCATGACCTGAGATCATGACCTGAGATCATGACCTGAGATCATGACCTGAGATTATGACCTGAGCTGAAGTCGGAGGCTTAACCGACTCTGCCACCCAGGCACCCCCAAAAGTGGATTTTTTAATGTTTGTTTCCATATGGAGTCTGCAAAATAAAAGTTGAATTAGTTTTAGTCCCCTAATAGCACCAAACCTGAAGAATTGAATTTAATGCTAACACTGTAGTAAGCTCTACTGTATACTAATTCGATAGTTCAGCTTATGTCTGTATGTAATGTTCAGTTTATGCTGTGATTATATTATGCTTTTTTTGGGAATTAATAAGATAGTGAAAATTACTGAACAAATTGAACTACACTGTAAATATACTAAGTTGTTCAGGAAACCTACTCCAGATTTCTTAGAGATTTACCTGCTGAGAAAGAAAGCATTGCAGTCGTGTTACCAATAAGGATATGCACAGTGATTTTTTTTTTTTTTTAGTTTGGTAACTTAGTATAGGTACAATAGAAATAATCTGCAAATAGCCTGCTTATACATTGACATTCAAAAATATTGAAAAAGGCATATTCTCTTTTAAGATGTGGCAGAAAAAGTATGAAGTTACCCATGGCTAACAGAATTTAGGTCTTCTGAAAAGAAAATTATTTTTGCCTGAAAATGCCTTTTCTGGTTATATAATATATTATACTTACAACCTAAATTACTGATATGTGCAAGGTTAAAAATTTTTCAAACCATGTATGAATATCATTGTGGTAAGAACTTTCAAAGGTAGATCATCTGATTATTCCATGTAAGGATATCTGGGTTAAAAATTATTTCCTACAAAGTACCCAGGCTCCTTTTCCTTAGCATCTTATGAATTTATCAATATTTGCAGGGGTACAGGGGGAGCCATGCTATTATAAAGCATAAACTAAATGGTTGAGATTGAGAGGGAATGTATATTTGGTTTCTATATAAGAAACCTTATGTAGTTATTATTTGTAAAAAATAAGAAATTACACTTCTCATAAAATAATTGAAATATAAATTACTGTTAACTCTTGTTTAATACAGTTTAACTGAAACCTATTTAGATTGGTAGGAAAAAGTTTTCTCTCAGATTCTATCATTAGCCTAATTTTGCCTATAACACACATTTCAGTATGTTAGCATCAACTCTAAATAGAGGTTATTGTCAGCCCAGGAACAACACATAAAGAACTGTCTTATCTTTCTCTGTCTTTTCTCTTTGATTTCAATTTCATGTTATAAAATATGAGTCTGTTCTTTACGACATGTTTAGTTCTTTGTGTCAGTTTTCTTTCAGAACGTGAATTTTAGGGTTCTCAGTTTATTGGTCATATAAATTTAGAAATATTAGACTAGGATGCATTTGAGACTGATTCTGGTAAAAGGAATGGAATATTAGTTTTATAAAATTTAGTATTCATTGTCAGCTAAATCACTTGTTTGAACTTTTTAAAAAAAGTTAATATCAATAAGGGCTTAAAGTTTAATACTTCCTTGAAATATAGACAAGACACCATTTGACTTATTAGTATATAGTATCGGTATAGAATACATTTGAATAGGACTTTGTAGTTTATGCAGAGCTCTTTCCTAGTTCTAGGCAAAATATACAACAAAATAAAAATATCCACAGAAAATATGAGTTGATGTTATCCTTTGTTGGAACACACATATTTTACATGAAGAGACTCTGAGTTGTTTTACCAGCCATTCTTCTCAAAAGCTTCGGCTACACGTCTTACAGCTTACTCATCTTTCCTAGAGAGATGAGGTAGTAATTGTCACCAAGATGCTCTTACGTGGTAGGGATGGTTGCTTTGGTTTTGCAGCACTCAGTGCATAGGTTACCTATGTATGCAGTCCTGGAACTTGGCAAAATTGTAAAAATATAGCAAAGTTTTCCTTTTTTAATTTCAGGTTTCCTCTACATGACAAAGAAAGACTTGAAAAATGGTTAAAGAATATGAAACGAGATTCATGGGTTCCCAGTAAATACCAGTTCCTGTGTAGTGACCATTTTACTCCTGACTCTCTTGACATCAGATGGGGTATTCGATATTTGAAACAAACTGCAATTCCAACAATATTTTCTTTGCCTGAAGACAATCAGGTATTGGAGGCAAAGGATAGGGGAGAGGGGGATAATGCAGGGTGGTAGGTTGCAGGGTCACAGGTAATGAGGTTAAGGGGGGGAGAGGGAAAGATAACTGCTGGGGAAACAGATACTTGAGAAAAAGGAAGACTAATTTATGTTTTTACTAAAAGTATGATATTAAAAAAATTATTTTAACCATTGTGAAATGTACCTTAAGAACCAAAGATAACACATGCATAAATCGTTAAGTTATTAACATAATGATCTAAGATTTTGTTATTGATCTTTGACTGATCTGAAATATTTCCATCATATATTGAATATGCTTAATAGTTTTTAAAAAACACTTTGAAGTATATTTGAGTTGTTATATGCTTAGAACATTTTTTAACTGCATAAATTCACTTGGCCAATTTATAATTAAATATTCAGCACTGACTAATAAGAGAATAAGGTTAGTGAGGACATCTTTAGAATTTGAAATATTATTTTCTAGGAAAAAGACCCTTCCAAAAAAAAATCTCAGAAGAAAAAAATAGATGATGAGAAAGAAGTGTGCCTAAAAGCCAACTCACAAGAATCATTTGCATCAAATGAGCTAAAGAAAAATACAGTTAATACAGATATTCTCCCTGAACACACAGAATTACTTAATTTATCTACCTTGGTGAAGCCACCAGCTGCAAAAATAGAAAGTATACAAAATAACGTATTAACTCTTAATCTGATTAAACAAGATACTGGAAAACCAGCATCCACCTTGGAAACATCAGTTACCCAAGACATAGGTATAGGTGGTTTTCACACATCTTTTGAGAATCTCAATTCTACGACTATTACTTTGACAACTTCAAATTCAGAAGATATTCAGCCATCTTTGGAAACCCAAGAAGTGCTTGAAATAACTACGAGTCATCTTGCTAATCCAAACTTTACAAATAATTCCATGGAAATTAAGTCAGCACAGGAAAGTCCATTCTTACTCAGCACAATTACTCAAACAGTTGAAGAATTAAATACAAATAAAGAATCTGTTATTGCCATTTTTGTACCCACAGAAAACTCCAAACCTACGATTAATTCTTTTGTACCTGCTCAAAAAGAAACTGTGGAAATGGAAGATTTAGACGTTGAAGACTCCTTGTATAAGGATGTAGACTATGAGACAGAAGTTTTACAAATTGAACATTCTTACTGCAGACAAGATATAAATAAGGAACATCTCTGGCAGAAAGTCTCTAAACTACATTCAAAGATAACTTTTCTTGAGCTACAAGAACAACAAACTCTTGGAAGATTGAAGTCTTTGGAAGCTCTTATAAGGCAGCTAAAACAAGAAAACTGGCTATCTGAAGAAAATATCAAGATTATAGAAAACCATTTCACAGCATATGAAGTTTCTATGATATAGAGTGTTAAGAGGTTTTAAAGCTGTGACTTTTATATAAGCTTTTTGCAGCCAAACCAAATTATATATAAAGTGAACTTTTTCCTGTATAAAGTTCTCATCTTAATGAAGCTCCATGTCCTAATGTTCTGAACTACATCCTGTTCTTATAAGGTTCATTTTTGAGAAGAACTAGAGAGTTGTTGGGCTGTAGAGAAAAAGTTTCACTATTTGGTAATCTTCCAAATTAAAGTTAAAATAGAGTGAATAAATAATATGATAATATGATTCATAAAATGAGAGAGCATGGGATATGGTGAAAGGAATCCAGAAGAGAAATCAGACTCCGGTATCAGTCCTGGTTCTACCATTAGCATATGACTTGGGCAAGTTACGACTGAGTCTCAGTCTGTAATCTGTAAAATAAGGGCACTTCCTAAATCTAGTCTGTTTATAATTCCTTTCCTTTCTATTCAGATACTTCTAATAGAACAATTTTTCTATAAGGTAATATATATTTATGCGATACTAGATATTGGCTAGTATTTGATGTTATTAAGTATTGAGTTTTCCTCAAAATTGAATTCTGTGGTGTGTGACTTTTTGACTATATAGTAATCTGTAATAAAGGAAAGTACTCCTTTTATAATTTTATTCCAGTTGAACCAAAATAGCCATCCTTTAGCCAGTTGATAGGAGAGGTACCTTAAACTTAAAAGAATGTTTATTACAGTACCTTATTCGTAGCCGACCATCATAATACAGAGTCACTTAATCTTAACATTCTGTATTTAAGGTTATAATTTATAAACCAAAAGTTTTAATGAGGTTAATTTTTAAAAATCTTTATATTATTTTATTTTAGAAATCATACCTTTAATCTGTTTAATGTGTAGCTTTTTTAAATGTGTGCTTTGTCATTTGAAAATTCCAGAATGATAGAGTAGTACTTAATATTATATATGCCCACTTACATATATTTTATTAAAATACGTAAGGAAGAAATTATAGATAATGTGGTGATGTTCTTAGGCAAATAGGAAAGAAATGATGGTGATATAAATAAAAATACTGCTTATATCCATACGAATTTTTAAAAATGTGAAAGCAAAGACTTAGTGGGAACAACAAAAATATGGGAAAAAAAGATCTAAAATTGTCAGTTCATATAATTAAATATGTTACTGGTGGTGGTATTGAGCAAGTTTTGATCAGTCTGATTCATAGTTTTTTTTTTCATCTTTTTTTTTAATAAAAAATAGTATTGAAGGAGGATTTTGAGAATTCTGTGAGGTAATATATTTTTGGTCCTGGAAAATAGGAGGTGCTCAATAAATATTAGTTGACTACACAGCAGATAGTGTACTAATTGTTTTGTAAAGTGATGGTGATTATTTTTGGCCATATTTTAGTTTTTTCAAGCTATTAAAATTAATTGGCTTTATATAAATATGTGTCAGCTAAATACAAAAAGTTAATTTAGAGATGTCCTTATGTGACCATGGGAGAAAAAAACCTAAATTTTTGCATAAATTGTGTGCAGATAATTGGTAGAATTAATGTTATTTTTAAGTATTCTTATATTTCATTTTACAGTACTTCTTTAGTAAAAATAGTATAGATGAAAATAACCTTGGTGAGTCATTATAAGATAATGTTTAACTCTGCTTTTAACTGTGTATATTGTAGTTTAATCAGGAATAATTTATAAACTGGTTGTATTTCTTTAAATTTAATAAATTATAAATATTTAAGATATTTTCTTGGCCTGCCTATATTCATTCAAGATGTTTCCAACCTATTAGCTTCTAAATATATTTGGGGATTCTGATGAATTTATTTCTTTTTTGGATTATTATAGCAATCATAGCTAATCTTGCCTATATTTTCAATCCCTTGCTTCCATATCATTGTGGATTCTGTCAGCTTTTTATTTCAACTATAGATTTAACTATATCATCCACCCACTACTTAACTTTCCCAGATCAGGAATCTAAAAGTACTCTTGAATACCTATAGAGTAAAAACAAACTTGTTACTATACATGATCCTCTGTGATTGGCTTTATCATGTGTTCTAGCCACACTACTTATTTAGCATTTTCCAAACATGTCATAGAGGTGACTTTCTTCATGCTTATTATTTTATTCCCAAAATTCAACCAGTCAAAATTGCAACTTTGATTGAATTTCATCTCCTTTTTTCCAGTCAAAATTGTGTTCTCTCTGCTCCTACAGGGCCTTGTTTTATAACACTATAACAGCATTTACCTTATACTTTTTAATGTCATGATATCTGTGGCTTTCTTTGACCAGATTGCAAGCTTTATAAAGCAGAATTTTCATTAATCACTTATCTTTGACAATGTAATATTCACTCAGTAAATGTTTGGATGAACATTTTGAATTGGGCTACTTGATTCTTGTCACTTAAAATCAAGAACCTTCTTAACAGAATGGGTCCTTAGTACCTTAGAATGGTTAGAGAAAAACATATCTTTACATAATCGTGGAAACATTCCATGTCTCCAGTGGACAATACAGTTTACCAATTATCTGCTACGCCACCTATGAATTGATTTTTTTGGGGGGGTAGGCTATCACCACTCCAAAATATTTTCTACTTTCTATCCTATATAATTAAAAAGGGAGTAAGTCCAAATATGGCTATAGAATATATCTCATTCTATATTCTTTTCTACAGTGTGACCTTACCACTTCCTTATCAAGAGGTGAAATTTATTTCTCTACCTTTTTTAATCTGGTGGGCTATGTGAATGCTTTGACCAATAGAATACAGTGATGCAGCCAGTTCCAAACTTAGCCCTTAATTGGCTTGGCAGCTTTTACTTCCTCTCTGGAACAGTATCTCTTAGAATGCTAGATGCCCTATAAAATGTGTAATTACCCTGATACCATGCTGGAAAAGCCAAAGCCACATGGAGAGGCTCTAGAAAATGCAACATCAGGGGTAATAGTGAAGAAGCCAACAAGCAACTCAGTTTCTATCACAGAATCCTGAAAGACAGTAATTGGAGTCAACAGATATCTCTGGAATTGGAGGACGGGATGTGAAGACATTTTTTTTTAAAAATAGACAATTGATATTAACAAGCAGTACTCTCGCACAGCTTGGCAGGTGTCCCTTTCCTTTACTGTCAAAAGTTTGGAAGTTTATTCTCGAGAGAGAACAAAACAAATTCTTCAGAAAAGATAACAGGCATCCCTTATACCATACTGAAAAGAGGTATTAAGTGAAAGTTTATAAGCTGAATAGTGAGCTCCAACCCAGCCTCTATCATATATTCAGTTCCCAGAACTGTGGCAACCAAGCTTCTACCCTTTAGTTTTCTCTTGAGAATTTGACAAACTCGTGAGAAAACAAGAAAATTTCATATTGGGAGTTCCAGTTGGGACCAGCTAAGTCACTCTTCAGCAGTGATTCTTCATCCTTATTGCATCAAAATCACTTGAGAAGTTTTAAAAGATTTCATTACTCAATCTGATTCAATTGGTCAGGTATAAAACCTGAGTATCTGTGGTTTAAAATTTTTCCCAGGTGATTCTCTTATACAGCAAAAGTTGAGAATCATTGCTCTGCGGTAAAATTTAAGGACAAGACTCATCCCTGGGTAAAGAGTTTCTCATCAGTGTCCTGCTAACTGATAGTCAACAGTCAATTGTATTAAAGATAGCAACTAAAATAAGCACAAAACAGCAATTTAGAGAAAATACTGGAAGAAAAGTTAGGGGAAAGAACCAAACTATACTTAATATTCTTACTAAAAAGAGATGTATATTGTATCCCTGAAAACAAAAACAGAATACATTTTTTAAAAGTACTAAAAAGAGCCCTAGTAATTTAAAGTGTGATATTAGGGACATGCCAAGGCAAAACCTTAAGGGGCGTCTGGCTGGCTCATTTAGTTGGGCGTCCAACTTCGGCTCCGGTCATGATCTCACAGTTTGTGGTTCGAGCCCTGTGTCAGGTTCTGTGCAGACAGCTCAGAGCCTGGAGCCTACTTCGGATTCTGTGTCTCCCTTGCTCTCTGCCCCTCATTCACTAGTGCTCTCTCTCTCAAAAATAAAACATTAAAAATTTTTAAAAAATCAAAACTTTAGACACAAAAAGAGATCTTACTACAGCAAGAAAACACCCCACAAAGGATCAAGAATAGGACAGCTTCAAAATGGCTATACTGGAAGCAAGACGAGATCAATGATTTGAAAATTCTGAGAAAAAGATTCCCAAGATCAAATTCTATATCCAAAATCTCAAAATACTGCATCCTCTCTGCCCTTTCTAAGGCAGCTATTGGAAAATACATCCTAGGGAAATAAAGCTGTAAAAGAAAATCAGAAGAATGGCTTATCTTATAAAATTATACCTTTGACGATATTTTATTCCATTGATCCCGAGATTAGAAATAGGAAAAAGGAAATTCAAATTGAGAAAGAAGGAGAAGGAATCCCAAGTTGGTAGTTAAAGGAGGGCCCAACTTAACAGACTGACCACAGGCCTAGAGAGACACTAGTCCAAATTACAGTAGGTCAGAAGGCTCAGGGAGTTCTTCAAGAAGATGAAAATTGATAGAATAACTGACGTGTTAATACCTGCAGAGGAATCTCACATATCTGGGATAGAATTTCGGGTTGAATTAATATTAAATACAGAGAAAACTATACAAACAAATTGAACAAACACCCAAAATATGTAGTATGGTCAAGCCATTATAGCTTAGTACATACTGCATTTACATAGTCAAAATAATATAAATACACTATAAGCACTGCTATACTAGAAAGATAAGGTGTGGCATGGGAGCGAGGTGCGTGCCGCACACATCCACACACGTGCATATGATTTTGCTGGGGCCAGGAGCAAGGAGTGGGATGATGTAATTGAAGCAAAATCCTCATCAACCATAGTGAGATATCAAAAGATAACGCCTAAATGCAAAAACTTTAAATATAGCAAATTAAGCATGTTATTTTGAGTTAAATAGGTAAATACGTAAAGAATCTGCATATGTTGTTGGAAATTGTTGGAAATGACTCAGGAGAAAGAAATGGAGGAGGGCTGCAGTTTTTTGTAACAAGGCTTATAGGATGCTGACTTTTTAAGCACATTTAAGAGTAATGGCTTATTTCTATTCATCCTTTAGGACTGACCTATTCATTATTTTATCTCAAAAGCCTTCATTTGCCTTTCCAGATGCCCTTTTTAGTCTATTAGCTACCTTTACTTACCCCTATCATAATACCTATCTTCCAGTATCATTATTGCGTCTTGTTTTCATATTCCCAATATAAATTTTTATACCTTCAAAGTGTAAGCTTTTTAGAAGCTTTTAATAAAAGTTTCATGGTGTAGCACAATTTCTCGTACAGAGTAGGAGCTCCATAAATATTTGTCAAGTAAGCAACTTGTCACCTACTAAACCATATTTCAAGAACTATTTTGTTGGGTCTAATCTGTCTCCACATTGAGACAGTCACTAAGTAAATTAACCAATTTGCAGCTCCATGATGCATTATTGCCCCACTATTCAAGAAGGCTCTGTTAAATTACTAACGAATTATAATTAAAATAATGCTACTTCATTTTTAAAATATTATGTTTGGAGACATTACAGCATCCAGTGGCTTGCAGCTTACAATCCACACAGATGTCCTGTAAATCTCATAAAAGCTTGAGAACATAGCTTTGACATATGTAATGCTACTTTAAATCTTTCATTGGCGTGCTATAAATAGTACCTAGTAAATGTGAAGTAGCATTTCTTCCAGACTAGAGTTGTGTAACATGGGAGTCTGGACTTTAGGAAGTCTCCAGGAGGATCACTGGATCCCCTAAAATTTAATGCAACATCTTATATATATAGACATTTTTCTGGAAAGAGAAGCCATAATTTCTATTATATTAGGAAAGAGATAAATGACTCCAAAAAATTTAGACAATGCAGTAATACCTTACATTTTACACTGTGCTATAAATCATAAAGCTCTTTACATACTTTTTTCCCTCAGCACTCTGCAGCAAAAACATGGGAAAACTTCTAGATTTGAATACATAAGAAAACCACCAAGTTAGCTATGTGGAATAGAACTGGGATTAAAAGGAAAATCAGCCATATCCAAAAGTGGGCTGGGTAAATGCTATGCAGGTTTTAAGAGTCTCAGACCAGTGTTATTTCATGTTTTCTGAAAAACAGATTTTAATGTTCAAATTAGTATATAGACTGTCAGAAAAATAAACTCAAAGATTACTATTTTGAATTTTGGAAAATACTATGTAAGTATGCTTGTTTCTTGATTATTGAAATATAATTCAAAATAAGCAATGGAACAGGAGCCAATTTCAGAGCAAGCTTAATCTTTATTTTTCTCAGTGCATGGTTCAGGTTTCCCATTAATAAAATGCATAGTGTTTTAATATGCACAACAGACTAGAATATCATAAATGTGAAATTAGGTTAATTTTATTGAACTTGCTAATGTGCTTAGTCTAGGTGAAAATGAATTTACTGACATGAGACTAGAACATATCTGAACCATGGATGAAAAAGAAGTCAATCAGTTCAATGGTGGGGTATTAAGATAAGAGAAGGAGTTTGGGAGGAATGAGGTGGGAGAGCAAAGGACCTCATTCAGATTTTCCAGATGCTCCTCAATCATTAAATAAGAAAGCATTCATCTATTCCTCTTTGGAACATTAAGTAATATGTTAAAGAGAGATTTGGTTTGCTATGTTAAAATTTGGTGCTTTGGAGGTCTGAAACATCTTTTGGCATATCAACTTGAAGTACGCATGCAAGTTTAGTTTTATTAACTTGGGAAATGAGAAAATACGAAGGGAAAATGTGTGGTAGAATATAGGAGGGGCATAGAGCTGAGACTAAGAAGGCTGAAAAATCTGTCTTGCCTCAGTAATATAATCTAGTCTCCTTTGTCAGGCAAAAGCACATTACTGGATGTCATCAGAGAAATGCATTTCTGAAGAAAAATACTGTAAACAAAGCCTTTTAATGAGAAAGACAGCAAAACCAGTCCAAGTCACACTGAGGTAAGCTGTTCCTTCCTTAGCAACAGCAAAATACTGAGGAGATGAAGAGACATCACTACTAAGAATAGCGAATGGAGCACTTGGTTTTAACAAGTAACGTTTGGCATAGGAGAAATTGCTTCCAAACGTAGATTAAGTATTACCACAAATCTCCCCTTTCTGTCTCTTTCTTTTGTTAATCTGGGAAGAATTGAAACAAGAACTTCATGGGTGGTGGGTCCTACGTATCACTGAAGAGCCAGTTCCAATGTCATCTTTTCAGTGTGGTCACACACACACACCCCAATTAGTTTTTCACTCCTCTATCTTCACAAACTCTATTTATATCATTATAACTAGATAATTCTTTGTTGTAATTACCACCTTACATATCAGTCTCTCTGATTACATTTCAAGTTACTAAGAATTGGAGATCAATACTTACTCATCTTTGGCACTATAGGGGAGGAAAAAATTTCTCTGCCTTCTTAGATTGAGTGTGTGGGCCTATGAAACAAACTGACAAAAGCTTGATTAACCAGAGAAAAACAGTTTATTAGCACATTAACACGTGCGTACCACATACATGTGGGATAACTCAGCAGTGGGTAACTCAAAGGGGTGGTCAGAACGTCGGGCTTACATAGCATCTTAACAAAGAGAAATGAGGGGCACCTGGGTGGCTCAGTTGGTTGAGGGTCTGACCCCTGATTTTGGCTCAGATCATGATCCCAAGGTTGTGGAATTGAGCCTTGCATTGTCGCAGAGGCTGCTTAGGATTCTCTCCCTCTGCCACTCTCCCCCACTCATTTCTCTCTCTCTCTCTGTCTCTCTCTCTCAGCTAAAACAAAAAACAGAGCAGTGATAAGACAAAGGTTAAGAGGTTTATGTCCCTAGGGATGGCAAGCTATGGCAAGGTAAATATATGGAGGAAACTAAGGAAAGATAAGGGTTGTTTTAGTAAGTTTTTTTTTTACATAGCTTACTGTGATGCTGAGAAGTCTAGAGTTGTCTCTGGTGATCAAGAATTATCCTGCTCTTCCTAGTATAGGAGAGAGCCAGAAGGTTCTTTTGTGTGTGTGTGTGTGTGTGTCTGCTTCTTCTCAGTTGTCTTCAGCTGAAAGCTGTCCTTATGTCAAAGTGATATGTTTTGGGGTGACATAATCTTACCCCCTTTAGCACCTAGTAGTCCCTCAATTAGTTTTGGAAAAACATAATAATATGCTGTCTCTTGTGGCTGTATTTGAATGATGGATGGTGGATAAAGTATATAGCATTATGCTTATGTCTAATTACTTTTAAATGCTATAGAACACTAACTTAGTAAGAATTTTAAACTACTCAGTTTCAAAGCCTATTCTAATTCAGTGCTGGCTCTTTTGCCCTAACGTGTATCTTAAATTTACCTGTTAACAGCAAATAGAAGTTTAAGATAGTTAAAAAATATGGATATCACTCTTTTTAATTTGAGGCCCCATCTAGAAAGTCACAAAATATTTACTCCAAGATTTCTGTTTTCAATTGCAGTATGTAGAATGATTTAAAAATAAATAAAACTCACAAATCTAAAAATCCAGTAGTACTAAAGGTAACTTATTGGTGATTACTAAATCTTCCTTATGTTGGATTTACCTAATTTCTAAAGTGAAATTTTTTAAGTCAAGCCTTTAATTCCTTACCAATTATCTTCATCTTCAGTAATTTATCTCTTGACTTAGATTTTATTTTATGAAGTTTAAACTTCACCTATATTTACTCTATAACTTCAAATATATATTTTTTCTAGAAGTGTTTGTTTCAATCAGTCATGATTTTTACCTGAACTGAGAGCATATTAAGTATACTTTGATCTTTATAGAGAACCTGCCATTTGGTCTTATTGCCATGGAATATTTGCTACTGACTCTCTTAAAGTGACACATATTTACTGTTTATGATTGTTCTGGGAACCACACTTATCTATTTAGACATGAAAATTCACTTTCCCTACACTATGATTTTCTGAATGTTCATTTTAACCTGAATAATGGTTTCCTTCATTTACTGATCTTCTTAAATCTTGTATCAGTTCATTTTCTAGAGTAATTCATCTGTTTTGTCATTCTTAGAAGTGTGTCTATTTTTTTTTAAATATAGCATCAGATTCCACATAAACTATGGCAAGTTACATTTCTCTGAATAAGGCAAAATGAAACAAAATATAATTTGGAATTATCTTTCCTGAGACCTGTATCTAGCAAGTTTGATTATCTCTTCTTCCTAAACTTGTTTTACTGCATTTCCTCACCATTACCTCAGTTTCTCACGTTAATATTTGCTTATAAAGTCTCCTGGACCTAAAGGTTTTGTTTTGTTTTGTTTTGTTTATCTATTTTTTTTAAAGAAGTTTCTTTAAAAGGACAAATTCAATTTTTTAAAATGTTAATTTATTTGATAGAGACACAGAGCATGAGTGAGGGAGAGGCAGAGAGAGATGAAGGCACAGAATCCAGAGCAGGCCAGGCTCTGAGTTGTCAGCACAAAGCCCAACACAGGGCTTGAACTCACGAATCGTGAGATCATGACCTGAGCTGAAGTCGGACACTTAACCGAATGAACCAGCCAACCAACCCCTCAATTTTTAAAATAGAAATGAGGCTATTCACATTTTCTTTTTGATCTTGTGTTTGTTTTGGAAAGATCTGTTTCTCAAAGATTTTGTCCATTTCATCTAAGTTGTCAAATGTATTGGCATACTCTTATTCATAATACCCTTTTATTATCTTTTTGATGTCTGCAGGATTTGTAATGATATCTAACCCTTTTTTTATTCCTGTTATTGATTGACCCCTGTATTAACTATCATCTTTAACCCCCTTTACTTGTGGGAAAATGAGGCCTCACTGGTAACTTGTATAACTTGTTGGCTCAAGATGGCATGATTTGTTATTAACTTCTGATTTGCAGTGCACTGTGTTTTTCTCTATGTATGTTTACCTGAAATATCTCACAAAATTTTATTTGACAAGCAGTCAAAACTACAACTGGGATGAAAAATAATATGAAGGAAAATTCATGTCATGTAAGTGGATAACCGTTGGCTAGAACAATTCAGTATAGCTATCAAAAATACTTGGAAATATTTCAGACCTAGAATTGAAAAACTAAAGATAATAGTTGCATTAAACTGCAGTATTTTAAAGATGACTTTTCTTTTGGAAGGTAATCATTTGGTGATGGACTGCTTGGCATTGGTCCGTAGTCATCTTGATTCTAGTACTATCATACTAGATAGTACTAGATGTTAGATGGCTATTACCAATTTTTTCCCTCTCTGTATAAGCATGTCATACTCCCATCAACAAATAGCAGATATGGGGTGCCTTGGTGGCTTAGTCGGTTAAGCGTTTGACTTCGGCTCAGGTCATGATCTCACAGTTCGTGGGTTTGAGCCCCACACTGGGCTCTGTGCTGAAAGCTCAGAGCCTGGAGCCTGCTTTGGATTCTGTGTCTCCCTCTCTCTCTGCCCCTCTCCCATTCATGCTCTGTCTCTCTTTGTCTCTCAAAAATAAATAAAAGTTTAAAAAAATTTTTTTAAAAAGAAATAGCAGCTAGAACCTTTTTCTTATCTTCCTTTGAATCTGGGATGGTCTTAGTGACTTGCTTAATGAATACAATGTGACAGACGAAATGTTCTGGGACTTGCACAGCTAGGGCATAAAAAGCCTTGCAGCTTCTGCTTGGGCCTCTTACAACACTCTGTCTTGGGGAAACCAGTTACAACATAGAATGTCAGACTACTGAGCTCACCACATTCTAGAAGCCATGTGAAGGTGCTTCAGTTAATGTCTGAGCTTAGAGTTCTGACCATACCCACCAAGGCACCAGATGTGTAAGTGAATCCATCTTGAACCCTCCAGACCAGCACATCTTCCCCCTGAATGCCACTAAGTGACTTCAGTCAATGCCATATGGAACAGAAGAAACCAAGCCATATCTGAATACCTAATGAATGAAATTTTGGAATGTAATAAAATGCTATTGTTTTAAACCACTAAATCTTAGGATTGTTACACAGAGGATAACCAGAACAATGACTATTATGTAAATGGTGGCAAACATCCCTAACATCTAGCTTTATAAAGCCATATGTGATATTCCTGATTACTTGAGAGAAATCAGGAAAATACCATCAAATCTGCAGTGTTAAGTGGTATATACGTAGGCAACTTAGTTCTCTTCCACAGTGCTAAGATGGGAATACCGTTTCTAAAATTTATAAGTTCTTGCCAATACAGTTATTTCAATTTAGTATTATTAACTATTTCTGGTCTTCAGCCAGTAGAGACTTGTTTTTAGGGGCAGCTGGGTGGCTCAGCCACTTGAGTTTCAGACTTGTGATTTTGGCTCAGCTCATGATCTCGAGGTTATGAGCCCTCATCAGGCTCCATGCTAATAGTGCTTGGGATTGTCTCTCCTCTCTTTCTCTCTGCTCCCCCCACCCCACCCTGCTCTCTATTTCTCATTCTCTGTCTCAAAATAAATAAATAAACTTAAAAAAAAAAAAAGACTTGCTGGGTGCCTGGGTGGCTCAGTTGGTAAGCATCCAACTCTTGATTTCAGCTCAGGTCACTGTCTCCCAGTTCATGAGATCATGCCCCACATGGGGCTCTGCACTGACAGCATGGAACCTGCTTGGAATTCTCTCTCTCCCTTTCTCTGCCTTTCCCCTGCATGCACATGTATACATGCTCACTTACTCGCTCTCTAAATAAATATTTTGTTTAAAAAGCCTTGTTTTTATGTTTAAGATACTGTAATGAGCAAGACTTTCTGATTATTGGGTGTCATCTTGAAGAGAAAATAAAAACATCTTCATGTATAAGGATATATTTGAGTTGTAAGGCAAGGCTTGAGCTTTTTGGTTTTGGCTGGTAAACATACTGGGCTAGCTTGGATTTCAGGATGCTTTGAAACAAATCTCTGTGTACCACCTCACGCTAGTCAGAGTGGCTAAAATGAACAAATTAGGAGACTATAGATGCTGGCAAGGATGTGGAGAAACGGGCACCCTCTTACACTGTTGGTGGGAATGTAAACTGGTGCACCCACTCTGGAAAATAGTGTGGAGGTTCCTCAAAAAATTAACAATAGAACTCCCCTATGACCCAGCAATAGCACTGTTAGGAATTTACCCAAGAGATATAGGCACATGTACCCCAATGTTCATAGCAGCACTTTCAACAATAGCCAAATCATGGAAAGAGCCTAAATGTCCATCAACTGACAAATGGATCAAGAAGATGTTTATATATACAATGGAATAGTACATGGCAATGAGAAAGAATGAAATCTGGCCATTTATAGCAACGTGGATGGAACCCGAAGGTATTATGCTATGTGAAATAAGTCAGGCAGAGAAAGACAGATACCACATGTTTTCACTTATATGTGGAACAGGAGAAACTTATCAGAGAGGGAGGGGAAAAATAGTTAAGGAGAGGGAGGGAGGCAAACCACAAGAGACTCTTAAATATTGAGAACAAACTGAGGGTTGATCAGGGTGGGGGAGAGGGGAAAATGGATAATGGGCATGGAGGAGGGCACTTGTTAGGATGAGCACTGGGTGTTATATGGAAACCAAGTTGACAATAAACTATAATAAAAAAAAAGAAATCTCTGTGAATGAATGAATCTATAATAGAGGATTTGCTTTCTGAAGAGAGAAAATTCATTTAAAATAAATGAATTATATAATGCCAGAGAATAAGAAATAGTGTGAAGAAAAATAAAGCAAGGTATGGAATAGAGTATAATAGGAGTACATTTTTGATGAATGATCAGTAAAGGTCTTTCTGGAGAGGAGACACTTCATTTTTTAGATAATTGTGTGTTTGGTTTGGTTTGGTTTGGTTTGGTTTGGAAGTAACCTCTATGCCCCATGTGAAACTCAGACATAAAACCCAAGATCAAGAGTCACATGCTCTACTGAATGAGTCAGCCAGTTTTCCTGAGGTGACTCTTTAGACGAAATGTAAATGAAATAAAGGGGAAAACCATGGGACTATTTGGGGAGAGAGTGTTTCAGACAGAACAACAGGTGTAAAATCCTGAGGCTGGAACATGATTTGCAAATTCAATGAATAGCAAGACCTGTGAGGTTGGAGTGAAGTGACCTAGGGAATGATCGCCATGATGCTGGAGAAATGGCCAGTAACTTTGGATCTTACTGTGTGAGAAGAAGCCATTACAGTATGATACTGGCACAAAAACAGACACATAGACCAATGGAATAGATTAGAGAGCCCAGAACTGGACCCACAAATGTACGGCCAATTAATCTTTGACGAAGGAGGAAAGAGTATCCAATGGAGAAAAGATAGCCTCTTTAACAGGTGGTGCTGGGAGAACTGGACAGCAACATGCAGAAGAATGAAACTAGACCACTCTCTTGGACAATACACAAAAATAAACTCAAAATGGATGAAGGACCTGAATGTGAGACAGGAAACCATCAAAACCCTAGAGGAGAAAGCAGGAAACAGCCTCCTTGACCTCAAGCACAGCAATTTCCTACTTGACACATCCCCAAAGGCAAGGGAATCAAGAACCAAAATAAACTATTGGGACCTCATCAAGATAAAAAGCTTCTGCACTGCAAAGGAAACAATCAAAAAAACTAATAGGCAACCAACAGAATGGGAAAAGACAGTCACAAATGGCATACCGGATAAAGGGCTAGTATCCAAAATCTACAAAGAACTCACCAAACTCCACACCCGAAAAACAAACAGTCCACTGAAGAAATGGGCAGAAGACATGAAGAGACACTTCTCCAAAGAGGACATCCACATGGCCAACAAACACATGAAACGATGCTCAGCATCACTCATCATCAGGGAAATACAAATCAAAACCACACTGAGATACCACCTCAAGCCAGTCAGAGTGGCTAAAATGAACAACTCAAGAGACTATAGATGCTGGCGAGGATGTGGAGAAACGGGCACCCTCCTACACTGTTGGTGGGAATGTAAACTGGTACAGCCGCTCTGGAAAACAGTGTGGAGGTTCCTCAAAAAACTATCAGTAGAACTCCCCTATGACCCAGCAATAGCACTGCTGGGGATTTACCCAAGGGATACAGAAATGCTGATGCATAGGGGCACATGGACCCCAATGTTCTTAGTGGCACTTTCAACAATAGCCAAATCATGGAAAGAGCTTAAATGTCCATCAACTGACGAATGAATCAGGAAGATGTGGTTTATCTATACAGTGGAATACTGCATGGCAATGAGAAAGAATGAAATCTGGCCATTCATAGCAGAGTGGATAGACCTTGAGGGTGTCATGCTAAGTGAAATCAGGCAGAGAAGGACAGATACCATATGTTTTCACTCATAGGTCTAACAGGAGAAACCTAACAGAGGACCATAGGGAGGGGCCAGAGGAAAAAGAATTAGGGAGAGGGAGGGAGACAAAGCATGAGAGACTCTTGAATACTGAAAACAAACTGAGGGCGGAAGGGGGAGGGGAAAGGGGAAGGGGGGTGATGGTCATGGTGGAGGACACTTGTGGGGAAGAGCACTGGGTGTTATATGGAAACCAACTTGACAATAAACTACAAAGTTAAAAAATAAAATAAATAAATGTGAAACACACACACAAAAAAGTGGATAAAATGTACCTTGTGTATTACAAATGTGTTCCATAAATCCATCTTCTATAGACATGAAAAATTTACGAAGTTTGTTACCCAGTTCCATTTAAATGTGATTTTCCTGTAAATTAAAAATTAAAATGGTTAAAAAAAAAGTTTTGAGCAGAGAAATAAAAGATTCCTTTAACTCTTCCATAAATGACAACAGAGTGGCAAATGAGATAGCCCTGAGAGCAATTAAGAACTTTTAGGAGGCTATGGCAAAAGAAGATGATGCCTTAGATTAAGGTGTGTTTTCTGTTTGCTTCTCCAGATTCACTTTCTGAACTCCAGATTTACTTTCCATCCTTCACCATGGTGTTTTGTAACCTAGGGGCTGGTTTGATTCAGCCAGTGGGGGACACTGGCAGAAACTGGAGGACAAGAAGAGAGTGAGCAGCGTTATTTATTGTTCTGGTTCACTTCCTGCAGGGTTACAGAAATTGGTGTGTTCCAGATGTGTGCATACAAGCTGAGATATGGAGAAAGGATACAATTTGCTTTTTGCCCTTAATAATAAGGAAGCTTTCTTCCAAGTCAAAACATAGACTTCTGTTTTCAATTAATTCATACAATTCCAAAACATGAATATACCATGGCTTATTAGTTAATCATCGCACTTGAAGACATTTAGTTTCTTTCTGGCTTTTTGCTAATAATGCTGCAGTATACCCTTGCACTATACATCCTATATCTTTGTGCATGTGTGGATTTCTTGAGAACATATTTATAGAAGTAGAATTACTATACCAAGAGATAAGTACCTTTAAAACTCCTATAAATATTTCCAGGTTGCTTTCCCAAAAAGCAATACTAATATGCCCTTCCAACAACAGTGACTTTTATTCTCACAATGAAGAGATATTATCAAACTTTAAAAAATCTTCTGATAAAAATGTTACTTGCTTTTCTTTGAATGCTAGTGATATTGAGCATCTTTCCATGATAGTTGGCCATTGTTTGGTGAGGAATATGATTACACATAGATTCAAAATAGCTTCCACAAAATACGTAATTACAAGGAGAAAAAAGGAACTTTACAGTGGAGAAATCTGGTAGACACTATCTTAATTAAGTGACCAAAGTGAATATCATCAGTAATGGTGATGTGGTTTGAAGTGCTAGGGTTCAGAGCTAACAGCCAAGAGAGAATTCTTGAGACATCTTTGGTGCAAAATGGTGCTTTTATTAAAGCAAGGGGGACAGGACCCTTGGGCAGAAAGAGCTGCACTAGGGTTGTGAGAGGTGACTGATTATATACTTGGGAGTTGGGGGAAGTAAAGATAAGGGGAAGTTTTCCAAAGGACTTTCATATGTCAAAGACACAGAATCCTGAGGGTTGGGCTGAGGTTGCCTTCTGTCCTTACCAAAGTGTCAACATCAAGGCAGCTAAGGTCCCAGAGGAAGGTGGTTCTGCCTGTTTCAAGGACTTGTCAATGGGCTGTAGGCAATAGGGAAATTTAATTTTTCACTTGCCTTTGTTTCCCATATCAATGGGACAAGTCAAAATTGTAGACCACCTCATGGTAATGAGATATAATAAGAAAACAATATGGTACCTAGGTGGGTCAGTCAGTTAAGCTAAGTGTCCAACTCTTGGTTTCAGCTCAGATCATGATCTTACAGGTTCCAGTTTGTGAGATCAAGCCTGGTGTAGGGCTCCCCACTGTCAACTTGTGATTCTCTTTCTCCCTCTCTCTCTCTGCCCCTCCCTGGTATGTGTGCACTCTCTCTCAAAATAAATAAACTTTAAGAAAAAAAGAAAAAGAAAAAGAAAGCAGCACCACTTCTGTGATATTACTACCAAAGATACATAACTTGATTCTAATCATGAGGCAAACCCAAACTAAGAGGCAAACTACAAAAAACTAGTTTGTATCAAGGTCATGGAAAATAAGGAATGACCAAAGAACTATTCCAGAATGAAGGAATCAGAAGCAACATGACAGTTAAATGGGGCTCTGTGGATTAGATGGTAGTCATGAATCAATGTTAACTTCCTGATTTTTAAGTTTGTATAATGATTTGTAGGAGAAACAGTCCTTGTTGATGAGAAATTCTCACTAAAATATTAGGAAGTGGGGCGCCTGGGTGGCTCAGTCGGTTAAGCGTCCGACTTTGGCTCAGGTCATGATCTCATGGTTCGTGGGTTCGAGCCCCGCATCGGGCTCTGTGCTCACAGCTCAGAGCCTGGAGCCTGCTTCAGATTCTGTGTCTCCCTCTCTCTCTCTCTCTGACCCTCCCCTGCTCACTCTGTCTCTCTCTGTCTTTCAAAAATAAATAAAAAACATAAAAAAATTAAAAAAATAAAATAAAATAAAATATTAGGAAGTGATGGGGCAACAGGTCAGTAACTTGTCCTGAAATGGTTCAGGAAAAAGAAGTTATTTTTATTTTATTTGTAATTTTTCTTAAAGCTTGAGGTTATTAAAACAAGAACCAACTTTTTCACATTTAAAATCCCAATACATATTCCTCATGAATACTTCTCTACTTGGCCTCTACTGGATACCATATATTTATTGTGGCAGAGAGGATAAATCTTAACTTGCTTTCTCTTCCCTGGATTTTTAAATTTTCTGATATAGGTTTCAGCAGTGATATATCATAGTGGCTAGAGAAATATCTCATCACACTGTCTACAAGTCAGAAAAATAAAGGTTCTGAGAGCTAGTCAAAGTCTATCATTGGAGAGAAAGACTTAAAAGTAAGGTACTGGCTTGCTCCTCATAAACTCTAGCCTTTTCAGGATTTCAAATGTAGGGAAGTTTCCTGAAACCTTGTCTTTTTCTTTTTTAATGTTTTATTTTATAATTTTTAAGAGACAGATCATGAGCAGGGGAGGGGCAGAGAGAGCAAGAGACACCGAATCTGAAGTAGGCTTCAGGTTCTGAGATGTCAGCACAGATGCTTAAAGGACTGAGCATCCTTTAAGCACCCCCTGAAACTCTGTCTTAAAAGCATTCAAATGTGTTGCTAATTGGCAAGCATTCAAAACAAAACAAGACACAAACTGATTACCAAAATCCCAATCCTCTACAAAAACAATGGTGTTTTGTTTGTACTCTATGTATTATTTCTAAGAATTAATTTGAGATCAAAAAATTAGTTTCAACAAAGTACAAAAATCTCTAAATATGAGCTAAGTCAAAAGATATTTGCTTTCAGAATTATTTTTGCTCTTATATCTAGAGATATATTTTAACAGTATCTTCTCAACCAACTTGCTACAAAAAAAAAACAAAGTTGCCATGAAATAGTTTTTTTAAGAAAAAAAAAAAACCAAATCTGAGAATCTAGTGCAGAGTTCTGAAAATTCTAAAAGTTTATTTTTCTTACTTCATTTTCTCTACTCCCCAACCTCCTTTTTTTTTTTTTGTAAATTAAGCTTAAAACTCAAGTAAACAAGCTTTGAAAAGCAGATACAATTTGTTACTTTGGGCTGCCATCTAGTGTTAAAATAAAGAAAACATTTGCCTTTTTGCCTTTAGTAAACTTACATTGACAGTGGTTTCAATATGACAGAAGGTGAAAGCTAATACTATCATTAAAGTATTTTTTTAATTTGTTTAATGTTTATTTTTGAAAAAAAGAGAGACAGAGCATGAGAGGGGGAGGGGCAGAGAGAGAGGAAGACAAAGAATCTAAAGAAGGCTCCAGGCTCTGAGCTGTCAGCACAGAACTGGAAGCAGGGCTTGAACTCACAAGATCATGACCTGAGCCCAAGTTGGACGCTTAACCAACTGAGCCACCCAGACACTCGCCCTTTTTTTTCTTTTTTAATTTTTTAAGGTTTATTTATTTTTGAGAGGTGGGGAAGGGGCATAGAGGGAGACACCAAAAGGTTTTTTTGTTGTTGTTTTAATGTTTATTTATTTTTGAAAGGCAGAGAGAGAGAGAGAGAGAGAGAGCATGACTGGGGGAGGGACAGAGAGAGACACAAAGACAGAGACAGACACAGAATCCAAAGCAGGCTACACGTTCCAAGCTGTCAGCAGAGTCCGACACAGGCCTGGAACTCACAAATTGTGAGATCATGACCTGAGCCGACGTTGGATGCCCAACTGACAGCCACCCAGGTCCCCCGGAATAAAAGATTTTTTAAATAAAAAATATATTTGAAGTGTATAACATGCTGATTTGATACACATATACATAGTGGAAGATTACTACAGTTTAACTAACATATCTCCTCACATAGTTACCATATTTGTGAGGAGTGCACTTGAAATCTACTCTTTTAACATATTTCCAGTGTTCAAAACAAAATTAAATATAGTCATCATGCCTTTACATTAAATCTCTAAACTTATTCATCCTACGTAACTACAAATTTGTACCTTTTGACCCAACATCTCCCCATTTCCCCACCATCCCAGCCTCTGGTAACCACCATTCTACCCTCTACTTCTATAATTTTGACTTTTTTTAAAATTCTACATACTATATATGGTATTACGCATTCACAAACAATCACACAATCAAGAACACACATTTGACCCTTGAACTATACAGGGGTTGGTGCATTAACCCCTTGCATAGTCGAAAATGCATGTATAATTTTTGACGCCCTCAAAACTTAACACTAATAGTCTGCTGTTGACTCGGAAGCTGATGAAGTTGGCATAAGGCAAGCTGACATCCCTCAAATCACCTTCCCCTAGGTGGGATATGTGTGACATTCCTCAGGCACTCCTTGATGCCCAAGAACAAAGGAAAGGGGAAAACAAATGATTAACTGATAGAGATCACAGTCATGCAAGATATGAGTCTCCATCAGTTTACAAATATCTTAGTAAATTATAAGAAAAAGGCAATCTTATCAATAGCCTAGTCTCCAGGAACTCCCTACTGTCTTAATGATAATGCTTTGCTAGAGGGAAAAACAGCCTTAGCTCTACAATAGTAATCTAGTAATGCATGAATCTTCTTTAGCACATGAAAATCCCTTTAAGAAACTTCCTCTTGACTTTATCACCCCCCCCCCCCAACTCCATAACATATAACCAGTCACTCTTCACAACCCCAGTACAGCTTCTGCCCACAGGCCCTGTCCCCATGCTTTAATAAAATCACCTTTTTTGCACCAAAGACATCTCAAGAATTCTTTTTTGGCCATCAGCTCTGGACCCCCATCACTCTAAAACCCCATCAGAAGCCTCATCAATAACAAAAAATTGATTAACATATTTTGTATGTTACATGTTTTGTATATGTATTCCTACAAAAAATAAGCTAGAGAAAAAATGTTAAAATCATAAGGAGAAGAAAATACATTTACAGAACTGTACTGTATTTATTGAAAAAAATCCGTGCGTAAGTGGACATACCTAGTTCAAACTCATGTTGTTTAAGGGTCAACTGTATATATCTTCTTTATCCATTCATCTGTTGATGGACTTATGTTGTTTCCTTATCTTGGCTATTGTGAATAATGCTGCAATGAACATGGGAGTACACATATTTCTTTGCGACCTTGTTGTCAGTTTCTTTGGATATATACCCAGAAATTGGGTTGCTGGAACATAAGATTGTTCTATTTTTAATTTTTTTAGGAACCTTTGTACTATTTTCCATAGTGGGTGTACCAATTTACATTCTACCAACAGTGCACATAGGTTATCTTTCTCCACATCCTTACCAACATTTGTTATCTCTTGTGTTTTTGGTGACAGCAATTCTAACAGTGTGAAGTGATATCTCATTTTGTGGTTCTGCTTTGCATTTCTGTGATTAGTGACATTGAATATCTTTTCACATACCAGTTGGCCATTTGTAAGTCTTAATTAGAAAAACATCTATTCAGTTCCTCTGCCCATTTTTAATCAGATTGTTTGAGGGGTTTTTTGCTATTGAGTTGTGTCTTCTTTATATAGTTTGGATATTAATACCTTGTTGGCTATTTGCTTGTAAATATTTTCTTTCATTTGGTTGGTTGCCATTTCATTTTGTTGATGGTTTCCTTCATAGTACAGGTACCTTTTAGTTTGATGTAGTCCCACTTCTTTATTTTTGTATTTGTTACCTTTACTTTTGGTTTCAAATCCAAAAGAATTATTGCCAAGACCAGTGTGAAGGAGCTTATTTCCTATGTTTTCTTCCTGGATTTTATCGTTTCATATCTTAAATTTAAGTCTAATCCATTTTAAGCTGATTTTTTGCACGTGGCATAAGATAAGTGTCCCATTTCATTATGTTGCATGTGGTGGTCCAGTTTTCCCAGCCATTTATGGGAGACTATCCATTCCCCATGGTATATTCTTGGCTCCTTTGCCATAAAGTAATTGATTATATATGCATTGGTTTATTTCTGGGGTCTCTCTTCTTTCCACTGATTTATGGATCTCTTTTTAAGCCAGTATTATATTGTTTTGATTACTATAGCTTTGTAATATAGTTTGAAATCAGGAAGAGTGATGCCTCCAGCTTGGTTCTTCTTTCTCAGTATTGCTTTGGCTTTTGGGGATCTCTTGTAGTTTCATACCAATTTTAGGGTTTGTTTTTTTTTTCTATTTCTGTGACAAATGCCATTGGAATTTTGATTTTTCATTGAATCAGTAGATTGCTTTTGGTGGTGTGGACATTTTAACAATAATAATTCTTCCAATCCATGAGCATGGAATATCTTTCCATGCATCTTCTTTAGTTTCTTTCATCAATGTCTTAGAGTTTTCTTTGTATAGCTCTTCTACCTCTTGGTTAAATTTATTTCTAAGTATTTTATTCTTTTTCATGTAATTGTAAATGTGATTGTTTTCTTAATTTCTTTTTCTGATAGCTTGTGGATAGTAGATAGAAATGCAACTGATTTTTGACTATTGATTTTGTATTTTGTAACTTTACTGATTTCCTTTATTATAACAGTCTTGGAGGGGGGGACTTTAGGCTTTTCTTTTTCGGCATTATCCAAGCAACTCCACCATCACTGTGCCCCTTTACCATAGGGCTTTTGTTACCAACTATTTCCAAAGTCTTGTAATCAGCTCCTATTACAAAGAGAGTTTACTTGTTCCTATCACCCCCAAAAGGTGTGAGAGTCCTTCGTCTATCCCTCATCTTATTAGAGGGTAAGTGGGTAAAATCTGCATAATCTAACAAATGGCAACTTCACAGTTTCACCTCACTGACCTTGCACTCAGGAGTTGATGACTGAGCATGTCTTGGCGCAGTGCCCTCCTTCACAACTGCTTTATTAATTTAGGAAAGCAGTGTTACTGGCATCCCCACTGAGGATTAGAGGAGGATTTACAGATTTTCACCACTTCTTGAATCATTCCACACAAAGCCTAAAGGTAAAATAGTTTCTTTCTACCTAATCTATGTCAGGTTAAAGAGGAAAGGGAATCAAAGACCCTTTCAGAGGACAATTAAGAAATAAACAAAGGCTTAGTAGAGTGCTTTTTAATGAGTGCCAGAAACAATCTTTCTGTCTGTGCCTCAAAAATTATCATTATCCCTGGGTTTAAAATCTGGTAGATATTGACCATGAGCCAGTTTGAGAGTTGTAAGGCTCAGGGAAATGCCTTTGTCTTATCAAAAAAAGAAAATATACATATATATTTTCTTAAAAGTTACATTTACTCTTTTAATCACTACAGAAATGAAAGAAAGAATTTAGAATTGAATCAAGCTAAGGTTTAAGTATTCCCAAAATATAGGAATATTTTTTTCTGTTCATAATGTCATAATTGGTAAATCCCCCTTTTAAATTGACTCTGTGCTGGCTCAGTTGGTCTCAATGCTTGCAGACCCCAAACCTTACTTTTTATTGCAAATTTTTGGTAACATTTTTACTATTTTAAAACAAAATTCAGAGATAATATAAGCTTCCTATAGTATTATATATATATAATTCTATATATAATTCTATATGTATATTATATATATAATGTTCTAACTGTAGCAAATGAATAATGAAGATATTTATAATAAAGTAGTATCAGACATGATCACAAAAAGAGACAAAATCAGGCAGTCTGATGTTGGCACCTATATCTAGTATCTACCTGAATGCAACAGCTACAAATATTGTTTGCAGGTTTGTTCTGTTGTATTTTAATGCCACAGATGGTGTCACCATTGATAATGTGGTTTTCCAAAGGAATGAACAACTCTTGGTAAAATTCTGAGGAAAACATAATAAAATCTTTCCTCAATATCCATGGTAGCTACATTTCTGGAAAATTCAGAAAATTAAAACCACACCAAAAAATACTATGTGTTTTTGAAAATGGAATAAAACCTGACTAACTGCTCTAATTATTATGAGCATATGTTTCACTTCATAAATGTCTGGAAGAACATTCAAATACACAGCAAGACCTGACCTGATAATTATTTATTATGCAGACAGTTGTGTGCAAGGCAAGATGTCTCTGACCCCAGCCACAAAATGCTAGTAGTACACTCTTATAATTTGGATATTCAGAAATGGCCCGAGAGGCCAGTAATTTCCCCACTCCCATATGAGATTCATTTTCATAGTAATTAGAGACAACAAACAGACAAATTGAAAATGTCCACTTATTTTCTAAATATTGATGAATAAGTTATTTTATATTATGGAATATTGCATTTCTATATTTTGGGTAATATTTCATATAGGTCCACAGAAATAGGCCCTTTATTATAATATATAATAATATAGGGAAAAGCATAATGCCTGAGCTTAACATATTAAAAATCTGGAAGAGGTTATAACACATTTTACAAGCTAACAGATATTATGATAGTAAGACATAGATATATAAGAAAAGAAATTTGATGTAATTTCCATAAATAATTGGAAATTTTAATATTTTACTATTTGTATTATTCTATGCTGTTTATTTTTGTTATATTTTACTAATTATTTTCTTACAAATTTTATTGGTATAACAGATATTCTTAAAATTTTATGGATCTTAGAAATTTTCTTAAAACTGTTATGAGTCAAAATGTGAAGGAAAAAAACCTAAGAAAAATGGTAAAAGAAGGCAAATAAGAAATAAAAGAAATATAACCTTAAAAAAAGGACAGATAAAAAAATTTTAAAACAGGAATATTTTGGTAACAAGTCATCTATACAGCATGTTGCTGCTTTGTCTTCCTCAAAATTATTTTTTATGACTCAGTAATTTTAGTGATCATAGAAACTCACAGGGATATTTCTTATTCATCTAATAAATTTGTGGATCCATACAGTATAACAAATTAAGAGAAATCTTTAAATTCTGAACATTTATTTTGCTGGGAAAAAATGTCACCTTAATTCATTCTATTCTTCTATTCCTAACATAAATCACTTTAGGTTTTCTGAAACATTCGAAATTAAACTGGATCAGTTCCTTGGAAAGTTTCAAAATTATGAAACTTTGAGGGAAATAGTAAAAATATGAGCAAGAAGGGAAAAAAACCTCACAAACCTGTGTATCAACATAGCAGCCTAATCTCATAATCTAAATTAATTTTTCCTTTTTTTTAAGTTTGTTTATTTATTTTGAGAGAGCATTGCTGGGGGGGGCAGAGAGAGAGAGAGAGAGAGAGAGAGAGAGAGAGAGAGAGAGAGAAGATCCCAAGTAAGTTCCATGCTGTGAGCATAAAGTCTGATGTCGGGCTTGAACTCAGGAACCATGAGATCATGACCTGAGCCAAAGGCAAGAGTCAGACAAGTGTCTGACCTAACCTTCTGAACCACCCAGTTGCCCCCTAAATTAATTTTTTTTAGATTTCTCAAAAGTTCTTTTTTAAGAATATTGTTTTCGTTTAAAGTCTTGTAACTTTAAGGGTAGAAGGGCACTTTAAAAAGTATAACTTTCTGTTTCCAAGGGAAATCTAAATTACCTGTGGCCCAAGACACCTAGAGTTTTTTTTCAAAAAACAGAAAGGGAAAAAAAAATTAATCACTTCTTTGGGAACTCATTTTAATGCTTACTAGCATATTGGTGAGGAATATTATTTAACTTATAGTTTCACCCTCATTTATATATGTTTAGTAAGCTTTTGAATGATTTTTGGATTTATTGAGGATGTTGAGCCCATGTTCTTAAACTTGACTTTTCAAAGGACAGATCTAGATAGCCTTGTTACAGCAGAAGGCTTCAAGGAGTGTGTTTCTCTTGACTGCTAGATAAGTGACTTCCCACCAATAATCTAGAAAAGTGTCTTACTGTTCTCCCCCCTTTTCTGTTATTTGTCAGGGTGGAAATTGAATGGACATCTTATCTGGTTAGCCAAGTAGAGTTTGTGTCTTTGGGGCTGATTCATTGTCAGGATTAATTTACCTAAGGTTAAGTGGAATGAAAAGAACCAGAGGGCTGAATCCTGTCCAAAGACTGAAAAAGACCATGTTTCAAACTGATGAAACCAAAATAAGCTGGTGAAACTCAGAAACCAGTAAACTTATGGTGCCTACATGGGCCAAGTAGACATTTTATATTGGAAAATAATGCTGTAGTGCAGGTCCAAGTGGACTGAACATCACTAGTCTTTCTATAGACATCATTTAGACATGGCAGGGATTAAATAAGAACTGGAATGAATGCTCCGACATCTTATACTCTTTTTGTTTGGCTGCATCAAGGCATGGTTTTTATCAAGTAATGAAAGAACACTTCCTGCCTCTCTGTGCCCATTTTTATTCCCAGTATAAAGGAATTCTGAATACTGTAGTTTGTGGCTAGCGGCACAGAAGGCAATTCCATAGGTCAATTATCTTTTGCCTACAATGGCTTCCCCCAAGAACAAAGAGCAGCAAATCAAAGCAGCTAATTGCTGTTACACTCAAGAAGATTTCATTATAAAATGCAACAGTGTCATTACAGTCACTTGACTGTGCCACCGCATACAAGTAATAGATCCTAAAGAACTGGTAGGGAAGGAAGCAAACAAGGATGACTCCTATAAAAAAAAGGTTTTTCAGCTGGGCCCAGAACTCCTGGTGGGACAGTAAGGAGTGGCGTAGCTTCCGCACCATTGACATAATGATGAAGATCTGGAAGACCAAGAGAATCACTGCGGTGGCTATGACAGTGGTGACTATCATATAGTTGATAACTTGCACATGGACACGAGCAAGTTCTTTGTGGAATCTAAAACAGTGTTTCTCATCATACATCTCATTATTTCCATACTGAGAAACAACCAGGGGTACCACAATGACAATCACCAGCAGCCACATGCCAGTACTAGCCGCCACAGCATGCAGTTTTCTGTAGAATTCCACTTTGTCCTTGTGCTTGAAGAAGATGAGGTACCTGATGACCAAAATCACCACGTAGAACAGGAATGTGAGGTACATGTGGATGTGCAGCATGGCACTCACAAATTTGCAGAAGGGCAACCCAAATGTCCAGATGTGCTTGATGAGATATGTCAAGCGAAAAGGCACCGTCACCAGAAAAACACTGTGGACCACCACCAGGTTAACGACTGCTGTGGTAGTCACAGACCGTGTGTTCATTTTCACCAGCAGAAACAAAATAGAAATGACTCCCACCAGTCCTCCAATGAACACTATGGAGTAGAGGCTGGTTAAATGGGGTGTCAATATAGGACTGCAGGAAGAAATGTTGTGGTCAGCCATATTTCAGAAGTCACCTAGAAGAGACAAAACACCAGTATAACTGACAAAACTTCAGAGCTTTGTTCATATCTCCTTCCTAGCATTGGCAATATGACTTTGTCATTTATCTGTGTATATGACGTAAACTTTATGTACCTTAAGAATAAGACTATGTCATGTGCATATCTGTATACTTGAACCTGAAAACATAGTTAAGTCATCAGTTCTTAAGCTTTAATAGGTTAAAGACCTCATTAAGAGGCCTCCAGAGACATGTATGTATGTACATAGTCAAAACAGTTTGCATTAAAAGTGGACTGCAGACCATCTGAAGCTGATACATGAGTACTAGTACTGAGGCAGCCAGTGGGGGGAAATTATATCATGGAAGGAAAGTTGGGTAGATGCATTAAGTGCACAAAATATTTTTCCTTTAAGTATGATTCTTATTCTCTAATTCCTTCCAACTCATCAGCAAATGACTCAAGAATAGTAATAATTCATTTAGGATACTTAATAGTTTGGCCAAGGAAAATCAACTACATCAAAGCAGCAATAAGCAATAGGAGTGTATATGTGATTTTCTCACCATGGTTATGTTGTAATCTAGCAGTGCGGCCTTGGCTAAATTCTCATGGGTCCCACTGAAAATGCAGCATATCTGTCAATTCTCCCATTCCCACACCTTCAAATTTGTAAAAGAACCACTATTACTTTTCTTCTCAAAAGTTCCTTTCCCTAAATAGTCTTAGTCCCTTCTAACTCATTATCCATATTCTAATTTATTATTTATTAAATGAAAGAGTTAGTAATCCTTTAGTTACACTAATCAAGTCATTTCATTTTCTTACTTAAATTCCTTCAGTGGCTTCCTATTTTAAGAATAAAAAAATCCTGGGGCTCCTGGATTGGCTCAGTCAGTTGAGCAACCAACTCTTGATTTTGGCTCAGGTCATGATCCCAGGGTCATGGGATTGAGCCCTGCATCAGGCTCTGCGCTGACAGTGTAGAGCCTTCTTGGGATTCTCTCCCTCTTTCTCTGCCACCACCCCCTCCACTTGTGCCTGCATTCTCTCTCTCTCTCTCTCTCTCTCTCTCTCTCTCTCTCTTTCAGAATAAATAAACATTAAAAAAAGAATAAATAAAAATTTTAAAAAATCCTTCCAATTATACAATGTGCTGGATCATGGTGAAAAATCTGATCCGTTGAGACCAGATTCAAGAAATAATCTAGAAGGTGAAATTGACAGAATTTAATGGATTGTGTATGAAGAAATGAAGGGGAAAAAAGCATCTCAGTAGTCACTCCCAGATTTCTAACTTGAACAATTGTGTGATTAGAGATCTGTTTACTGACACCAGGGAGACTGAGGATCAAATTTGAGAAAGAGCAGTAGTTGAGTTACACTTTTAGTACCTGACCTTTGTAACACATTTGCAGTTATTCTTATTCATTTCACGGATGTCTCTTCATATAATCAAAATTACCCAGCAATTAAAATGAACCACTGATGAATTACAAAGGCATTTTAGGTGTACGCGTAAGTCATATATTCTCAGAAGTCTATTCCTGAGGTGTGAAAACAATCTTTCCATGTATAAAACACAAATATCCATATGTACACAGATAAGAATATATCTACGGTATGAAAATTTCATAAAGAGGGAGAAACAATTAGGGGACAAATGGCTAAAAACTTTCTTTAAGGGGGAGATATTTTAAAAATTAAACACTATACTAAATGAAAGATGGCAGCCACAAAAGACTACATATTGTACAACTTTTTTCCTAGAAAATCAAAATTAGTGAGACAGAAGGTCAGTGTAGCCCAGGGTGTAGGTAGCAGGGGAAGGGTTGACTTCAAAGGGGTCTGGGAGAGTTTATGAAGGGATAGAATGTTTTATATCATGTTGGTTACAATTCTAGTTATTTGTCAAAGCTCAGCAAATTGCACACTTAAAAGTTGGTGAATTTCCTGGCATATAACTTATACCTCAATAAAACTAATTTTTAAAAATAATAGTAATAACCTGACCCCAAGAAACCTCTGCTTTTGTGGGCATGGAATAGAATTTCCATGTGACCCACTTAAAAGATTACTTCATGTTATACTTGTTCTATGTGCTGTGTCATCTCTGTATTTCCCTTTTATTCTTCCCTTTGAAAAGTAGTTCCTTCAAGTAAAAATTTAATTATGTTGTGTTTGTATCTGAATTCATGGTGAATGTGTCACCATAAGATCTGTCCATCATTTTCTTCAGCTATTGATCTAGAATGTAGACTGATTTCTGAAAGAAGAAAGTATAATCAGTCATATATCATCTGTCTCAAATACTCCTTTCTTATTTATAAACTGCTATGATCTTTGTTCCCTAGTTCCCAGACTTTACAAGATACTTTGTAAAGTATTACAGATTAGATACATGCTCTTTTTTTTTTTTTTTTGATGTTCATTTATTTTTGAGAGAGAAAGAGACAGAGCGCCAGCAGGGGAGGGGCAGAGAGAGAGGGAGGCAGAGAATCTGAAGCAGGCTCCAGGCTATGAGCTGTCAGCACAGTGCCTGATGTGAGGCTCAAACTCACAAACTGCGAGATAATGACCTGAGCCGAAGTCATTTGCTTAACCAACTGAGCCACCCAGGTGCCCCTAGATGCCTGTTTGCACCAGCTCAAGTGGGTTTTGTTGTCTGCAGTTAACAACCCTGACAAACCTGGTTAATTCCTATTTCTCCTTTAAGAATCCACTGAAGCAGGGGGCACCTGGGTGGCTTGGTCAGTTGAGCATCTGACTTCGGCTCAGGTCACGATCTCATGGTTTGTGAGTTCAAGCCCCACATCAGGCTGAGCCTGCTTTGGATTCTGTGTCTTCCTCTCTCTCTGCCCCTCCCCTGCTCATGCTCTGTCTCTCAAAAAACAAAATATAACATTTTAAAAAATTTAAAAAAAAAGAATCTACTAAAGCAAGGTTTCCTTAAGGAAGCCTTTTATAATCTCCATTCTCAATTCAGGTTGTGTGCCATTCCTCTTTGGCCCCATGGAGAATGCATCATGCTTACTTCTATAATGGCATTTATGACATAGACCATAATTCTCAGTTACCCTGCCTCCAAACAAGACTAACCATAGAGGAATCATGTTTTTCTTTTATCCACAGAAACTAATGAATTTTTTAAATGAATGTAAATATTGTTATTGAAAACTAATATGCATATATAGTAGAGTACTCAGCTGTAAGTATAAACTCAATGAATTTTAACAGATAAACATAGCCTCACCAAAGGTAATCTCTATCCTCACAACTAACACCAGGTCTATCAACTTTGAATTTTATGAGTTTTTTTTTTACATTTTTTTAATGTTTTTCATTTATTTTTGAGAGACAGAGAGAGACAGCACGAGCAGGGGAGGGTCAGAGAGAGAGGGAGACACAGAATCTGAAGCAGGCTCCAGGCTCTGATCTGTGAGCACAGAGCCCGACGTGGGGCTCGAACCCACGAACCGCAAGATCATGACCTGAGCCGAAGTCAAATGCTTAACCAACTGAGCCACCCAGGGGCCCCATGAATTTTATATGAGTTTAATGTCCTTTGTGTGTATCTAGCTTCATTCACTCAACATTATGCTTTGAGATTCATTCATGTGTATAGTTTTCGTTCATTCTTTTTGTGCTATATTAGATTGTTGTGTGAATATATCATAGCTATATTGTTGATGAATAATAGTATGATTTGCAGTTATAAGGCTATTATAAATATGTTACTCTGAACATTCTTATAAATATCTTTTGTAAAAATAAGTATGCATTCTGTTGGAAATTTACCTAGGTGTGGATTTAATGGATCAGAGAGTATACCTATTTTCCTAGTGTCAAAGTCTTTATACCTGGAAATTATGCAAATGTCTTTATGTACCCAGTTGATTGTTTAATATAATATGAACTGTTGCTAAAGAGTGCAGCCGATCTCGTTAAGGCCAGAAAGAAGGTGGGGCATTTGGGTAGCTCAGTCGGTTGGTCTTAAGTCATGATCTCACGATTCATGGGTTTGAGCCCCACATCGGGCTTTGTGCTGACAGTGCAAAGCCTGCTTCAGATTCTCTGTTTCCCTCTCTCACTGCCCCTACCCTGCCCTGCCCATTCTCAATCTCTCTCTCTCTCTCTCAAAAATAAATAAACATTAAAAAAAATCTGAATGATGGCAGGGGATATAGTTGCACTTCCGTGGAGATAATCCATTACTAGTACAAGGAGTCAGGAAATTTCTTTGAACAGCATCTACAACAGTTATTTGCTGATGCTATTTAGAAATCTCATCCATATATCTTCATTGTTTTTCCTCTTATCAAAATATTCTATCCTATTCAGTCTCTTTTGTGTATCCTGAGATCTGAACTCCCAATTCCATTTCCTTCAGGATTCCTTCCTGCCCCTTAGACATTCTCAGCTGCTTTCTCAAAATGCTTTACTTAGGTGCCTCATTTTTTTTCTTCACTGCTTTATTAATTCTTAATTTGATTCTTTATCTTAATCATTTGTGTACCTATTTTTGACATTGGATTTCTTTCAGAAGTAACATGATTATTTTTTAATAGTAGGTACAAATTGTTAATTGAGTGACTAAAATAATGGTAAAAACTGCTTTGACTTTATTAAATATATTCTTGATAGGACCCCATTTGGATCTAATCTGGTAACTAATGTCAAGATCCCAGAAGTAAACTATAGACCGAGAGCAAACTCTCTGAAGGGAGTAAGATTGTCTCTCTGTTTCTCTATGAACCACCTTGCCTTGGCAGGGATCTCTTCCTTTTCTGTGACTGACTCCTGATGCTCAGCAAGAATCCTGACCCCAAACCCAGTCTCCCTCTGCCCTCTTCCATTCCCCTCTTTAAAAATCCTTCTTTCATTCCTTTTAGTGAAAAGAATGAAGTCTGACACCTACCATGCCAGATAAGCCTTTTGCAATCTGACCCCAATTTATGTTTCAAGGTGTACCTCCCATTTCCTCATCCTGTGTCCTGGACTTACAGACCTTCATGCCATTCTTAGAATGTTGTCTTTTAAACCTTCAGGGCATTTCTTCTCTCCACAGACCCCAAATGTACAGCTGGAGACTGAAACTGAAGTCTAGGTTGTAGGATAAATGGTTTTATATCTCTTTTTAAAAAAATTCCCCTGGCCTCCCATTGTCTCTTGGAGGTATATAAACTTCTTAGCATGCCATGCTAGATCTCTGCCACTGGCCTTTTACTGTTCTGTACCTAATTTCTCTGACACTAGAGTACCAGGATTCCCCTGCTCTGCCAGATTGATTTCCTCATTGTTCTGTTCTGGCCTCAACCTATGTACAGCAGAACTCCTGGGCTTACCCTGTGGTTTGGCTGGGGACTGTTTCCTTGTGTCTTGGCATTTCCCTTCCCACAAACTTGCTTGGGCCTCATTGATCATTACCCATGGCCCAAGGACTACTTTAATATCAAAAGTGAGACATGGAAGTGGCTTCTATGGCTGTTTTATAAGGAATCCATGGTAGAGCCAACATCAGAGACCAATCTAAAAAGTGAGAGTTCTAAAAAATTGTTAGTCCTACAAAATGGCATTAATTAGTCCATATCCTCATGAGTACATAGACCTCAGGTCCCAGATCCTCTTCTTTCTAAACAGAAAAGCAGCTATAACCAACTTGGGATTTTTCATTTCATTAAGGGGCTCCCTGCCACAGTCTACAGATTAAGTAATAGCATTGCATCAACGTATCTTATGTATAGTACATAGTGAAGATTCTGAGGTGAATAAAACACGTCTCTGCATTTAAATCTCTTTCTATCTGATAGGGGAGAAAGAGATACATAAATTATTTATAACACCTATAGGTATATTTAAAAATGCCACAAGAATTCAAAAAGGGGAGTAATCAACCCCGCGGAGACTGAAAGCATTAGAATGTAGTGGCAATCGAGTAATTCTTGGGCACAGATGTAAAACAGGTGATGGATCTTGAAGGATGTTTTGAAGTTCCAGATAAAGAGAGGAAGAGGTAGAGCACCCCAGAGTAGACAAGAGTCTAAGAGAAAGCATGGATGCATGTTCAGAGAGTTGCCTGTGGTTTGGTGTGCCTAGAACCTTAGGCGAATAAGTAGGATACAGGTAAATATCTGTAGATGAGGCGCCATCATGTTACCACCTCTGAGGATTTCCATTTTTATCCTGAAAATTATGAGAGATATAAAATTTAAAATATAAAATGCATTGAGTATAGCAATTCTGAAAGCTGGTTTTTGGCAACAGAATGGAAAAAAGATTGGAGGAGGGCAAGACAAAAATAATGATACCATTAGCAGGCTATTATGCTGATCAAGTTTAAATACCATAAAGATTGGTACAAGCTGGTACCACCTAGGGGAATTTTTTGCACCCAAACTACACAGAATTGAAGACTCTGGGGTTGGAGAAGGCTTTGTGTGCTTCGTATATGTCCATTAGCAAATAGTGACATCTTCGTATCAAATCAATGATAAAAGGACAGGAATAGTCACTGAATATTTTAAGAGAACAAATGCTACAGTAAGAAGACATTAAGCCCCTCAGGCAAAAGAACTGAGAGTCTAGTTAGTTTTCTAAAAGAGAAAAGAGGAAAAAGTCACTTTACATGTAATTGATACTGTCAAAGAGAAGAGAATGATGTGAAATTCAATTATAGTTGTTATTGAATAAAAGATGTACTGAACCAACACAATTAGTGAGCTGGTAAGAATGTTCAGAAGGATTCCCACAGCTGGAACAACAACAAAAAGGCCAAGAGATAGGGGATTTAGAAGAAACTCTAAGAGGGGTAAGTGGGTGGCTCAGTCAGTTGAGCATCCAACTCTTGATTTTGGCTGGAGTTGTGATCCCAGGGCTGTGGGACTGAGCCTCATGTTGGACTCCATGCTATGTGTGGAGCCTACTTCAGCTTTTCTCTCTCTCTCTCTCTCTCTCTCTCTTAAAAAAAATAAACTAAGAAATGCCTAGGGCAAATCTAGAAGTTCCAACATCATCTGGAAATAGCAGAATGGAATGAAACATTCAGATAAATAGTTGAAGAACATTCCTTACATGTAAAAAAGGATGATATCCTTATGTTGAAGGATCCACCCAGTGCTGAGCTAATAGAAAAGACTCACATTTAGACACATCAGGATGAAAATTCAAATCACAGAAGCAAACTCACATATCCACTTGGATGTCTAACAAACATCTCAAATTTAGTATATCTAAAGCTGAACTCCTGTGCTCTTCCTCCCCATCTCCCAAACACACATACACTATTCTTCCTGATATCCTCCCAGGCTCAGGTAATAGCAACTACATTCTCCAGTTGTTTGAGAAAAAAACCCTGAGAGTCATCCTTGATTCTCCTTCTTCTCCCCAAATTCACCTACATTCCTTAACCAACCCTAATCCTTCCTCCTTAAAAATAATCTACTGGACCAGATGTTTTTCTGTAAAGGACATTACTGACACAATTTGCAAAACATGAACAGTCTATAGATTAAATAATAACATTGCATCATTGTTTTTTTCCTGACTCTGATCATTCTATGTCATTATATAAGGGAATGTCATGTTCTTAGGAATATACACTGTATATCGTAAAGGCATCATGTCTTCAATTTACTCTCAAATAGATCAAAAAACCATAATAATATATAAGTATGTATATATTTACACACATGCACACATAGATACATATATATGTATATAAAGTGAAAAACAAATGTGATAAATATTACAATTGGGGAATCTGTGTGCAGGTTATATTGGAGTTCTTTGTACCATTCTTATGCTTTTATAGGTATAAATAAAATTATTTCTAAGTTAGGGACACCTGGCTAGCTCAGTTGGTAGAGGATGCAACTCTTGATCTTGGAAGTTGTGAGTTCAAACCCCATGTTGTATGTAGAGATTACTTAAAAATAAAATACTAAAAAATTATTTCTAAGTTACAGTTATGAAAAGTAGAATCTAAAATATGTCTACTCTTCACCACTTACATTGCTACAACTGTGATTCAAGTTGCATCACCTTTCCCTAGGAATATTAGACAAACCCATGAATTCTCCCTTCTTTGACTCTTGTCTCCCCTATTGTCTATTCTTAACTCAGCAACCAGCATGCTCTTTCAATGTCATTCTTCTTATCACAATTTTTGAATGGCTTCTTATTTTACTCAGAGTCACATCAAAATTTGGAAAATGGTCTATTAGGCCCTATAGAATTTAAGCCCACCTCCCCCACATTCTCTCTTTGATCTTATGTCCGACAACTATCACTTTCATTGATATATTCTAACGAAGCATAATAACTCCTTACTTTTTCTCAAACTTCCATGGAATGTTCTCACCTCAGGGCCTTTGCACATGAAGTTTCCTCTTTAGGAGTGTTCTTCCCAGATATATGCACAGCTTGATCACTCCTTTACCCCCTTCATGTCTCTGGCCAAAGATCATCTCAGTAATTCACTTCTCGCTTTCATATTTAGTATGTCAACACTCCACTTTCACACAGCACACCTCATCTCCTTTTTCTACTTTATTATTCCCAACAGCATTTATCACTGAGGCACCATATGTTTTGTTTGTTTATCTGTTTGTTTGTTTGTTTGTCTTATTGCCTCCACTAGAATGCAAGGTCCTTGAGGACAAAGAATTCTGTTTTGTTCATTTTTTCACTAGCATCTGGAACAGTGCTTTGCATATAATATCTTCTTAATAAATAATTATTGAGTGAATGGAACCAAATATCCTAAAAGTTCCCATAGAGAAAAGAAAACAGATAATCTACAAAAGAATTAGAAACAAACCAGCATTCGACTTTTGACATTAAATGCTGGGGGGGAAATCTGAATGGTTTTGAAGGATGATTTTGAATTTAGAATTCTGTTTGCAACCAAACTTGCATTCAGGAGAGAAGAGGAAAGCATTTCCTGATACATGAACACTCAGAAAGTGTACCTCTCTCAGATCTTTCCTGAGTTATTAATGTATATTCCAGAAAAATGAAAAAGGATGTATGGGATACCAAAAATAGAGTAGTGAGCCAAAATATAAGTGAAACACAGTGAAATCTACAACGTTACTGACCACACAAAACTAAAATAATGGTTTCAGCGTGGTGGGGGTGGTGAAAATAAAAGGGAAAAGTTATATTGTTAAGATTCTTGTTTTATTGGGGAGGGGATTAAAGGTAGTATTTAACTGCAGAGAAACCAAAACTATGAGTTTAAACTTTTGATGAAATTTAAGAATGGTCACTTGGTGAGTAAAAGTTGATATGCCTTACAAATTATAAGAAGGAAAAATGAAATTCAATGAAGCCAATAAATCTAAGCAAAGGAAGGGAGGGAAAAAAATAAAACAGAAAACAAGAAAACATGGTAAGTAGACAAATTTAAAAAAGAGATAATTAGTCCAGACATATCTGAAATCACTATATTGTTCCTTCCTCTACTTACTAAAAAGAAGAATTGTATGCATTTCTGTGAATATACTAAAACCCACTGAACTTTACACCTTTTTATTTAACATTTATTTGATTTATTTTGAGAGAGAGAGAGAGAGAGAGAGAGAGAGAGAGAATTTTAACCAGGCTTCACACTCAGCACAGAGCCAGATGCAGGGCTTACCCCACTACTGTGAGATCATGACCTGAGCCAAAACCAAGAGTCAGATGCTCAACCAACTGAGGGACCCAGGAGCCCCCGAACTGTACACTTTAAAATAGTGCATTTTATGGCATACAGATCATATCTCAATAAAGCCATCATTTAGAAAGAGAGAAACTACCTGAACTGAACCTCTGGTAATGAGAAGGAGAGAGAGAATCATTGACAAGATAAAGAATTATGACAGAGTCAATGGTGCTAAGCAACTTACTGCCTTCCTGTTGGAATCAGAGAAGAGAAGTGTAACTTAGAGTCCTGGTTAGACAGATAGCTCAGGTCCCTTTGACCTTACACTTCATTCCTCTTTGCTTCCCACTCCATCCCTGGATTCTCTTCCTCCTACTGCACTCTGAACAGATGGGCCTGTGGGCGGATCCATTCAATATGAGAGCCCTACCCCAATCATGTTCTCCAGAACACTTGTCACCATTGTCTCACTTTTTCCTCATCATATTTCATACCTGTCCTTGCCCCCAGAAATGAAGGATCCACAAAAGATGTGTGATTTACCACTGTGTCATCAGGGCCAGAGGGACACCTGTGCCAGAGATCAGAAAACAATGTCACAAAATCTTAGCATCAGAATGAAATCTAGAGATCACTGTGTCTAGCACACCTTTTAAACTGAGGAAGACACTGCAGCCCACACAGGGACTTTCATTAATCTAACAGTATTATCTAAACCTCAGGTTCCTGTTCTAGACCAGAACTGATTTCATGACACATGACCACTATGGAAAGACTCCAGGGGCCCAGAGACATGAAAGGCAGCTTCTGAGTGGCATAGCCATGATTTAAGCCCTTCACTACAGATCCCTCTTCAAGGACATCAGTTAGGATGTCTACCCAGGTAGAAGAGGCAGAGCAGTGAGAAAATGTTGTTGGTGGACAAACAACTTCCCTGCCTGTGAGATATCCTCGGAAGAAATTACATTTTGTTATGTTTATTGAAAAAAAAATAGGAGCATTCACTTTAATCACTCTGGGAATGGGGCATCTGGGTGGCTCAGTGGGTTGGGTGTCCAACTTCGGCTCAGGTCATGATCTCACGGTTCGTGAGTTTGAGCCCCACATTGGGCTCTGTGTTGGCAGCTTGGAGCCTGGAACCTGTTTTGGATTCTGTGCCCCCTCTCTCTGCTCTTCCCCGACTCGTGCTCTATCTCTCTCTCTCAAAAATAAATGGGCATTAAAAAATTTTTTTTTAAATATCACTCTGGGAAAATCAAGCAGCATTATGAGAGCTCCACATTAAGGATAACCTCAGGTTAGCTAAAAAAAAAATTTTGTCTATAAATACCAGAGGCAGTGTGGAAAACAACAAAACATAAACATCAAGTCTACAGAAATCCACCTGAGTGAATTTTATGCCTAAGTAATATACAGAAAAATCTCCCTGCATTTCTGTGTGTGTTTGCCTTCTCTCACAGTCCTCATCCTTTAACTATATTCTATTTCTGAAATTCGAAAGGAGTCTCCTGGGTCTTCAACTAAAATTGTAAAAAATGCTTCCTTATGCAGTGTCAAATAAAGTTAGATCTGTAGTCTCACTAATCAAAAAAATCAATTCCAACCAACAATAACATTCTGGGTTTGAGCTATTATTTCTCCAGTTAATTGAGTTATTAAACATCGTTCCTGACTTCACAACTTCTGGTTACCCATAAGGGAAGTGAAAGCTGATGTCAGAACCCCATGAGGTTGAAACTCAGAGGCTTTGTACAGAATGAGAGTTACACTGCTTTGTAAGCTACCTTAGCACACTATTTACCACCTATGTTCTCCCCAAATAAGGAGAAGTCTGTGAGGTCTTTTCATTCCTGGGGAGAGCTTTGCACACATCTGTAGGTCTATAGGTATTAAAATATGCTATGCTATCCTACACTATACTCTCAGCCCTCAATGAGCAAAGCCAACAATGAAAGAAAACTGTCAGAAGTTCTAGAGGTATTCTTCTGTTCAAACCATGGCTTCCCTTCATATCTAAATAGAGCTCTGGGAAATCCTTGATCTCAGCCCAACATAATCTGCCAACAAGTCAAGATGCAATGGCCAACAGAACACCTAGGAGGACTAGGAATGGAAAATTACTAAGAGAATGTTGAACCTCTTCATTAAGGGAAAGATGGCATTTCATTTGGGAATTAACCAACATCTGTGGTAGGAAGGCACCATAGTTTCAAGGTGAATGGGAAATATAAGCTTACTCAGAGGAGAAAAACTTTCCTCAGGTCAAAGCTGCTGGGAAATTAGCCAGTCAACTTAGCCAGAAATTAGCCAAGGCTCACCCTCCTTTCTTTAGTCCCAGTTGCCTCTGAATTTATGGTTTCTTATCAACAATGGATGTGTCTGTTCAACACAGTGTATTGGTAATGATAGCTACCCTGCCTCCATTCCTGACAGCATGATGGAAATTTCACATACATTACTTATAATCCTCCAGAGAAGTCTAGGGCATGAGTATTTTCTATCCCAAGTATCAGATCAGAAATTGAGACTCAAGAAAATTAAGCAACTTTTGCAAGGTCACTCAGCTAACAAGTGGCAGCACTAGAGCCCAAATGCTGAGTGTCACTTCACTGGATTGTAGCAGTACAGAGTCCTGCTGGACAAAAAAGTGGGCATTCTATCTCTGCTGCATCCTTGCTCTCCTCTGAGTTGGGGAATCTCCTAGACAGTTGATCCTTGTTTCTCCACTGCACTTGTTTATGTCTTGTGACCAAGGTATTTAAGGGCAATTAATTTGAATACTAGCAAGAGATTTGGAGAAGTAATAAAAATAGGTCAACATTCTCTAAAGTCAATAAATATTTGAGAAGCAGTTCATCAGATTGCAATATAATAGAAAAAATTACATGAAAATTAATCACCAAAATTTAGTTTGTCCTAAAGTTAGACTCCTGAACGTTTTTCTTAATTCCTTTTTACCTTCTGAACTATGTCCTTAACCACCCTGCCCTTTCTGAGATTGAAAATCATACTGAGAGATTGTTATGGTGGGCCTTGACAAGCTGCTCAACCCCAGACAGATCTAGCCCAGGGAAGTCCATGTGTAACCATCGATGGGCACAACGGGCTAGTATCTGCAAGTGTCTGCTGCTGTGTGCCCCAGAATCCCTGGGTGAACAGCTGGGACACAACCCTCCCCTGTGAGTGCCAGTATCGAATCATGCCACATCTTTCCTCTGATTGCCTGGTTCCTGATTAACTTCCCAGCCTCCCTAGATCTTGAGCCTTCCTGAGCCCCATCCATTTCTTCATGTTCTGGCACTCCTTTCTTTCACTCCATGCCTCCCCATTAATTTAGTTGTAGCTTTCAGATCAATGATCCTCCCAGGACCAGCCAGCTCTTCAGATATTGGTTCAGCCTGACTATAAAGTTCTTTAGGGCCTACTTTATTATTTCTGCTGCTCCCTGTTTCCAAGGGCTGTTCCTGCTTCTCCTCATCCTCAAATTATTTCTAATAGAATCCCTGGAAGGAGTCAAGGTTTGCCTTATGCTCTTATTTCCTTACCACTTTCTTTCAAAAATTTTTCCCTGCCCTATCTCACAGGGGCTAAAATAGTATCCTGCTGAAAACCCCAGAGTAGGAGATGCCACTAATTTCCTCAGTTTCATGTTTAATTCTCAGCGTCTTTGTTCCTGTTTTGCTACCCAGCTGCCCCTGAACTGCACATTCTAACCATGGCCAAGGTGAACTCTAAGATTAGACAGTTTAGACTCTTCTTACAACAGTGACTCATGACTCTCAAATATGTGTGGCAAAGGGTATGTTTCAATATTTTTTAAAAAATTTTATAAGTTCATTTATTTTGAGAGAGCGAGAGAGCGAGAGCGAGAGAGAGAACGAACATGGTAGAGAAGGACAGAGAGAGAATCCCAAGCATGTTTTGCACTGCCAGTGCAGAGCCAGATGCATGATTCGATCGAAGTCACGAACTGTGAGATCATGACCTGAGCCGAGATCAAGAGTCAGATGCTTAACCCACTGAGCCACCAGGCACCCCAAGTTTTACTATTTTTAAGGATAGCAACTAAGTTGCTAGGATCATTTTGGTCCTTTATACAGGAAGATGAAGGCCAGTTTGTCTATTAACAGAGGGTAAAATCCATTTTAGAACAGAGGAAGCTATTATTAATGCTGGATGAAGGAAGAGTCACCAGATATCTAAATATGGATCAGACAGCTTCTTGGCAGATTGTTGTACAGAAACTTATCACTGCATCTGATGGTCAAATAAGATGGCCAATATTGAGATCCTGTGATTTAACAAAGACCTGCCTTTTGCAGTCATGCCTTACTCTATCTCTTAGCTCCCCCAGATTTCCACCTTAAGCTCAAACAGCAGAACTACTTTGTAATAGTCCTGGTTACCAGGCAGCCAAAGACATTTCTTTTGGCCTTTCTGGTTCACTCTTCATTTTCTTAAAGGTACCTTATACCAAATCAGCTTCTCTGGATTCTGGCCATAGAATTAACTTCAGTCCTGAAAGGCCTTAAAATAGAATATTAAAATAGGACTTAGACCTTAAAGTTCCAAGACTGGCTAAAGGGGAAAGGCAGAATTCACTAGAGATCTCAAACTTGTGTCATTGACTTGGCTTAAATACTTTCCCCTGTATGATGTTTTTTCATCTCAGATGACATGCTAGTATTGCTGTTAATTTTCTGTATTCATTTATTTATGGCTACAACTGCCATTTACAATGAGAGTAGAAATGTCTTGTCTTTCCCATATTTTCTGAGTGGGATGGTGTAGTGGGATTGAATGTGGCCAGCCCCCAAAGATATATATCCAAGTCTTGATCCCCCAAACATGTGAATGTGATCTTATTTAGTAAAAGAATCTTTGTAGATGTAATTGAGGATCTCAAAATGAGATTATCCTGGATTATCCACGTGAGCTCTAAACCCAATGACAAGTGTCCTTAAAAAAGACACACAGTGGAGAGACAGGAGAAGAGGAGAAGGCCATGTGAAGACAGAGGCAGAGATTGAAAATATGCAGCCATAAGTGAAGAAGTGCCTGGAGTCAATAAGAAGCTGGAAGAGGCAAGGAAAGATTCTCCTTTAGAGCCCTCAGAGGGAGTATAACCATGTGCTGGCACCTTGATTTCAGATGTCTAGCTCTAGAGCGGTGAGGGGATAAACTTCTGTTGTTGTAAGCCACCAAGTTTGTGTTCATTTGTTATGATGCCCTATGGCACTAGTATAGGTGGTCACAATTTTAATGTTTGCATTATCACCAGGAGAAGGAAATCTTAATTTTGGCAGAACCTCTGGGTCTCTGATGTCAGAACCACCCAGATCTGTGGGGACCTATTCAAGTACAAATTTTGCTACATATCACAGCCTTCCAGATACAGGAGAACAATAAGATCTGATGAAACTCCCCATTTACATATAGTATAGCTTACTCTTCGTGCCTTTATAATGTCCCCCACAAAACTGACCAGGAAAACCTAAAATAGAAGAGTGTTATAGAGGTGCCTGGGTGGCTTAGTTGGTTGAGCATCCAACTCTTGATTTTGGCTCAGGTCATGATCTCATGGTTGGTAGATCAAGCCCCACGTCAGGGTCAGCACTGGGCATGGATCTTGCTTGAGATTCTTTCTCTCTCTCTCTCTCTCTCTCTCTCTCCCCTTCTTCTGCCTCTCCCCCACTTGCATTCTTGAGCATGTATACGCTCACTCTCTGTCTCTGAGGAAAAAAAATGTATTATAAATCTGAGCTCTGCTTGAGATACTGTATCTTCAAATCCCATTCTGTTGGTGGGCCTCTGAAACTTAATATCCTCAAAGGATTTTCATATTCTCTATCACCCTTGTTATCTCAGAAGAACCCACACTTAGGTGAATGAGGTTCTAGTATTAGTTCATCTCTCATTCCTGCTTAGGGCAAATAATCATGTTTCCTTTGCTTATGAGAGGCTTTTTCAAGAAGTTCCATGAATGCATGCCATCATTCCACTTGCTTCAGATCAAGGCTCACTAGCAGAAATGACATTCTAACCGTCATTTTTCTCTAAAGCTTCTATTTCATCCTGAGTCACCATTCATTTTCTATATAATATTTAATACAGTGTCTAACTACAAAACTGCCTGTTATTTTGTATATTGATTGACCGTTTCCCTCACTAGGCAAGAATCTCTCATAGGGCAGTGACCATGGCTATTTAGTCCATTACTGGTCTGATGCTGGGTACATAGTAAACACTAAATATTTTGTTGAATATTTGTTGAATTTAAGACTTCTTGGGGCACATGGGTGGCTCAGTCGGTTAAATGGCTGACTTTGGCTCAGGTCATGATCTCATGGTTCGTGAGTTCAAGCCCCATGTCGGGCTCTGTGCTGACAACTCAGAGCCTGGAGCCTGCATCGGATTCTGAGTCTCCCTCTCTCTCTGCCCCTCCCCTGCTTGTGCTCTGTCTCTCTCTCTCTCTCAAAAATAAACATTAAAAAAAATACTTCTTAGCTCCCTTACTAGGTATAAAGCTATTAATGGTGGCAACTTTCAATGTAATTGATCTATTTCATCCCAGAGAGATGTAGTAATACATTGCAAGGCTATGAAAGCAGAGACTGATTTACCTGTGTATTACTTTTGAACAATTATATTTAAGGTGCATGTGTTTTCCCAAGAGATGTGTAAAGATTATATAGTAATGAATTAGGGGCACAAAGTAGAAGAAGACACAGTCCTGACCTCCAGAAGCTTATCATCTACTGAAGGAGGCAGATGCATGTAGTAGAAATACAGAAAGGTTGAATGAGAGAGTGCCTTGAGAGCAGAGTGATGAGAGAAGAAGCCAAACTGGGAGAAGGAGAAATCCAGGAAAGCTTCACGCAGAGGCCGCTTATGAAATAGAAGTGAAGGATGGAAAGGATTTGGTAGACAAAAAGAGAGTAGGGGAGGGAGAAGACAGGAAAGGTCAGGGAATGGAACAACGTGAGCCACAAAGGACAGACCCTAAACTTGGAAAGGTTTGTTGATGAACAACATGGTCTTCTTCATTAAAACCTGAAGACATCAATCAGCAAATATATGGCTTCTCTATAGACTTTGATTATTTAGTCCTTGTTCAGAAGTGTCCTCAATCTACTTAATTTTGGAGGGGGAAGGGAGGTGACAGTAAGAGATATATTTGTATTTCTCTTTTATTGGTTCTATTTTAGACCATATGCTCTAGACTAGAGGAAAGAAGCATAGCTTTTCCCTTTTGTAGATTTGAAAGCAGCTTTTCATTCTTCTCACAAGGCCTCAATCTATATTTTCTGGCCACATTCCATGCTGAGAGCTATTATGTGTTTAAGAAATGAGGTAAATGTTAACCATAGTCAAGAATACATAATTAGGAAGGTCCATCTGTAATCAGACACCCCCATGGTTTGGATGTGGCCTTGTTCTCTTTTAATCATACCCATCATGGAAAATTGAGGATCACGACCTAAGGAACTTTCCACATACCTTCCTAGGCACCTTATATAGAGCCAGGCTCTAATAAATGCTCATAACACCCTTGGTCCCTTGGGAAGCACTTTATCAGTCTCCAGTCTATAAGGGAAAACTTCACTTTAATGTTTAGATACACAGCTTGAGTTGAAAATCTAGCCAAAAGTTCAGCAACTTTATGTCCTTTTTTATAACACATGAGACACAAACAAATAAGTAAAATGGAAACTTCATTCTTAAATAGAAATTCTTAAGAAGGGAAGGGAGCACCTAGGTGGCTTAGTTTTGTTAAGCGTCTGACTCTTGATTCATGATCTCATGGTTCGTGAGATCAAGACCTGCATCGGGTTTCCACACTGATAGCGATAGTATGGAACCTGTTTGGGATCCTCTCTCTCTCTCTCTCTCTCTCTCTCTCTCTCTCTCTCTCTCTCTCTAAGTCTCTCTCTGCCTCTCCCCCACACATGCATGCACACACACACACACACACACTCTCTCTCTCTCTCTCTCTCTCTGTCTCTTGAAATAAATAAATAAACATTAAAAAAAAGAGAAATTCTTAAGAAAGGAACCATTTAAAAAGGAAAAATAATTTGTACTGGCTTCCTGAGCAAAGGAACTAACTCATTAAAGAATATAGAAGTTACCACTTTAGGCCTACAAGAAATCATACTTTCATCCACATGCTTTTATTTTTTTTACCATCTTTATTAAAAACATTAATCCCAAATAAAACAGTGAAATAGTATAAGTTTTGTTCTTTAGGGTGCTATGTTTCTACTAAAGCCCTGGCTATTACTTATTCTTCTAATTTCTCTGTTCATCCTATTCCCTAACAAAGCTGATTTTTTCCTGTGTCCTGATTTCTGCCAGCAATATATCACACACATGGCCCCCAAAATTCCTAACTAGTCCTTTATGTCCTCAGTCATCTTTCAACTCTTTGAAGAATTTTCTATTATTCCCACAGAAGCATAATGATCTTTCCCACTCTAGTAGTTGTATCACTTTTGATTCACATCATTGCAAGTTTTAGTATCACTTTTGATTTAGCTCCTCCCTCTACATAATAAATATACCGATACCCAGAGAAGAAACTATGTTTAATTTTTTTTTAAGTTTTCCCCGCAGTTCTTAGCAAGACTATTGTATGCATGGTTCATTGAAAGAATGGATGATGTTGTGGATGGTTGTGTTTATCTGCCTCCTCAGATTCCAGTTCTGCCTTCCTCAAAACTCTGCCTTCCTCAAAACACACATTTCAGGATGTGTGTCATTCTGAAGATGTTGACTCCATGTCTCAACTCCAAAGGGTAAACTGAGCAGTACATTTCATCCTCCAACTCACACCTAATCATAATTATTGGTTCAAGATGGAGGTATGACCTAGGATGGTCCAGTTGGAAAGATTTCAGGACTCTTTCTGGGAATCCTGGGCAAAGGCAAATTCTCTTGTTTTAGAGAGTAGAGTGTGTATGAGACTTAGAAGTGCTGTGGTCATTTTACTGGCATAACAGAAGTCAACATACAGTAAGCTCATGTTGCTGATACTGCTTGACAAGAGGCAAGCTTAGGTATCTGGTATAGGAAATATGTTTTAATAGAAAAGAGAACAGGAGGAAAAATCCCAAATTTTGAGGCCACCAAAGTCTGATAACAACAACAACAACAACAAAAAGTCAAATTAGAGTTCTCTTCAGTTTGCATTACTAGAAATGTCATTATTTCCTCATCTGTAATATGGGACCAATAATAAGATAAATTACGTAAAGCACCCAGCATGTAGCTAAACCCTGAACAGCTACTCCATAAATCTCAATAATTTCCCTTTCTTTTCCTCCCCATCTAGAATTCTTTAAAAACAAACAAACAAACCCAAAAACCTGAAATATATCAATAATGAAAAATTCTTGTAATAACATATTTTGAAGAACTCAGGATAAAAATAGATAATGATCAGGAAAGAAATTTCATCTTCCAGCTTGTACAAGAAGACTAACCAAATCAGGACTCATATAGTTTTTGAAACTTTGTCATTGCAAATAAGGTAACAGCTTACGTCCTGTTTCTACACATCAGAGCACCAAACCGTGGTGCAATAATATTTGCTACAAAAATGGCAGATCAAAACACAAAGAAAAGTAAACTCTTGATTCCTTTGGGCCAGATCTTTACATTAAAAAATGTTCATTGGAAAATGAGGGTAATGTAAAGGAAGAAACTTCAATTTGATTTATTTAAGATTATTTAGATAAATTGAAGTTTGTTAGGCTTCTTTTTGGATTATTCTTTAACTTGAATGTCCAAGAAGTTATGTAACCAGTAATTAGTTACCAAGAGTTCCAAGTTATTAAAAAATCTTGTTACAAATCTAACACTCTAGAACCCAGTAGACTGTAATACTGCATAGTAACTGTCTTCTACCAAGATATTTGTAATTATTTTATTACAATGGGGGGAGTTCTCACTCTATTATTATTCCCAAATTCTTCTAGAGCCTTATAGGAAAATATAGTCCTTTGGAGTCAACTTACTTGGTTAGTTCTAGTAACAAAAATGTATACTATCATTCTTTCAATTACCATGATTAAATGTAGTAATTTATGTATGTATAGGAGAAAAATAGCCTGAGCCTAGGTCCCAGCTCTGTGAATTATTAACTGTATAAATCTCTTTACTTCAAAGTATTAGCCCTCTCAGCTTTATAGAGGATAATAATAATAATACATGCCCTGCCAAATTCATGGGCTCTCAAGAGAATAAAAGAGATTCCCAACAATATTTGCTACCAAAATACCTGGCATAAAACCTAATTTTTGCTGTAGTTAGAAACCCAGGTTTCGGGTAATGGGGGAGGGGGAATGAAACAAAAGTCATTCAGAAAATTATAGGAAAGGGGCGCCTGGGTGGCTCAGTCAGTTAAGCTGCCAACTCTTGATTTTGGTCAGATCATGATCTCATGGTTCATGAGTTCAAGTCCTGCATATGAATGGGCCTGCCTGGGATTCTGTCTCCTCTCTCTGCCCCTCCCCTGATTATTCTCTATCTCTCTCTCAAAATAAATAAAAATATACTTAAAAAAAAAAAAAGAAAATAAGGATGCCTGATTGGCTCAGTCAGTTAAGCGGCCGACTCTTGGTTTCAGCTCAGGTCATGATCTCACTGTTCGTGAGTTCAAGGCCTACATCAGGCTCTGTGCTGGCAGCCTGGAGCCTGCTTGGGATTCTCTCTCTCTCCCTCTCTCTTCTCCTCCCCCACTCACACTGTCTCTGTCTCTCTCAAAATAAATAAATAAACTTAAAAGAAAAAGAGAAAAAGAATAGGAAAACCATTAGCTTTGCAGCTGAACACAACCAGATTTGAATTCTGATACTATTACTAATTTGATCTTAAGCAATTTATTTAATCTCCCTGGGTTCAGTTACCCCATTTATATAATGGAATATTATACTATCAATATTGCAAGAGTGTTAAATGAGACAACAAAGAGATGTAAAGGGCTTACTCCAGAGTCTGGCTTTAGGAATTTGTTAATAAATTATAGCTGAAATTACAGAGTATTCAGTCATGAAAATATATAACTAACGGGTACTTTGAACCATGAATCAGAGGCTCTTTAGCAACAAAACAGCATGTATTGGAGATGGCATATACTTAAAGTGATGGAGCAATTGAAGCTGTAGAGTTGGGAACTTTCATTAAGTCCTAAGTCTCAACACAGACAAGTGTAATATTGGCACCATGTAGAATACAGGAAAAGAAAACAATCTAGGCAGCAAAAGAGGAAGAGAAATCTAAACAAGAGACCTAACAGATACTCCTTGGATATATTGGTTGAAGTGTTTTTTTTTAACAATTTAACAATTTACCCATAAAAAAACATTATAGATTAGCATCAGATTTCAAAAGCATTTTATCCAAATTTTTAAAAGTGTAATAATGTTTAACTTAACTGATAACACACACATACACACACACACATGCACTATATATATATATATATATATATATATATTTGTGGCAGGGGCACTATTTGCCCAACTCCTCACTCTCCCACTCCATGTGCACACTCTCTGACATGTGACTTTGTAGTCCCTCCTACTACAGGACCAGCTTGTATTTCCAGCCCCTGTGACTTTATGTTTGGCCAGGTGACTTTGGCAAACAGGCTAAGGTAAAAGTGAGTGTGCCAGTCTTGAGCTTAGGCCTTAAGAAGCAGTATCTCTGCATATTCCCTGTGCTTCTGCCATTAGCATGAGATGAGCATGCTGGGTCAGCCCCTGGTCCCAGGAGGAGGATGAAAGATGCATGGAGTGGAAATAAAACATCCAAAAGAGCCCAGCTTCAGTCAGCAGACACCAGATGTGGGAGCAAGCTGAAATGAGATCTACAGAGCCACCCTGCTAAGCCTAGACCAATTGTCTGACCCTTAGCCAATACATAGGTCCATAAAGATAAACGATTGTTTCTTAATGCTATTGAGTCCTAGGATGACTTACTGCAAGCATTTTACTGGCAATAGCCAACTGAATACACTGTTCTTAAAAGGCATCTTGTTTTTTAAAGTATTGTCCCTATCTGCTTATTCATTGCCATCAGAAAGGTAACCACTGTTTGCTATCCTTCAGGTATCAGGTATGTTTAAAAAAAAAAAAGTCCTTTGATTCATGATCTTCTACATTATCTAGAGAAGCAGAAAAAGGTAGTATGAAGAGTGAATGGCAGTCTAGGTTTTATGGTCCAAACAAAAGTAATATTAAGGGTAATATGGCGATTGAGTTTCCATACTTTTTTTTTTGTTCCTTCCAAACTCTTTGGTACCTCTCTTATTGACTCCCCACTGGTAAACATGTGAGTAATTTGAGTCTCTTAACCACCAGTACTAACCCTTGGGTCCTACTCCTCCATACAACAGCATATGCACCTATTTAGGCAAGCCTAGGGAATATGGAGGTGAGTAAGTCACTGTTATCAAGGGGACTACAGGCAGGAACTCAGTCACTCCTCTCTTGTTTCCCACACCTGTGGAAACTTATGATACAAAGCCTCTAGAATCATGAATAAGGTGGCCTTATTAAAGAATAAGGTAGTTATTCCGATATTGCTAAGTTGTTATGAAATAATGGTATTTATCCTGCCTTTGGGGTATCTGTCATCTATTGTTTTAAAAATATTTATTTATTTTGACAGTATATGCATGCATGTGCACATGCACACATGCACATGTGTGGTGAGCTGGGGAGAGGCAGAGAGAAAAGCAGGCTCTGTGCTGTCAACACAGAGACCTACTCGGGGCTCAATCTCACAAACCATGAGATCGAGATCTGAGCCAAAATCAACAGCCAGATTCTTAACTCACTAATCCACCCTGCGAGATCATAAAGTAAGCTGAAATTAAGAGTCAGATGCTTAACCTACTGAGCCACCCAGGTGGCCTTCTATCATCTACTTTTACCATACACAGAGGACTGAGATTTCCAGACCTCTGACACTTCTGACTATATTTAATCAAACCTTGAGGCTATTTGTGATCTGATCTTCACCTTTGGCGAGAAACATCTAGTTTAAGATTGGCTTTTACAGATACTTCTTTCATCTGTGCCTTTAATGAGTTGTGTTGACAAGGTAAAGAGAACTGCCATTAGTGTTTTTCAAATAAGTGAAAAGTAAAATGGTAAGATCTTGGGGCACCTGGGTGGCTCAATCAGTTACGTATCCAACTCTTGATTTCAACTCAGGTCATGATCTCACAGTTTCGTGAGTTTGAGCCCCATATCAGGCTCTGTACTGAGAGCATGGAGCCTGCTTGGGTTTCTCTCTCTCCCTCACTCCCTGCCCCCTTCCTGCTCATATAAGATCATGCATGGTCTCTCAAATAAATAAATAAATAACTTAAAAAAAATAAAATGGTAAGATCTTTTTCATCTACAAAATTAAGTGAAGTAAAATATCATGACAGGCATCAGGGCTGGCAAAGATGAAGTGATACTGTTCATTAGAGTTGAAATCAGGACCACATTTCTAGAAGTCAATTTGGCAATAGATGGCTAGGTCATAAACAGCAGTAATCCGTCTTCTAGGAATTATTAAGAGCAATACCAGAAAAATTATGCTACACCAATATGACCTATTAAGCATCTGAAATTATGCTTATATTAAATAAAAAAGTCATGTGATAAGGAAGACAAGACTGTTTATACACTGACCTCTGCATAATCTGAATATAAATATTTATTGAAAATGACTATATCAAATATTTAGAGTAGTTGCTTTGGGCAGTTGCATTGCGGATGATTTTAATTTATTTCTGTACACTTTTTCAGTGTTTTTTGTAAACATTTTTTGTAATAATACTATTTTCATAATCATAAAAATTTTTAAACATTAGTGCTAACGTTTCTTCACCATGCCAAATTTCCCTATATTTCTTAATTGCCTGATTTTAATGACTTTGACGACAGAAACAAAACAACAGCCATAGATACACTCAGAACAGGTGCTATCGCTTGTGCATTCAATATAGTTTTCCTTGACTTAGTTAAAAATATAGTGTAATAAGAACTCCATCTTAAGGTCATTTGGATGATAAATGAGACACTATATTGAAAGAATCCTTATAAGCCTTCAGATTCAGTTTCCTTTGTATGTAAAATGTTGGGAAGGCTGGGGTGAGATATATATCTAAACATCCATTGTCATCTATGAAATGTTGTAAGAATTGTAGCCATTGGTATTACTTATTTGAATGTACTTTATTTTTATTTTTTTTAATTTATGTGAATGTTTATTTTTTT
>CM053559.1:62029834-62059297 GCA_028646485.1 Cryptoprocta ferox | reverse complement strand
CTATGAGTGCGAACATATGGTATCTGTCCTTCTCCGCCTGACTTATTTCGCTGAGCATGACACCCTCGAGGTCCATCCACTTTGCTACAAATGGCCAGATTTCATTCTTTCTCATGGCCATGTAGTATTCCATTGTATAGATGAACCACATCTTCCTAATCCATTCATCCGTTGATGGACATTTAGGCTCTTTCCATGAATGTACTTTAACAAAGGCATTTGGGCTTTGCCATCCTGTTCCTGCTCTAACCTTCTTGCATAATGACACCAATGGTTAAGCAAGGAAAGGACCCTATTTGCATGGGTTTAGTACCCTGCACTTGCCTCCTTGTTCCCCCTCACCATTTTCCTCAAGTAATCTGCCTTTTGCTTTGAGAGACACATAACTTTCCACACACACACTGTTCCTCTCAGACATGACATTACTAGTCATTTTCCCAGGTCTTACGAGGTCAGTGTTAGCTTTCACTACTCCGTGCAAATGGTGCCTCCTTTTGTCACCACCGTTAGTACTCCCATTGAACTGTGGAGGAAGAAATGTGTCTTCCTAACACAAAAATAAATTCTGGAAGAACAACAAATCCTGCTTAATTGGAACACAGGCTGCTTTTGGCTGGCTTTTTTGCCAGGTAATTTGTCAGGAGACAGTTTGAAGGAAATGTTGACAGAATCAGAGACTAGATTCAGATTCAACCATTTTTCCTCATCATGTTTAAATATGGCCACTTATAAAATTACATCCTTAAATCTGCTAGGCCGCTGTGATGGTTTATGTTTGTTGTTGTTGTTGTTGTTGTTTTAAATATATTTTTGAGAGACGGGGAAAGACAGTGCGAGCAGGGAAGGGTCAGAGAGAGAGAGGGAGATACAGAATCTGAAGACAGGCTCCAGGCTCTGAGCTGTCAGCACAGAGCCTGATGCGGGGATCAAACCCACGGACTGTGAGATCATGACCTGAGCCGAAGTCGGACCTTTAACCGACTGAGCCACCCAGGCACCTCTGTGATGGTTTAAATAAGCTGCCTCCTAGATCCAAAGCATCTTGGAGGTTACATATTATCTAAGAGATAATACACTCTCCAGTGTTCTTTTCAATTTAGGAAATTTCTTTCCCATCTACACACTTCCACTGCCAGAGAATCCATACTCTTATTTGGTGGGGCAATCTGTAGCATTTTTGGGCAAAAGTAATTGCTGGGAAGTTCTTTATCATATTGTACAGAAATCTACCTCCCTATAACAACCCCATCATAGTTCTAGTTCTATTCTTGGGAGCTTTGCAATGTAAATGTTTTTTTTTTTCCTTTCTAAATGTTATTTCTTCATCAACTGAAATATTCCTATCTTCTCCCTTTCCTGTCAACCTCTGTACCCTTCTGTACTTACTTCAGGCAAGGAAGTAAGGTATCCAGCATTGTATAGAATTACAAGCTTTGGCACTGGAGTCGTACCTTTATCATTTACTAGCTGGGCAGTCTTGGGCAAGATATATAATTAATATCTCCATACTTCATTTTCCTCATCCATGAATTGTATTATTATAATGTGGCATATTTTATAAAGTGGTACTGTTTTACTTGCATGCAGATAATCTACATAAAACACACAGTAGGACTAGGTATAGAGATGGTACTCTACAAATGTTCATCATTAATGAGGGTGATAAAGATGGTATGGTTTCTTTCCTCATATGGCCAGACTATTTAGACACTCTAGTCTATCAATGTCCTTCTTAAGTTATAGTGGCAGGTTTGGAGGAATAAGCTTGCTATAATCAAGGAAACTGAGAATTAGGTGGGATGTGTACCACTTGATGTGGATGTTAGCTATTTGAAACTGAGCAACTTACTTTATTCCTCTAAGCTTTTATTTCCTTATCTATAAAATGGGCATGATAAGATTATATGCTTTGCAAGTGTGTTAATTTAGGGATGATACTGCACTGAGGTACTAAATATGTGTAAATCATAGTTCGAAGCACCATATTTAAACACAGTATAATCACCTTGGCAAGAAGTTAACATTCAATATTATTATGACAGGAGAAAGTCTGGGAGGTTCAGGGTGCAGCTGTCTGCTTCTAGGGTGATATTTTTGCCCTGGGCACAGAATCTGTGGTCACCCCACCCCTGAGAAACCCCACACATATCTAACCACATTTCTGCCCAGCTCTACTGCCAGACACTTTAACAGGAAGGAGATAAAAGGAAGAAGAAGAGAAGAAGCTTGGGGAAGCATAGGAGAGAAAGAGGAAGAGGGAGAGTCTGTAGGAGTGAGAGAGAAGTAGGGAACACCCCAGGTGGGTGGTCACTCTCAGAAAGAGGGAACAAGAGGAGAGCCACCAACATGAGAAGGGGCCTCTCTTATTTTCCTTCATCCATGCCCAGTTTCTTTGCAAGAGTCTATGCTCAATCATGATTCATGTGAAAAATAATAATAAAAACAAGAACTGTACAAAATTCACACCATCACTTGCTTAGAAAAAAGGCAATGGCATGAAGAACAAAGAATATGAGCTTTGGTATCAGATGCATTTTCCTTTTTTTTTTTTGTATGGTTGAATTTTCATGGTACTCATCATTAAGCCCTCTATTTGAATAGCAGATTCGAAGTGTTGCCTTTAAGTCATTGCTTAGATTCTTTTTTTGCCCTTCACTGGTGAAATCTTTAGCCCTGCCAGAAAAGTTAAGGCACTGTAGGGGGAAAAGATAGTCCTACTTCCTCTTGGTATTTACAGGGATCTGGAGGATCAAGAAAAGTTCTCTCCACTGGGAGAGTTTAATGTAGAGCCTTCTCCTTGAATCTGGAAAAAATGCTTTTGGACGCATTTTGATGTCCAGAGTTACTGATAGGCCTAAGCACGTTTGTACTCTGCGTTTTGGAAGTTTACTTATCGCAGTCCAGTGATTCTCAATTTGGTGACAGATTTGCAGCATTTCCCCCCTGCTCTGTATCTCCTAGACTCCCTCCCCACAGCTTAGTGTTAGATGCTACTAGTAAGAAGCATTGTCCCTGTGACAATTTGAAGGTGAAACTAAAGAGAAGCCATCACCTTTCTTTTGTAAACAGCATGCAGGCCCAACGGCTTCTGGAGAGAGCAGATAAGCCATTCTGGAAGAGGGTCTTAGGCTTCGCTGAATCACCCTCCTTGGAGCAAAAGCAGCTGTAGTTTTCAATGAAAACTGCAAAAGCAGTTTTCAACGGCAGTTTTCTGAGATTCCTATTCCTATGCTGTATCTTTCCTGAGGTTTTCAGAAAGCAAAACAAAACAAAAACCAGCAGCTGCCCCTAATCTTTACCCTCCCAGCCCTCCCAATGGTGTTGTGGCATCTGATCCTCTCTGCATGAAGTCCTTCCCTGTTTGGAACACCTGGAATGGTTTCAGGGTTCTTTGTTTTCTGTTTTTTTTTTTCATGGTACTCTGGTCGTGCCAACTGCACCATAAACTTGCCTGGAAAGCTTTGGAAAAACCCTGACGCATGGCTGCCACTTCTGGAGATGGGCTTCAGCACCCATATTTTTAAAATGCTTTCCCAATAATATTTCTAATGAGCATCCAAAGATAAAAACCACTGTCTCAATCTCAAATTGAATACCCGACCTCAGCTTTTGGTTTCATTTTTTGTCAGACCCACATTTCTTGGTCATTTCAAATCAGCTCTATCAAGTGAGAGAACTCGCCCCATCCCTTCCCTAAATGTGTTCTCCCGACACACTGAGATGAGGCCAATAGAAGCAGTTTTCAAAGTGGCCTAGGGTTTCTTGGTGTCTCACAGAAGCAAGTGGGAGAAGCAAATGTCAGTGCAAACATAAATATGTAAAGAAATAAAAGAGTGAATTGAAAGTAAATGATTAAAAAGATTTACCAGGCAGTTAGAAAAATAACCAAAATTGTACTTTTGAAAATGAAAAATACGCCAGTAGAATCAGCATCCCAAAAGACATATTAGACAAAGAAAGCAAAAATTGGTGACCTGTATAGTAGATATGAAAAAATTCCTCAGTGGACAGCACAGAAAGGAAAATAATAAGAGGAAATGCAGTGTATATCTTTTTTAGCACTTTACACATACTTTCTCTTGTAATCCTCACATTAATCCCATAAAATAGATACTATTGCTTCCTTGCCTCAGAGATGAGGAAACTGAGGCATAGGGAGGTTATATAACTTATACAACTTTCTATACCCAAGAAGAGATAGAGCCATTATGTTCGACCCAGAGAGCCTGGCTTCAGTTTTCTTACTCAGCAACTATGTTAGCATCAAGAAAATCGAAATCACAAAAAAGAAGTTGACGTGGAGGCCGAATTTGTTCTAGAAGAGAAGATAGAGCAAAGTAAAGGCAGATTTTTTGAGAGACAATGTCTGAGACTTTTCCAGAATTGATGAAAAATAACTATCATCAGGTTCACTAAGTTCAAAAAAGAATGAAAAAAAAAAAAGATAAATCCATACTTATACACAGCAACATGAGACTGCAGAATACTAAAGAAAAGGAGCCATTGAGGTTAATGGCAGCCCATTAGAGAAGACAGAGCACTTAAAAAGAAAATCCTTTACACAGACAAGTGGCCTCTTATAACCAGCAGTGGAGGCTAGAATACAGTAGGATATTATCTTTAAAACAATGAGTAAAAATAATTATTGATGTACAAAGTATACCCAGTAAAATTCTTTCAAGAATGTGGACAGTGGGGCGCCTGGGTGGCTCAGTCGGCAAAGCGTTCGACTTCAGCTCAGGTCATGAACTCACGATTCATGGGTTCGAGCCCCGCGTCGGGCTCTGTGCTGACAGCTAGCTCAGGGCCTGGAGCCTGTCTTTGGATTCTGTATCTCCCTCTCTCTCTGACCCTTCCCTGCTCATGCTGTCTCTCTCTGTCTCTCAAAAATAAATAAAAAACATTAAAAAAATCAAAGGTTTGTTTTAAAAAAAATGTGGACAAAGTAAAGACTTCTATATAAATAAAAATTGCCAGAGTGTAACACCTAGTTCTTTACACTAGGAACATGTAGAAGATATATTTAAGGAAGAAGAAAACTTACACAAGAAGGACAGTCTAAGTTACAGAGGAAAAAACTGCTAATCAAAGAAACTGTAAATATATGGGTAAATCTAACCAGGTTTTGTATAAAACAACACTAATAATATCTAATTTATTGGTGTAAAATATAAGACAAAACTAAAGTACTGGGCAAAAATATAACTTGGGAGGGGGTTTTCTGTCAATGTGTTCTAGGATCTGTGTTTGAGAGGAAAGTAAGATATTGTTTAATTTAGGGCTCTGAAAATAATATGGAATTTTATATTTCTTTGAAAGCACTAAAAGAATAAAAATAGAAAGTGTATCTTCCAAACCAGTAAGGAGGAAAAATGAAATGAAGAAAAGGAAAGTTCAGTCCATTCAAAAGAAAAGAAAACAAGGACGGAAGGATGGATGGAAGAAAGGAAGGAAGGAAGGAAAGAAGGAAGGAAGTGAGGAAGAAGGAAGAAAAGGAACGAAGGGAAGAGGGAGGGAAGGAAGAGAAAAATGAAGCCTACAAAAAAAGGTACACAAATAACAATACACCGAAGGGTAGGAATAGATACACATTTCAGTAATGATTTATTTAAGTGGAGAAACTCTAGTTAAAAAAGAGTATCAGACTTTATGTCCAAAAAGCCACTAGAAGTCCATTATTTAGACACACCTTGAATAAAAGAACCTAGAAAGCTTGAAAGAAAAAAGTAGTAAAAAGCTACATCAGGGTAAGAGTATCAAAAAAAAAAAAAAAAAAAGGAAGGAAGGAATTGATATTGATATGTCTATATCATCATAATTACAAAACAGGCCTGCAGTTCTATATAATGAATGCTGTAATAGAAATAGTTACAGTCTATTGTGAGGGAAAAGGGGAAAAAAACTCTCCTCAGAGAGGTTAGGGGAAGAGTTGAAAGAATCTGAAGGAAGAAAAGGAAATAAACATTTGGTCCTTGTTTCTTGATCAGCCGCCTATTCCTGGCCCTGACCTGGGCGATTTGTTTGCATTCTCTCCTTGTAATCCTTATGACAACTCTCTACAACATGAATTATTACCTTCAGGTTGCCTAGGGCTCGTATGTGCCTGAGCAGGACATTGAATTCAATTCTGTCAAACCAGACAACCCACCATATGAAAACTGAGCCTTAAGTATTTGCATGTAGAGTTACCAGATAAAATATAAGATAACCAGTTAGATTTGAAATCCAGATAAACAACAAATAATTATTTTTGTACAAGTATCCTATGCAATGTTTGGGACATACTTACACTAAAAAAAATTATTTACCATTTATCTGGAATTCAACCTTAACTGGGTGTCCTCTATTTTTCTGTTTTTTAAATCTGGCAACTCTAGGAAGAGGTAAGATAAAAGGGAGGACAGAAGTGAGTGGAGATATAGCGGTGCTTAGCAGAGGTCCCCCTTGTGTCCCGAAGCAAGACTCACCTACTTTCCTCCTGTGACAGTGCATTTCAATGTATGAAAAAATATTTATGGCCTACCGTTTTCTTAATTTTTATTGAAGGGGGGGTTTTAAATCAAGTTTGTGGGAGAGGAAGAACATAGGTTGGACTCTTCTTAAAGAAAGAATATTATCTAGTGGTCTATGTCCATAGAAATATGTAGGATCTGGGTATAAATTCATGTATAAGTATTATGACTTAATTTGTATGAAAAATATAATTGTGTGATATTCTATTTTAAACATAAAGTCATACAAATGCTCATGTGCCATTACCCATACACACTTGTATTTTTTTTCTGCACATTTGGGGAATGGGAGATTCTAACTGAAAAGTCCTTTTAACCAAGAGCAGTGGCATAGCATGTAGTTAGAGAGGTTCAGAGTAGAAACATCTCCCGCAAGATGCCCCGCCCCATCTTTCTACCTTCAAGTCACAGATGGAGACAACCTGATACTCAGTGGTGATAGGTGACTTTGCCTCCAGCTGGGACATGATGTTTTGCTTGCTAAAAGAGGAATCTATAAAAAGGGAATTGGGTGCTGAGGCTGGACATACTATGTTCTTCCAGTGCTTTGGTACTGAATTCCAATTTCTACATTTACTCCCAAACCCTAACTTTTCAAGAGATCAAACTGTAATAAAATGCCCTCTGCCCTATGTTTATTCGGATCATATGCTCTTTCTTTGATGATTCAGAATGTAACTTAAAGATCTTTTTATGCCCCTAAGCCACCAATTCAGTAACTTCAGGCATAGGGTGGAATGAAACAACTAAGGCTTAAGACCAGCACTACCAGCATCTGGATAACTGAGGACAAGTATTCAACCTCTATGAGCTTCAGTTTAGCTACCACGAGTTGGTTGTCCTTCAAGGAGCAAAGAAAGGAAGCGCAGACTAATGGTTAGATAAGCCCTCTGGCCTCTGGAGCTCCACTGCCCACTGTTCCGGATTACAGAAGCAAATGATAGGAGATACCATCCTGATTCTGTCATGTGCAGAAACTGGTAGTTTATTTCAAATGTGTTTGGCAGTTTTATTAAAATAAAACACATTTACATTTACACACATTAAACTATTATACATATTTAACTATTCAAAATATAAAATATATTTTTAAAAACATCCAAGTTGATTTGGGATTTCTGGCTGCTTATAGTCTAGATTAAAGGTTTGCAAACTACAGGCTAAGGGCCAAATCCCATCTGCCAGCTGATTTTATAAGTAAAGTTTTATTAGAACACAGCCACACGTCTGTTCATGTATGATCTGTGCCTGCTTTCCTGCTACAGTGACAGTTGAGTGATCATGGAAGGGACTATATGACCTGCCAACTCAAAAATGTTTACTCTAGTTTTTTACAAAAAAGTGTTTTTGCCAGTCTCCGATTATAGATTGAAGGATTTATTTTTCTGTTGTAAATAAATTTGAAAGCTACTTATTTATTTATAAAGCTTTTATTCATTTTTTTAAGTTTATTTATCTGAGGGAGAGAGTGCATGCATACAGGTGAGCATGTGATAGAGATAGCAGCAGAGAGGAGAAAGAGAATCCCAAGCAGGCTCCACACCAATAGCGTGGAGCCCCACACAGGACTCCATCTCATGAATCTTGAGATCATGACCAGAGTCGAAATCAAGAGTCAAAAGCTTAACTGGCTGAGCCACCCAGGAGCCCCAAGATTTTATATTTAAGTAATCTCTACACCCAGCATGAGGCTCAAACCTATAACCCTAAGATCAGGAGTCACACACTCCACCGACTGAGCCAGCCAGGCCCTCTGAAATCTATTTATTTAGATAAATATATAAATTTAGAAATTTATTTAAATGGGCAGAAATTCATTCATGGGTTCCAGTGGTACCAACAAGATGACAGCGTATAAGACTGGAAGCTTTTGTAGTTAGAAATCAGCCAGATCTGGCTTCTAACCCCACCTTGTATAGAATACATACTGTGAGATTGAGAGGATTAAAGCTTAGCATGATGTCAGACATAGGAAGTGTCAATAAATGTTCAATCTCTTTATTTAAACAGGTATTAAAATAAATATGAGCTTTCTCCCTATACTCTGCTTCATTTCAGAAGTGAAAAAGAGCAAAGGGAAACAGTCAGATATGGTCATTCTGATAAAATGAGAAAAAAAGGCCTCTGTGTAATTTTGTTGAAGCACAGACAAAAACAAGGTCACTGGGCCGCACATGAAGTACCAGACATCCCCTTTCTTAGTTAAAATTAATGACTGGGATTTATTCACTGAAACATAAAATTGCCTCTGCTTGCTGGCAACATCCAGTATGGAACAAACCCCTACTTCCTTAGACCCTCACCTAAATCACTCCACCCAAGCCCAAATTCTATAATAGATTGTTTCTAACACCATCTTATTGAGTTAGCCCATGGTCCCCCATGGTGTGTGTCCTCCCTCCCTGCAATGAGTGATAAACCAGAGTTTTTCAACTACAGGTGTCCCTGTGGTCTTTGACTGAATGTCATTGATAGATGGGACAGCAAGATGAGAATAGTTTCAGGTTTATTATAGGAACCATAAACTCCACAGTGGCTATAGCAGGGAAGAAGGATGATAATTATTGAATAATACTGTGTCCTGGGCATTTTGCATATGTCAATACTTTGGATCCTTACACTTCTCGTTTAAGTTAGATGTGATTTCTCTTTTATTGACACAAAGGCTGAGGTTGGAGTTGACCAATGAGTGGGGCATGGCAGATGTGTTTGTCACTTAGAAGTATACAAAGGCTGAGAGGCTGGTGATTTTTTTTTTATAAAGAAAGCCTAGCTGAAACGAATAAAGCCTATATCTCCCCCTGTGGTAGCCTCTCTTGTATGTATGGCACAGTACGGGGAACTGGGACCAGGATGCACAGATTGTCTCTCTGAATATTCCTCCTTCTTGTAGACACAAGCTCTTAGAGCAGCTGTTAGTTATGTCCTTGCTATTAGCACTTAAAATAGAAGGGTAGGAGTATGGGATGAGAATGAACCAGCCACCTAACCACTCATGGGGCTCATTCAAACCACTCATGCCCCATCTCAGGCCACTGGATCAGAATCCATGGGGAGACTTAGAAATTGGTGCCCTTAACAAGTTGTTCAGGTGCTTCTGATACAGACCCACCTGGAGAGTCACTGCCTTAATGTAACGGACTGTCACATTCCCTGTCAATCCTTCAAATTTCACACATCAAGCCTCCATAGAGTCCCAACCTTCTGACTTCTCTGTCTTCACTGACCTTCCTACTCACGAAATTACCCCAGCTCTCAGAGTCCACATCATGCAACTCATGCCCGAGTACAGAGGCTGCTTGAGAAAACTCAAACAAAATTCAGTTTCCTGACCTGCAGCAGTATCCAGGCGACCTTAATCTTTGATTTGGTCATTAGCAGTGTAAAGGAAAAATTATCTAAACGTAACCTGGAGCAGAGCTCTTATGTGTAATCCACTTCACTATTTTCCTCTGGGAAGCAATTAGTATTCCTGATAAAATGCTTTCATTTTTTTTCTAATAAGCCTTAATGGAATTAGGACCTGGTATAGAAAACTAGCTAACTATTCAAGCTATCTATACATCATTTGGCTAATGATTTTTACTCACATTCTTTTTCTTTTTATGCAATCTAATAAAAATTATCTAACCACTTTTTTTTTCTGTTAATGTCTCTGCCAAGAGCAACATCTTAGAATTGACCTGTTTTAGATCTTTTTCTATGAACAAAATTTGACATTAAGCTTTCAAGTTCTTTTAATTAAATTTTCTTAAATTTAATAGGAAAATAAATATTATTATTATTATTATCTCCTGCTTATAAGCCATGAAAAATTTAACAAATAGAGATCCCCATAATGACATGATCTTTGCATTTATTTTACATGAATAAATTGTAGCTTTCCAAATATATTATTGTCTTCTAGACAGAAGGGGTCATAAACAGCTTTGAATATTTCTACACGTCTCTATCTATATTATTAACAAAGAGCAAAGTAGATAGTAATCCCTATTTTACTGTTAAATTTTTTTTCCTGAAAACGATTAAGGAAAAGTTTTATTAGACATTTGCTTCATGGGAAGAGATCTGAAACAGGCCAGTTTAACAATTTTGCTCTTGGTAGAGATGTTTTTAGGGTCTATTGTAAATAATATGGTATATGGAGAGAGAGACTGAGGGGGGGAGTGGATTGATGAAATTTTTTTATTTAATTCTTGCATATCATGTGCAATTCCGAACTAAAGCTTTTCTAAGTTAGGCCCCTGCATAGACTAAAGTCTGTGCTAGATATGGTCACTACTCTGCAAAGAGATTACAACCTAGGGAAAAGATAAGACTTACACTAAAATAATCTTAGGCACTGTGTGATAAATTACATGAGTGCCATTGTACAGGTGTGAAATGATAAGAAACACACACGTTTGTCTCTGCCCCTGGTCCCTGACACAGGACTTCTAACTCCTTGTAAAATTCTTAGTGGTAAGAGCACTCAGAGCATGGTGACTCTGGGTGGGCTCCCAGATGGCTTCTGTATGTGGGGGTGGGGGGGGGTGGTCATCAGAAAGACCAAATCCCAAATTTTCAGTCCCATCCAATCCTCCAGAGAGGGGAGAGGGACTGGAAATGAAGTTCATAATTGACCAATCCCAAGAGTAGGGGCTTTGGAGAGCTTTCAGGTTGGTGAACATATCCACAGTGGCAGGGCATCTACCCTAACTCAACAGGGACAAACTCCAGCATTCAGAGTCTCTCCCAGGACCCCAGGACCTTGCTTTATGTGTCTCTTCATCTGGCTGTTTATTTGTTTCCTTTATAATATCCTTTAATAAACTGGTAATTGTAAGTTAAGTGTTTCTCTGAGTTCTGTAAGATGCTTTAGCAAATTTATCAAATCTGAGGAGGAAGTAGTGGAAAACTCTCATTTGCAGCCAAATCTGACAGAGTGACGTGCACCATAAGGACCTACTACTTGTGATTGGTATCTGAAGCAGGCTGGGAGCAATTTTGTGGGACTGGGCCTTCAATCTGTGGGGTCGGACTCTATCTCCAGGTAGGTAGTGTCAGATCAAGTTAAATTATAAACCACCAGCTGGTGTTGTGGAGAAATACTTGATGTGGGAAGAGAAGCCTCTGTACATTTGTTAACCAGAAGTGTAAGAATTGAGGTATTCCATGTTAGTAGTAAAGGGAAGGAAAGTAGTAAAGGGAAAGACTGGGTGGTATTCCTAATACACCAGGTGACACAGAGAGAGAACAATTCCATCTGTCAGTATCAGTGAAGACCCTAAGACATGGTGGCTGTGCTGGTTCTGATGACTAGGAGTCCCTGAGGAGAAGATGAGGCAGTGGCATTCTAGGTATGGATCACAGTTTTACAAAGAAGATAGTGTGTAATATGCATTTGGGGAATGATGAGATATTCTAATAATTGACACTGGAGGAACAGGTTGGAGAATAGTGGGAGATAATTCATGTCAGGTGTTCTCAGACTAGACCCCAATATTTTCAAACCAGAGATTGCTGGGAGCCAGAATAGATGGGTGATTTATTTTTTCATGTGATTCTAGCAATAGGAACAAGAACTTGTCTTTACAGAAAAGAGCAAATACTATGATTCGATTTATCTGAAGGATTTTGAATAGTCAACATGAAAGAGACAGAAAGTAGAATGGTGGTTACCAGGGAGTGAGTAGAGAGTAGGTAGTTATTATTTAAGGGGTACAGAGATTCAGTTTGGGATGATAAAAACGTTCTGGAGATGGATAGTGGTAATGGTTGCATAATAATGTGGATATATTTAATGCTACTGAACAGTACACTTAAACATGGTTAAAATTGTAAATTTTGTGTATGCTTTAGCAAAATAAAAATAAGAAACAGGAAAATAACTTGTCTTTAGGGCAGACACTCACTTTAGTCAAGACAGGATAATTTTGGTGAGCTTTCTCATAGTACAAATAGAAGGTATTGAAGATGCTTCAGATGTGGATGGACCACATTTCTGTTCAGTGGGCCTTGCTCTTTAGAGATGATGATGGAACAAACTTATTTTTGATACACTCCAAGTGGAGCTTTACATAGGAAGGAATAAACCTGAATTTGTGGATGTGAAGGCAAGGAGAGAAGCGTTCTGCCCCAGAATCATGAGTAGGCCTCAGTAGCATGGCCACACCCCAGGGCTAATGAGAGAGAGCTGTTGGATACCTCCACAAACAAGTAGCGATGCCCATATCAGGTGATCCTAACTTTAAGGTTTTCACTTCCCTCTAAAAAATTGTAATTTTTAAGTTATCATCAAGCCTTCAATATAGTTCATAGGCCAGCAAATCACAGCCTGTGGACCAGCCACCTATTTTTATAACTAAAGTTTTTGTTTCATCACAGATACTTGTATATGCATTATCTGTAGCTGCTTTTGCACGACACTTAGAGAGTTGAGACATTGTGGCAGAGATCGTATGGTCTATGAAATCTAAGATATTCGTTATCTAGTCCTTCAAGAAAAAGTCTGCAGAAAATTTTGTTACAGATTCAAGTTAGTTGTGTTTGAGAGAGAACCAGAGGTCCCTTGTTCACTTTCTAGAATGAAGCCAGCCAGAAAGGTGCAGAGGTAAGGCCCCTGGGTAGCTCAGTCATTTAGGCGTCCAACTCTTGATCTTGGCTCAGGTCATGATCTCATGATTAATGAAATCAAGCCCCACATTGGTCTCTGTGCTGACAGCATGGCACCTGCTTGAGATTCTCTCTTTCCCTCCCTCTCTGCCCCTCCCCTGCTTGCTCCCTCTCAAAATAAATGAATAAACATTAAAAAATAAAGGTGCATAGGTGATCTGCAGATAGATCCCAGAGTAGCAGTCAGATGAGAGGCACCCGCTGCTTTGGGCTTATAGAACACAGAAGCACAGCCCGGAATGTCTCAGAAATCCTTCAGGAGAAGACTGAGCTTCCTGTCATAACTTAAGCAAGACCATGGACCTTAAATATAGTTGGGTTATATATTTGAGATCCCATGTATGAAGATTTGGAATTTTGGACTATATGTATAACTAATCTCAATCCTTAAGGAGATCCAGGAATATGACTTTAGCACAACCTCTAAACAGTTGAACAAATGGTGTTACTTAATGCAAAATGACACTGCACAGGCATGTTCTATAATTACATCCCAAAGTGAATAGTATGTTGCTATTTTCCTAACAGCATTTGAGGTGGAGGGGGAGTGAAGGCAGGGAAGGTGGTGGGATGCACTTTTTTGAATAAGGACATTTCAGGCATAACTCCAGATATACACAGGACTGTTGCAGGCTTTCATTAACATTTCTTGAATTTTTTAAATCTTAAGATTTAAATTTCCCTAGAGTAGTGAATGTATCACTAGCCAGCTATGGTACGTTGAATTTCCCTTTCAGAAAATGAAATTATTCCTAGATAGAGAAGAGAGGTACATTTCAATTGCAAGTCATTCTCTACCCTGTGTGGCTGTGAGCAATCCCAAGGGAATGGTGCTCAGATTTTGGCATCATCAATTGGCCAGGCAATGGAAACCAGGCTGAACATCTTTATCAGAGAACAGAGTGTTACACCTGAATTCTGTGAGCTCTGAGTTTTGGATTGCCTATTTATGTGTAATGCTCCAGCTGGTACAACTTTCTACCTGGTCTTAGCAAGAAGGGCTGAGCATGCTGCTATTCCTTAATAAAACATCACTCTCCCATCACTCCCTTCCACAGACTAGCTTACTGGAACATCTGTAACATGTGAATTAAATTCAACAAACTTCACTCTTGTTAAGAAAGATGACTTAATCCTCAGGAACTGCAATCTTTAGTTGACCAAGTATTTTGAAATCACGATTATGTCCAAAGTTGAAAAGAGAAGCAATCTTTGGCTTTAGCAACGATTGTTTTGAGAGCACTTTGGATGCTAGGCCTTCAATGTGTCTGTGATTATGAGCCATAATTGGGTTATCTTTTCATTCATTCATTCATTCATTCATCCATTCAAATATCCATTCCAGAGATGTTGTACTTAGTATGTGACAAACATTGTTCCCAAATACAAGGATGAAAAATGCATAGTTCCTGCTCTTATGGAAATCATATTTTTAGGAAAGAAACTCTGCTTAGGTTAAGTTTTATTATGGTTGTCTTGACTAACACCATTGTCATCAAAAATAAGATGCAACACTAAGAATATTTGATTAATATTTTGACATAATTCATACCAGATTTGAAGATACTTTGCAAAGTAATACCTCAAAAATGTCTAATTATAGAATTTTTCTTAAAGCTATTATTTTCAAGGATATCACTGATTTATACATATTACAATCTTATTTAATATATTTTTGATGTGTTATTTTGGTTATGATGTGCTAACATCTATTATAGTGTTAGCACAGTGGCTTTAGACATAGTAGACATCCAATAAGCATTTCATTGAATTTTAGATTTGGAAAGCATCTTTAGGGATCAGCCAGTCCTATAGTCCTTGACTTTAATTGGGTTTTGGACCCTTTGAAAATCTGATGAAATATGTGGGCCTTTTGTTCCCCATTAAAAAATAACATATTTACATATACTCAGACTCTTGTATACAAGTTTAGGGGATTGGTGGATCACCCTATGTATCATCCACAAACTCCTACATCTTCCACCTTATAATTGTTGAAAATCATTGCCTAGAACAGGAGTTGGAAAATTATGGCCTGAGGCCAAATATAGCTCCTCTCCCATTTTTTTTTTATCACCTGTGAGCTAAAGATGGCTTTTACATTATTAAATGGTTTCATTATTATCTTCAAATTTGCCTCTTGGCCTGCAAAACCTAAACTATTTACTATCCTATCCTTTACAGAAACAATTTGACAAGCCCTGGCCTAAAATGGTTAGAAAATATTTTCTAAATCACTCAGCCAATTATGAGAAAACAGAAGACTAGAATTCATACCACTTGATTTCTCATCTACTGGTCTTCTCATTACTCCTGTCCATCAGTTAAAATCTTGACTGATTGATTGATTTAAACCCAATACAAAAGATAACAAAGAGTTGTGACTCTGGAGTCCTTAATAAAATTTCTTAGAAAAATAATTATGCAAGTGTGCAGGAAGTTGAAATCCAGGAATTAAGTGACCCATCCAAAATTATATTACAAATTTGTTAAAGAAGCAAGATTAAACTCTCAAACTCAAGTTGTGCATTACTGACTTACTTTTTAAAAATTTGCATTATATTCTATTTCACATATTTGAAGCGCAATACTTCTTGTAATTGTGTGATTTTAAAATTGTTTTCAGATTCCTCCTGTCATGTAGTACTGCAAAATAGGATGAAAAGAATTATAATAACCATTATTACACATGTTATTTTGAATATACTTCTTTTAGAAATTTCAGAGTATCTGATTGCTATTGATCATTTTCTTCTATTGACTAAGGCTGCCAGAATAATTTTAAACTGTATGTGAGAATATTACCAATAATAGAGCTTAAAGATTTTCATAATAAAAAACACTTAAAATGTAAACATTTTAGTAATATATAAATGAAATATCAAATGCCCAAAGGCCTCTATGATGGTTTTAGCAAGACTCTCCTTTTTTTTTCTTTTTTCTTTTGACAGATTCTGAAACCACTTCTGTTCATTTCTGAACAGAAGTTCACTTATAAAAACTGGGTGTCACCTTCAGAGCAGTGTGTACTACATGGAAAGAACTGGACAATTCCTTTTCTAAAGGAGGAATTGTGGTCAAGAGTAAATAAGCTTGCTTTTTACAGCAAGACTGAAGATTCTGAATTAGAACTTCATTGGTAAGTTCACTATGTTCTCTTCATGCATAACTTTCATTCATGAGCCCCCCACCCCAGGTCTTCTGTACTTACCTGAAAAAGCCAGACTTCTCGGGGAGGTACAGAGATGGGCCACCTGTCTGGATTCAAAATGGGATTCTTTTCTAATAATAAATCTGCTTGGGCACTTCCATGGACTGCGTGTATTCAAAAGGCCCAGCCAGTTCACTAAAGCAAAAGGAAACTGATGTGTTCTAAGTTCCGTAGAGTGTCAACAGGAACCACAAAACCTCAAAACTGTTTCAAACACACTAGCATTGAAAAACTAGGCTCTTAAAAAGATGAACAGTAGTCCAGGTTTCAAAATGACAGCAAGCCAACTGTCAAGAAATAGTAAGGTTTTAGGACTACTGTAAGGATCCATTAAGGGAAAAAAATGATATTATCAAACACAAAAAGGGGAGATGAACTGTGTGTTGTGTTTGGGATGAAAGATTATATATATAGTATTTCCCTTCGAAAATTGACAGAGTTGTTCTGTAGCCCACTGGGGACCTAGAACTGCTATTCTTATCATGTATTTTGGTGATTAGCTCTGTCATTGATATATAATATTGACTATGATAAGACACTTTAATTGGCTCATTTAATTAGAGTGAAGAGAGAGACTATTTAATTAGAGTGTTCAAGCAGAGACTATTAGAGTGGCAGAGTAAGGGAGTACATTTGTCCACAGCCTCACTTTTTAGAGTCTTAACATTATCTCTAAAAGAAGATAAGCATACAGTCACAGAGATAAACGGCAAGTATTGAAAGAAGAATAAGTTCCTCAAACTGTTCTAACTTGCTATCTTATTATGCAGCACTATAATATTATAGAAATATTATAATTATTGTGTAAATTACATGATAATGTTGTATAGAAATCTGTGAGTTAAAAATGCTAATTTATTAAACATCAGCATTGTAAATATACTCCAGTTTTTAGCTCTAATTTGACATTTCTGCATTTAAAAAAAAAAGCGAGCATCAAACACACCATCCGTGGGTTCTCTCTACTTTAAAGACCCTAATTAGAATTATGATTTTGGTCATTTCTGATGATTTCTGGTCTCCTGTTCATGCTGAAGAATATTCTAGGCAAATGTTTTATAATTCCTGTTTCCTATTGTTCACATTTCTCATTTCAAGCATAATATCTTTAGTGCACCAGACTGTTGTTTTTTTAGTTTCAAGGGAAGGCCTCTTTGTCTAGAAAGTCTTCAGCTACAACAGGTATACCCATTTTGTGTTATAGAAGTAAAAATGTTATATGTTTCAAAATAATAAAAACTGGAGGAATTTTAGTTTTTATTAATGGTAGAGAAGACTATTCCAGACACACCAACCTTCTAAGAACAACTAAAAAAAATGGATTGAATATAAAACCTATTGGTTTGAAGGCTATAGAAAACTGGCCAGGCAATGAGAACCTGAAAAAACAAAATCCCCAGGAAAAGGGAAGTACAAAGGGTGAACCTGATTTTTAATTCTAGTTTTCACTCAAGGTATTTCTGATTTGTAAGTGGCCACTGAGAGGCAGAGAAATTGAGCAGAAAGGGGTAGCTAGGAAGCTCAGAAGTGAAGGACACCTGGTTTAGGGGCAAAATAGAGTCCAGGGACCATCAACAAGATGGCGCCCTTATACTCAAGCTTTCAACTGGAACCTTTGCAGGACTTCACCATCAGAGAAGGCAGGGACTAGAAATGCTATGTCATCACAAGATTAGAGCCCAATTTCTAATCTACTAAATTAGTTAGGTAAATATATAATCAGTAAATAGATTAAGGGATTCACCATCATCATAACAGCCTCCCTCTTACCACAAGGAAAAGTAATATCTGAAGGGGCACCTGGGTGTCTCCATTGGTTAAGCCTCCCACTCTTGATTTCCTCTCAGGTCATGATCTCACAGTTCATGAGTTCAAGTCTGTATCACATTCTTCACTGGCAGCATGGAGCCTGTGTGGGATTCCTTCTCTCCCTCTCTCTGCCTCTCTCTGCCTCTCCCTTGCTCACATTCTCTCTCTCTCTCTCCCTCTGTAAATAAATAAACACTTTAAAAAAAAGTAATTTCTGGAGCAAAAAAAAAAACATTCTAGAGAATGATAACACTATCTAAATCAGTAAATTAACTCTGAAAATTTTTGTATGTATTGTTCAAGTTTCAGTAAATATATATATATATATATATATATATATATATAGAGAGAGAGAGAGAGAGAGAGAGAGAGGGAGAGGGAGGGAAAAGACAACAGTGGAGCAGTTCCCACTGTGTGGCCACACGGTGCCAGATGAATATGAGCAGCTCTCCTGTGAAGCCCTGGAGGCTGCCCGTATGTGTGCCAACAAGTACACAGTGGAAAACTGTGGCAAAGATGGTTTTCACATCCAAGTGCAGCCTCACCCCTTCCACGTCATCCATATCAACAATATGTTGTCCTGTGCTGGAGCTGACAGGCTCCAGACAAGTATGGGGGGTGCCTTTGGAAAGCCCCAGGGCACAGGAGCCAGGGTCACATTGGCCAAGTCATCATGTCCACCAGTACCAAGGTACAGAACAAGGAGAATATGATTGAGAGCCTATGCAGGGCCAAGTTCAAGTTCCCTGGCTGCCAGAAGATCCACATTTCCAAGAAGTGAGGCTTTACTAAGTTTAATGTGGATGAATTTGAAGATGCGATGGCTGAAAAGTGACTTATTCCAGATGGCTATGGCTATGGGGTCAAATACATCCCTAACTGTGGCCTCTTGGACAAACGGTAGGCTCTGCACTCATGAGAACCTCAGCAATGCCCACTCCTATTCCCGCCCACCAATAAATCCTACTTCTTGTCAGGAAAAAAAAAAAGCTGAAAATAAATCATCCAATCATTTCCACCAAGTTAAAAAATTAGGCTGAGGAAGAGCAAGAAGAAAGAAATAATAAAATTAAAAATCTATATCAATAAAACATAAAACAAATGTGCTAGAGAAAATAAATCTAATAGTAGATTTTAAAAGACTAATAAATTTCATAAATCCCTGGAAAGAAAGATCAAGAAAAAAATAAAGTGCACAAAATACCAATATGGAGAATGATTTTTTTATAATGAAGGATATTAACTATAGATCCCATTGTTAAGGAAATAAAAACAAAAGGATATCATACCAGTTTGGGGATAATAATTTCAATGAAATGGAGAAATGATTTAAAAGGCCATAATTTAGGAGTGCCTGGGTGGCTCAGTCAGTTAAGCATCCGACTTTGGCTCAGGTCATGATCTCACGCTGGTGGGTTGGAGACCCGTGTCGGGTTCTGTGCTGACAGCTCAGAGCCTGGAGACTGCATCAGATTCTGTCTCAGTCTCACTGCCCCTCCCCCGCTTGCACTCTGTCTCTTTCTCTCTCTCAGATATAAATAAATATATATTTTTTTCAAAAGCCTTAATTTACCAAAATGGTTAAAATGGCACAAGAAGAAATATAAAATGCAAATAATTTATTTAATATTTTCTAAATAAATTGAATCTGTAACTAAAATCCTTTGAAAGTAATTTCTATGCCTGGCAATTTTACTAGTCAGTTCCTCCAAATACTTAGAAATAAAATTGACCCTACATATACTATTCCATAGCTCAGAAAAAGAGGAAAAATTTTCCAAGTTACTTGTTGAGGTCATCATGATTTTGATAGCAAATACTGGTAAGAACATTACAATAAAGGACCTAAGAAACACCAACTCTCTCATTTATGTAGACACAAAACCTATATAAAATATTAGCAAAGCAAATCCAGTGATATTAAAAAAAATGATAATATATTATGGCCAGGTGAGAATTATTACAGGAAGGCAAGATAGTATAACATGAAAATCAATGAATGCAATTCACCACATAAATCAAATAAAGGAGAACAATCATATGATAATCTCAAATAGAGATCAAAACACATCTTTCAACAAAATTCAATATCCATCCATGAATTAAAAAGAAAACTAACAAACTAAGAATTGTAGGATATTTACAAAATCCTATAGCAAACATCATGTTTCATTGGGAAACATTGAAAACTGTCCTCTTGATAATAGGTGTAAGTAAAAGATGCCTTCTGTCTACTTCAATTCAACATGGTATCCTAACCCAGTGTGATGAGGCCAGACAATCAATAAAAGGTATAAATATTGGAGGGATGCCTGGCTGGTTCAGTTCCGTATGTTAATTATGTGACTCTTGATCTTGAGGTTGTAAATTCAAGCCCCAAAGTTGGGTATACAGACTACTTTAAAAAAAATAAAATCTAAAAAAAATAGTATAAATATTATAAAGAAGGAAATAAACCTGTCTTTATTTGCCGGTGGAATGATTTTATATATAAAAATTCCAAAGAGTACAGACATGTTAATGGAATAAATTTATAAATTTCGCAAAGCAAATAGTTACATATTAATTTGCAAAAAATCAATTATACATCACACAACACACAAGCAGAGAATACAATTTTAAAAATAATACCACTTATTCTTTCTTTCTTTCTTCCTTTCTTCCTTTCTTTCTTTCTTTCTTTCTTTCTTTCTTTCCTTCTTTTCTTTCTTTCTTTCTTTTCTTTCTTTCTTTCTTTTCTTTCTTTCTTTCTTTCTTTTCTTTCTTTCTTTCTTTCTAGAGAGATTTCCAAGCAAGCATGGGAGAGGGACAGGGGCGGGAGTGGGGGGGGGGAGAGAATCTTAAGCAGGCTTCACGTTTGGCACAGAGCCTGATGCAGGGCTCAATCCCATGACCCTGGGATCATGACCTGAGCTGACATCAAGAGTTGGGTACTCAATTGACTGAGCCACTCAGGTTCCCCTAAAATAATAGCATTTAAATTAGCATCAAAGAATATTAAAATAAATCTAACAGAATATCAGCAAATCTTCTATGTAGGACACTGTATAACATTGAGAGAAATTTTAAAAAGACCTCAATGAATGGAAGACTATATATTACTTTCAGATAAAAAGAGTCAATATTGTGAGGATGTCCATTCTCCTATATTCAATGCATTTCTTTCTTTTTTTTTTTCATTTTAATTCCAGTATAATTAGCATACAATGTTGTATGTTTTAGGTATACCATTTAGTGATTAAGTAGTTCCATATATTGTTCACTGCTCACCAAAGTAAGTATACTCTTAATCCCCTTCACCAATTTTACCCCTATCCCCCACCGCCCTCCTGGTAACTATCTGTTCCCTACAGTTAAGAGAATATTTTTGGTTTGTCTCTATTTGATGCATTTCTAATCAAAATTTGAACAAGTGTTTTCTGTGGAAATTGACAAGCTGATTTGAATATTTATATGATAATGTAAAGGGTCTAAAATGTCAAAAACAATGATTTAAAAAAGGCACAAATTTGAAAGATTTAAAATACCAGGTATCAAGAGGAGTACCTGCATGGTTCAGCGGGTTAAGTGTCTGACTCTTGATTTCCACTCAGGTCGTTGTCTCACAGTTACTAAGATCGGGCCCCGGATAGAGCCCTGCATCAGGCTCTGCATTGACAGGCTGAAGTCTACTTGGGATTTTCTCTCTCCCTCTCTCTGCCCCTCCCCTCATGCACAGGGGGTCTCTCTCTCAAAATAAATAAATAAACATTAAAAATAGTAATTTAAAATACAGGGTATCAAGATTCTTTTTTAATCTAAAATAATTTGGACAATATAGTATTAGCACAATAATACACAAATAGATTAATGGAATAGTATAGAGTCCACAAACTAACCCACACATATATGGACACTTAATTTACAAAAAAAGTGGCAATGTAGAACAGAGGGAAATAATGATCTTTTCAATAAATGGGGCTGGGTCAGTTGGACATTCAAATGAAAGAAAAAATGAATCTTGACTCCTTACCTCACACTGTACATAAAAATCAGTTCCATATAGAAAGTTGATTTAAATGTGAAAGGTAAGATAATAAGATTTCTGTAGATAACAAAGAAAAGTATCTTTATGACCTTGGGATATAGCAATAATTTTTTTTTAGAATAAAGAAAACACCAATCACTAAAGAGATACCGATAAGCTGAACTACACTGAAATAAGATTTTTATGCCCAGCAAAGACATCATCAAGAGAGTAAAAGGACAAATCATAGAGTGGAAACAAATTTTGGTAGTTCATAAACTGACAAAGGACTCACATCAACTATGGATCAGTAAAAAACAGATAATACATGGGGTTCCTAGGTGGCTCAGTCGGTTTAGCCTCTGACTTTGGCTCAGGGCATGATCTCACCGCTTGTGGGTTCACACCCCATGTCGGGCCCCTATGCTGACAGCTCAGAGCCTGGAGCCTGCTTTGGATTCTGTGTCTCCCTCTCTTTCTCTGCCCCTCCCCAGCTCATGCTCTCTCTTTCTCTCTCTCTCAAAAAGAAACATTAAAAGTATTTTTTTAAAAAAGATAATGCAATGAAGTTAGTATACACAAAATACACAAATAGACAATTTGCAAAAGATTTCTCAATAAACACATATTAGTGATTTGGGAACTACAAATAAAAACTGCATTGAAATACCACTAACTATACACCAGATAGCCGAAATTTAAATAGAATTTAATACCTCACAATTAAAATTTAAAATTTGAAAAGAGTTTAATGCCTCAGAATATCAAGTGTTGCAGAGTATATGGAGTAAGTAGATTTTCATACACTACTAGAGGGAGTGGGAAAGTGGCACACTAAAGCTGTATTCTTACAGCTGAACATCCAAATGTCCATGAACCAGCAATTGCATTCCTAGATATATAGCCAACAGAAAATGCATACGTGTGTGTACCAAAAAAGTTACAGGAATGTTCATAACAGCAGTATGTATGACAGTCCAAATCTGGAACATCCAAGAGTTCAATAAAAAATAAAATATATTATAAAAATGAAAGTGTGGAATGTGTAGAATTGCTTTCACCATGAAAATGAATGAAGTAATGCTATATGCAAAAACTTGGATGGATTTTGCAAACATTGTATTAATATAAAGAAGCCAGCCACAAAAGAAGGCATTGAGTGATTACATTTATATAAAATTTAAATACTGGCAAAACTGATGTAGGGTAAGTCACAAGTAGAAGTGATGACTGGAAGGAGGACTTCTGTGCTATCACTTGATCTGGGCAGTAGTTACTCAAATGTGCTTGCTTTGTGGTAATTTATCTGGTTTTACCCTTACAATTTGTGTACTTTTCTGTCTATAGATTATGCTGAAACAATAAAAGTTTATTTTTAAAAATGACCCATACTGGAAATGCAGTGCTATAAGTTATTTAACACTAATTATTTTCACATTTCTATTGTATCCAAATAAGACTTCAGCCAACATTCTTATTTCTTCCCAAGGCTTCAGATGGAATATTCTCCTTTTCCAAATCACTTGCATGCTACTGCTCCTTTTCCTCGGTTTGATGCTAACACATCCTCTTCCTCATTTTGAAATATGTTTGGCCAGTGCTTCATCCCCAGTGAAATAAGTGCCTGAACAATTAGCTCCAAACCCATTTTTAGAGCTCATTTGGAACAAATTTGCATATAGCATTTGTGAGCTTCCTGCTCTTACCTATTAAATCAATATGCAAAGTAAACTCTGTTTGAACTCTGCTGTAGATCTTCAAAATCATCTTAAGTACATAAAAGGAATGATTTCCAATATTGGGACCCTATATAAAAATGAGGCTGGTGATGATAGCATGTCAAATATTTAAAGAGCAGGGGAGGGATCTGTGAAGCTCAGAATCTCAGTGTTTGAAGATATACACTGTTACTAGAAACACCCTTCCAAGTAATCATCCAGTCTCTGCCTGCTCATCTTGTGACAGTGCTGACATTTAAAGTGATTCATTGCTTACAAGCTGAAATGTCTTAATGTCTTACCGTACTATCTACCCACATCTTCAGTTCCCCCTTTATAACCACTGAGAAAAAGCATCACCCTTTTCTACACAATAGCCCTGCAAGTACCAGGTGACATTTGCTTTGTCCAGGTTAAGTCTCTTCTCCATGCCTGGGGCCGTGATCTGTTAACAGAATACTCATGTGGTATGATTTTGAGTTCCTCCACCTTCCTGGCCGCACTGCTTTCAATACCCTTCAGTTAATTTAACTGCTTTCTTAGGGGTTCATCCAGAACTGCACAGAATGCCTTCAGTGTTCTCAGACCTGTAAAAGAATATCTCTTTATGTGCTACTTTTTTTTTCAGAACTCCCTCCACATCTCCTACCATCCTGTGCTTTTGAAGCCAAGAGAAGACCTTTGCCTTGATCTTTACTAAATTTTATTTTGCTCCAGGGTTTTTAAGAACATTTTAGATTATAAATCTGACTACTACATCTTTATTCAAGATGCCCAACAGAACAGAACTGAAGTTCAAGGTTTCTACTAATCCAAAAATTTCCACTGGAGTGCCAGTCTATTCATGAGTGTCCTTCAAGAAAAGTTATTCTCCAAATCATACAGCTTGTGTTTCCAGAATGTCAATATTGCCAACAGTGACCTTGCCAAATGCCTGGATGAAAAAACCACATATCTATATCTAATGAATATTGTTCATCTTCATTCTGGTAACCTGTGCAGGATATCACTGTCACAAGTTAACTTTCTAGCCACATGAATTAGAATGTGGACTCTGCATTCACAGTAGAATGCAAAGATTTGGAAGTTCATCTGCCTTCAAGTTCTCTTTTATCTAGTAAACTAGGTATCCACATAGATTCACTGAGCCTTATTTTACCAATTAAGACAATGGGATAATGCCTATGCCCCTAGTGCAGAATTTTTAAAATTTTGCTTGTTTTATGATTTGTGTGACCTTTGTCTAAACCAGTACATTCTCTTTAAGGTATTCCATGAATTACAAACTCCATATTTAGAGTGTTCTGAAACAGAGACCATCAAACATCCTCATCAGTGCAGAGGCCTAAGGTTTTCACCATTTTGTGCATCCGGACACTATATTTAGTTATTTTTTTTAAAAAATGTTCCCTTTAAGGAAATGTCATTACAATGGATGACGATGATGATGACAACTATGATGATGATGATGATGTGTTGATATATGGCTTTATCCAGGATACCCTGAAGTCCACACCCTAATGCTTCTGTTGCTGGAATAACTGATGTCACTCACTTCACTTCCCCCAGAGCCTGAGGTGTCCTATTTATATAAATGTCAGGATCTTATAAGGTATTTTTGGTAGTTGCTAGGGTTGACAAATGAATTTTATAGGGGGAACATGAATGCACCACAAATCTGTACTTCCTCTCAACAAAAGACTAGATTCAAGGCCAATGAAATTCTCAGGAAATAAGTTTTACAGTACTATCTTTATTTTTTTTCTTAAGTTTATTTATTTATTTTGAGAGAGAGAAAGAAAACAAAAGTCATGGATGGGCAGAGAGAGAGAGAGAACACCAAGCAGGTTCCACAGTGTCAGCGCAGAGCCCAATGTGGGGCTAGAACCTACGAACCGTGAGATCATGATCTGAGCTGAAGTCAGATGTTTAACTGACTGAGTTACCCAGGTGCCCCTACAGTACGATTTTTAAAGCAGAACTTGTTTTTCTAGAAGCAGGGTAGGAGCCGCTACACTTTGGGAGACTACACTCCCATAGAGAAGAAATCTAATGGTATTATAACTTAGGAAGCCTTACAACATGGGGGAAGAATTCCAATTTCCAGTGTATTTATTCACCAATAATTTACACACGCGCACACACACACACACACACACACCAAATATATCTAATAACTGAATCGTGAGGCAAAACCTTTTATTCCAGGTTAAGCCAGGCCAGCACCCAATTATAATCTTCAAACATCCCAATCCTGTTCACAGAAATAGTCTTCAACATTTTCTCTTCACCTTAACCTTAATTTTTTGCTTATCTTCCATTTCTTTTTTTTTAATAATTTTTTAATGTGTACTTATTTTTGAGAAAGAGAGAGAGAGAGTGAACACGGGAGGGGCAGAGAGAGAGGGAGACACAGAATTTGAAGCTGTCAGCACAGAGCCCGATACGGGGCTCAAACTCAGGAACTCAGGAACCACGAAACCATGACGTGAGCCAAAGTCGGACGCTTAACTGACCTAGCTACCCAGATGCCTCGCTTACCTTCCATTTCTACATTAACCTAGCTCTTGACTGTTTTGTGTTGGACCTTGTGCTTGCTATTTGTATTTGAGGGTGGATTTGACTTATAGTTCCAGGTAGCCTACCCACCTGAGTGAGCCTTAGCCTGGAACTCATCATCAGTAATGGTTTCCTTGGTTATTTAACACTTGCGCCACAAGTGAGAGGTACAGAGAGTTCTCCTGAGAATGTCTAGCTCTTGCCAGAGAAACTTAAGAAACAGTTATAGTGGGCCTTTACTTTAGCTGCCCCCAAATTTTCATTGTCGTTAAAAAAAATTTGTTCCATGTTTTCCTGATTATTTAACACTTGTGTTTCAGTCCTCTCTTTTGGTTACTGTGTCTCCATGATGCATTTATTCTTGCAGGATGAATTTATTAATTTATTCAGCAATCACCTATTGTACCATTGTACTATGTACTTAGCATCCTAGGTCCAGAAACTGTCTGTTAGTTTGATTCCACCTTTGCTGGGGAACTTGTCCACTGCTTGTGCAGCACCGCAGGTCTCATCACACCGGCCAGCACTGCTAGATGGTATCTCTTTGTCTTTGAATTCCTCTGCCTTGGTACACAAGTCTTCACATTCGCAAACTATCTCTCACTTGCTAACATTCCACACTTGTAATTAAAAACCTTAATTTATCTACTATAATAAAGCCATTATATTTAAGCCAATATCCATATTTTTTTATAGTTCAACAGAAGATGAAATCCATTAAAGTAGGGACTATGATTTATCTACAATGACTGACCAACACAAAACACATTGCATATGCTCAATAAATGTTTGCTTAGCAGGTAAATGGGTGGATGGTTGGATTGACGGATAGATGTACGGATGGATGCTTAGTATGTGCCAGGCTAATGTTAAGAATTTTTGATACGGGCACCTGGGTGGCTCAGTTGGTTAAGCGTCCGACTCCTGATCTCAGCTCAGGCCATGATCTCACAGTCCATGAGTTTGAGCCCTGCATCGTGCTCTGCACTGACAGTGAGCAATTTGCTTGGGATTCTCTCTCGCCTCTCTCTCTGCCTCTATCCTGCTCTCTCTCTCCCTCCCTCCCTCTCTCTCTCTCTCTCTCTCTCTCTCTCTTTTTCTCTCTTGAAAGAAAAAAATAAACTTAAAAAAATTTTAAAGAATTTCTTATAAAATAAATAAGTCCTGGGGATATATTATACAGCATGGGGAAAATAGTTAATATTGTATTGTATATTTGATGAGTTGCCTGAAGAGTAAATCTTAGAAGTTATCACAAGAAGAAAAAACCTTGTAACTATGTGTTTGATGGATATTAACTAGAATTATTGTGGTGATAATTTCACTATATATGCAAATATTAAATCATATTGTAGACCTGAAACTAACATAATGGTATATGTCAGTTGTATCTCAATTAAATAAATAAATATGAATTTTATAAGTTCTTAAATATTATCCCCTCAGCAGTTCTTAGGGGTAGGAATCATTAGTCTCATTTTATAGATGGGAAAGAAAACTAAGAAATACTATGGTAGCTTTTCCAAGGCTATTGTTAAAAAATACTGTTATTACTTGGTATTCTGTTAGAGTTGAATTAATGATTATGATTAATAAGCCTATTAACTAGCATCTGTTGAACACTTATGCCTTCAGTAAGTATTTTCCTCACATTATGTTATGCAGTCCTCAGGAAACCATGTAAGATAGGGCCATTATTAGGTCCATTATATTTAGTCTTTAGTGTCACACCCAAAAGTGTCCCATAAGTGCATGACAATTTAAATGAGAGGTGTGAGGGGCACCTGGGTGGCTCCTTCAGGTAAGTGTCTGACTCTTGATGTCAGCTCAGATCATGGTCTCACGGTCTTGAGATCAAGCCCCGTGTCCAGCTCTGTGCTGTACGTGGAGCCTGCTTAAGATTCTCTCTCTCCTTCTCCCTCTGCCCCTCTCCCCCACTCGTACATGCTCTCTCTCTTTCTCTCTCTCTTAAAAAAAAATAAAAGTAAAAAATAAAAGTAAAGGAGAAGTGTGAAATAATATCTTTTCACTTATTCACACTTCTCTCTCCATGGCCAACTGAGGAAGTGGAACATAGAAAGAACCTCTGCTTCTGCTTTCCTGAAAACAGTGTTACCCAACATAAATAAAATTGGTAAATATCTATAGTTGTTCCTCCAGTTCCTCATTACTAGAAAGACAGTGATCCAGATAGCTAAATTGTCATAACTAGATTAACCTGAATTTATCTCCCATTAATGATAGGCATTAGGATAAGACTGCACAGTTTTGACATGCTTTGATAATGTTCAACATATATATTAACTATATGAATGTAAATATATAACTGTGTATATTTATTTTCTCTTTCATGTCACTCAGGAAATCAAGTAGCCAGCTAAATGGGGTGCTTTTTTTTTAAAATTAACTTTATAGTTTATTGTCAGGTTGGTTTCCATATAACACCCAGTGCTCTTCCCCATAAGTATCCTCCACCATGACCATCACCCCCCTTCCCCTTGCCCCCTCCCGCTTCCGCCCTCAGTTTGTTTTCAGTATTCAAGAGTCTCCCTCCCTCTCCCTAATTCTTTTTCCTCCTTCCCCTCCCCATGGTCCTCTGTTAAGATTCTCCTGTTAGACCTATGAGTGAAAACATATGGTATCTGTCCTTCTCCACCTGACTTATTTCGCTTAGCATGACACCCTCAAGGTCCATCCACTTTGCTACGAATGGGCAGATTTCATTCTTTCTCATTGCCGTGTAGTATTCCACTGTATAGATAAACCACATCTTCTTGATCCATTCATCAGTTGATGGACATTTAGGCTCTTTCCATGATTTGGCTATTGTTGAAAGTGCCGCTATGAACATTGGGGTCCATGTGCCCCTATGCATCAGCATTTCTGTATCCCTTGGGTAAATCCCCAGCAGTGCTATTGCTGGGTCATAGGGAAGTTCTACTGATAGTTTTTTGAGGAACCTCCACACTGTTTTCCAGAGTGGCTGTACCAGTT
>CM053559.1:61862798-62029334 GCA_028646485.1 Cryptoprocta ferox | reverse complement strand
TTTGGCACATAGATGTTTATAATTGTCAGCTCTTCCTGATGGAGAGACCCTGTAATTATTATATAATGTCCTTCTTTATCTTTTGTTACTGCCTTTACTTTAAAGTCCAGTTTGTCTGATATAAGTATGGCTACTCCGGCTTTCTTTTGACTACCAGTCACATGATAGATATTTCTCCATCCCCTTACTTTCAATCTGAAGGTGTCTTCAGGTCTCAAATCAGTCTCTTGTAGACAGCAAATAGATGGATTTTGTTTTTTTATCTATTCTGCTACCCTGTGTCATTTGATTGGAGCATTCAGTCCATTTACGTTCAGTGTTATTATTGGAAAATGTGAGTTTGGGTTCATTGTGTTCTCTGTAGAGTTCATGTTTGTAGTGGTGTCTCTGGTACCTTGTATTCCTTGTAACATTTTCCTCATAGAGTCCCTCTTAGGATTTCTTGTAGGGCTGGTTTGGTGGTGATGAATTCTCTCAATTTTTGTTTATTTGGGAACACCTATATCTCTCCTTCTATTTTGCATGACAGGCTCGCTGGATAAAAGATTCTTGGCTGCATATTTTTCCTGTTCATCACACTTGAAGATTTCCTGCCATTCCTTTCTGGCCTGCCAAGTTTCCTTAGAAAGGTCTGTAACCACTCTGATAGGTTTATCTTTGTAAGTTAGGGTCCTTTTATCCCTAGCTGCTTTCAGAATTCTCTATCTTTATATTTTGCCAGTTTCACTATGATATGTCATGCCACAGGTCGATTCAAGTTACGTCTTAAGGGAGTTCTTTGCACCTCTTGGATTTCAATGTCTATTTCTTTCCCCATATTCGGAATGTTCTCAGCTATAATTTGATCATGCACCCCTTCAGGACCTTTTTCTCTTTCTTCATCTTCAGGAATTCCTATGATACGGGTATTGTTCCATTTGATCGTATCACTCAGGTCTCAAATTCTCTTTTCGTGTTCCTGTATCAATTTCTCTCTCTTTTTCTCAGCTTCCTCTTTTGCTATAACTGTGTCTTCTAATTCACCTATTCTCCTCTCTGCCTCTTCAATCTGTGCAGTGGCCACCTCCATTTTATTATGCGCCTCATTTATAGCCTTTTTAACCTCGTCACAGCTATTTTGAAGGTCCCTAGTCTGTGTATCAATAGCTTCTTTGATGTTTTTTTAAGCCCAGCGATTAATTTTATGACAATTGTTCTAAATTCTTGTTCAGTTATGTTGCTTAAATCTGTTTTGAGCAGTTCTGTGGCTGTGACTTCTTCCTGGAGTTTCTTTAGAGGAGAGTTCTTCCGTTTCATCATTTTGGCTAGCTTTCTGTCTCTTGTCTGTTTTAAAAGCTCATTATGCGCTGTGCACCTGTTAGTATTGCTCTATTAAAGGAGGTTCATTGACTGTCCAGGGCCTGTCGTTTCAGAGTGTTCTTTTAATGGTGTCTCTCAGTTTCTCTTGTTGTGCCTTTGATTATTTTACTTCCCTAGTCAGTGATATTTGGGACTCTCCACCACGTGTACTTTGGCTTGTTTTTGAGGTAGCCCTGCTTAGTCGAAAGGGCATGCAAGTCTTGACCTCAGGGTTGTGGGATCAAGCCCCACAATGGGTATAAAGATTACTTAAAAATAAAATCGGGGTTAGCAGCAGTCGCCGCTATGGCCACAAATATAAATGGGGTGTTTTTATAAGAGAACCCAACTATCAATTGGGCTCATCTAATATGATTCCTAATATTACTTATTTTTTTATTTCTAAATTTTTATTGAGGCATAATTGACACATAACATATTAGTTTCAGGTGTACAATGTAATGATTTGCTATTTGTATGTGTTGTGAAATGATCGCTACAATAGGTCTTGTTAACATCCTTCCCAATACACAATTCCAATTTTTTTTCTTATGATGAGGACTTTAAAAATTTATTCTTTTAGCAACTTTCAAACATGCAATACAGTATTATCAACTATAGTCACTCTTAATTCTTATATTGACTCTCCTAATAGAGTCTGGTAGCTCTTGTTAGGGTTTCTTCACCCTTTAAAAATCTTAGTTCTCTCTTCCTTTCCAGCTGAATAATTGCTGAATCCCTATCCTCCAGGTGGTTTATTCTCTTTTCTCATCTGATCTGCCCAGTTACCAAAGCTTTCTAATGCATTCATCTTATTTGTTGAATTCTTCAGCTCCAGAATTTCTGGTGTGTGTGTGTGTGTGTGTGTGTGTGTGTGTGTGTGTTTATAATTTCAATCTCTTTGGTAAAGTAATCGTTCTGTTCATTAATTTTATTCCTGGGTTTATTGAATTGCCTGAGTTCTCTGTAGGTCATTGAATTTCTTCATAACAGCTATTTGGGAGTTTTTGTTTTTCTTTTTTGCTTTAAAAATTTTTTGAGTATAGTTGACATACTATGTTACATTAGTTTCAAGTGTACAACACAGTGATTCAACATCTCTGTACGTTGTGCTATGCTCACAAGTGTAGCTACCATTTGTCCCCATACAACGCTATTACAAAAATCATTGACAATATTCCCTATGCTGTGCCTATTCATTCCAGAACTGGAACCCTGTATCCTCCACTCCTCTTCACCTATTTTTCCCATCCCCACTCCCCTCTCTTCTGGCAACCATCAGTTTTTTCTCCATAACAACTATTTTAAATTCTTTATCAGTTTGATTGCAGTATTCCGTGTCTTGAGTTCAATTACTGGAGAATTGTCACTTTCCTTTTATGATACCATATTGCTGTGATTTGTCATCGTGTTGGATGAAATGTGCCTGTGCTGTCACATGTAAGGCAGGAAACTCCTTTCTTATTTATGGAAGGCTTCATTTTCTTTGATTCTAACAGTTTTAACAAGTGGTCAATTAGAAGCCTTTCTTTTCATTTCCAGAAGGTGGTGCTATAGCACAAGTTTTTGGTTTCTCTTCTTGGGCTGACCAGCCAGCCACACTTTCACTTTCCACCTCCTCTGCAGGGAGAAGTGGCTGCTGCCAGCTGCCACGCTGCCACCAGCCCAATCCCAGCACCCGTCAGTGTGAGCTCTTGGGAGTGGGGCTGCCTCCTCCATTCTTCCCTTTTCTCTGACTCCAGAATTGTCTGTATCTAGCTCCAAAGGCTTGCCAAATTCTCCCATCAGGTGGCTTGGTCCTCCACAAATCTCAATTTCCCATGAGTGCCCAGTTGTGTACTCTCCAGGTTACTTTTTTCTCCCCATAGCAGCAGGTGGGGGTGGGCCATGCTCATGACTTCCTTGAATACACAGCGTCATGGAGGTGGATCTCCCAGGTGTTCTGGTGTACTGTGCAGAGGCTCTTTTCAGTTGGGTGGATGCCCAGGTAGTTGTAAATCAAAGGGGAGGGGAAAAAGGAATGACCCACACTGCCATGATATAGACCTCACTCTCCTTCAGAACTTTAGTTTAAAGAGCAATGGCCCTTGGAGCACCTGGGTGGCTCAGTCGTGTCCGACTTTGGCTCAGGTAATAATCTCACGTCTCGTGGGTTTGAGCCCCACATCAGGCTCTGTGCTGACAGCTCAGAGCCTGGAGTCTGCTCGTATTCTGTGTCTCTACCCCTCCCCCACCTCAAAAATAAATAAACATTAAAAAAAATTAAAGAGCGACGGCTCTAGGATAACTAATTTTGCTTGGTTTGCCCAGAACTGTCCTAGTTTAGCATGGAAATCCCACATTCCAGAAAACTACTCAGGACTCAGCAAGCAGGGATGTGAGTCACTCTGCATGTCCCTTCAAAACAAGCCTCTAGGATCTGATACCAGCTCCACATAAAACTAGAGCTCCGCTGACAACCTGTCAATCCACAACTCTGTCCTTTGTAGATAAGTCACATTTCTTTTCTATTTATTGCATATTCTACCTTCTTTGAAAATACAAATCTAAGTGTTGTATCTTAGTCCTGCTCATCCTCTATCCTGATGCTAATGCTGCTGAAAGGGCAGCTGCTCTCCAGCTTGGGAAGAACTTGTGAAAAATGATGCCCATTACTTCAGGGTTCCTCCTGCAGCCCAGGGCACATCTCCACAGACTGGTCTACAACCAGCCAATGCTGCATCACAGCCATGTAGACATACAGAGAATTAAACCTCCAGTAGCTATGGTGCCAATGGACTGGGCTGTCTGTGGGTACACCCCATAATGTGGCCAGTGTCTTTGGTGGTCACACACTAGTGACCCCAGCTGACATTAGGATCTTTCCTGGATGGGCTCACAACAGAGTCTACTTCAGTTTGAGTTTTGTCCACGCTGATGCACTCATTCATATTTTGTAGTACATTGTTGTTCAGCACTTTTGTGTTAGTTTGAATGAGCATCTTCAGGAAGCTTGTGTCCTGTTATGGAATGCTTTAGGTAGGGGTCAGCAAACTTTTTCTGTAAATGGACACATAGTACATATTTTAGACTTCTGCAAGTTATATGCGCTCTGCCACAACTACTCAAATAGCCGTTAGCAGTCATAGACAATACACAGATGGCTGTATTCCAGTAATACTTTATTTGTAAAAACAGGCAGTAGGCCAGATTTGGCCTGTGGGCTGTAGTTTGTGAACTATTAGCAACAACAATTGTAGTTAGGCACAGAGTTCTAGAGCAAACAAGTGTTGAAGCATTTCTGGAGAGTGTAATATACCATCCAGTTTTATCCATGTTCAGATGGCTAAAGGTTTCAAATCCTTAGATTCTTGATTCAGTTGTTAAACTTTTAGGCAGCCTCAGACATTTCAGGAAAAGCACTGACATTCTAACTTCTTGCCCAGGAAGGTGTGGGAGAGAAGGTACAGATATTCTGAAATTCACCAGATTGAAAAAAAAAAGTGTTTTTCTCTGCACTGTCTTTCTCTGCACTTTCTCTGCACTGCACTAGAGGATAGAGCCTCTAATTTAAAATTTTTCCAGAATACCATCTCATTTGAATGCTGGTCAGAGAGAGAGAGAGAGAGAGAGAGAGAGAGAATCCCAAGCAAGCTCCACACCCAGTGTGGGTAAAGGGGACAGAGGCAATGAAGGGCTGTATCCCAGGACTGTGAGATCATGACCTGAGCCGAAACCAAGAGTCAGCTTGCTCAACTGACTGAGCCATCCAGACACCCCAAATTTCTCTTTAACTCAAAGACTCTCATCTATTCAAATGGTACATAGTGGTCTTCATAACTGTTCTCTTGCCAACCACAATGCATAAAAATCTCCTACACTCCTCAGGAATTTGCCTGAGTGACTGCAGATTGCCTGGAAGTATTAGTGCCTGTAGCCAATTATAATCTTGAAGGACACTTTGTTCTGAAATGAATTTTAAGCTTATGCTCACTCATTTTAAATTTTAGGGTCTGGTTAAGCCAGTCAACAATTCCTACCTTAACTGAATTATTACAAACAAAACGATCTCCTAAAAACTTATACTTCTAGAGATTTTTGAAACCTATTGCCTGATCAATTTCCCATCTCTTTCCTCAAAATGTCCCCAAACAAAAGGACCCCTATTTTGGCTACCCACGGCTCCCCTGAATAGTAAATCTATTTTAAACCTGTCTGTACCATAGTCATTTTAGAAAACTTTGCCCTAATAAAAAAAAATCACCTTTATTCACATAAGCAAAGTCTAGGGAGAAAGCACATATTTATTACATCAGAGAAAGTTCTTTCAGAGAAGACCTATCTTGGGGACATAGGTTCAGACAAGTCTCTAACTTGGCTGTTTTGCCAGGTAGCTCACTGGGGACACACACTCCAAACAGCTCTGCTTTAATAATCTTACATAACACTCCCATAACATCTGCAGAGGCATCACTAGGGTATGAAATTGTGGCAAACTACTCTATGAGTTTTTCATGGTATAAACAGTCCAGAGTTGCTATCATAAAATTAACAATTTCTCCAATAAAACACAACATTTGGAATTTTTATCCACTGTGAGTTACCAGCCCCAGTAGAGATGTTGAGTTTGCTTCCCCTGCCTCAATAAGTACCAGGTACAGGAAGGCTCTTCTGGGTTCCAGATTATATAGATTATATTTACAGCCATCCACCAGAAGATATTTAGAAATAACTCGATTCATATCAGGAGGCCTTTCACATCCATCCCACACATTGCCTCTCTGATCTTAGGAAAGCATTTTGAGCAGTGGATGGTGGAGGTTGATGATCCCTTCACATTGGCAAACAGATTCATACCCTCATTCTCTTAGACATGAAACCTTAACACAGAAAAGGAAACAACATGAAATAAAAGGAATTCCTATGAAATACACAGCCAACCCTATTAGTACTAAAACCCACCTATACTGGAGTCTCAAACCCCTCCTTGGCCTCCACACTCCCAAACACAAAATGAACACTAGCTTTGCTGATGGTAGCAATGTCCTACATAACAATTTTTTTGCATAAGGTCAGATCCATCCTCTGCAAACCATGCCAGCCTACTCTTCTCAGCAGTGAATTCTGGGAGACTCCTCTTTCAGTCTGTTAGACCACTAATTTATGTTTCACTCTTATCAACTTCACAATTTAGTTCATCTACTGTTTTCTTTTTAATTTCCAAGAACTCCATCTTGATTTATAACAGCAGTGACTCTTCTTTCGTTAATGTTTTTCGTTGTTTTCCCCCCATTAACTCTGCTTCCTTGTGTATTTCTTGTGTTTTCATATCAGTGCCTCTGTTTCGTGTTATTAGTTTTCTTGAAATTTTCGAGGATTTAAAACTCTATGTTCCTATTTTGAGTTGAGGGTTTAGACTTAAAGCTCTGTTGATTAGGAGTGTATTTTCATTCCCAAAGGAGAATTCTCGTGTCCCTGCTGCGACTTGAAGTCCTGGCTATGGGACCAGTGGGTTTAGAGGGGTATCTGGGGATGAGTCTGGGAAGAGTGTGCAGAAGGCTAAGGGAGTAGAGTAGGGTTCCTCATTTCTCCTTCAACCAAATGCTTCTCTGAGGGTCTCTGTATGAGAACTGTCTCTGCAGAAACTCATGCCTTGGCTTTTATCTACAGGTAAAGCCTAGTGTCTACTGCTCCTTTTCCATTTTTAATCCCTGACTGTTACCCAAAGGTGCAGCCTTATATATACCTCTGTTCTGCCTCTTGGTCCAGGCCACAGTCTCCCCAGGACTCTCCCCAATGGGCAGTGTGAGCAGAGAAGCAGCAGACCCCAACCATCCCAGCAATTTTGAAGGAAGACCTTTAATGAACTACTCTGCTGGTTGTCTTATCTGCATTTGTGGACTCTGACTTTAAAATTTCTCTTTGGGGAGGAAAGGATTCCATCTGAGACATTTGTCTCTAACCTGTATTTTGGTTTATTCTTTTAGCTCTGATTCCTTTATAACTGCAATACCGAAGACTTCTGCTTTGCTGATAGCAGACTTTCATATTTTTCTATCACTATTAGGAATTATTTATTTTAAAATACATTTTTCACATCTGTCAATGAAACTTGAAACAGAAGAGGAGATAGACGCAAATGCTGCATCCTTCAACTTAAAACAGAAGTTCCAAGAGGTTATTTAACCTTGTTAACAGAAGGCAAATCTTGGTAAAGATATATGGGTTTGCTTATCTCTCTCTCTCTCTCTCTCTCTCTGTCTCTCTCTGTCTCCCTCTGTCTCTGTGTTTATATGCATGTATGTATATGTATACATATATATACATATATTTTTTCCAAACCTTAAAAGAATCTTTTAAAATATTATGGTCATCAATTTTATGGATGAAGAAATTCACTGAAGGCTTAGGAACTTTCAATTAACTAATTAACTTGATCTAATTTCAAATAAGTAGGAAACTTGTACTACACTTGACCTAGTACATCCTTTTGTCTATTTTTATCTATTTTACAGTGATTTGCCACCACTAGGCTTTGAACTCTATCACTTCAGATAATGGTTTATTTATCTCTGTCAGTGGTGCCTAGTGGTAGCTGGCATATACAATAGGCACTTAACACATCTTTGCTGAATTCAGTTGATATGAAAGAACCAGAATTCTAAACCCAGTGTGTCTAATTTCAGAACTTACATTGTTTTTACCACACTCTATCATCAGAGCTAACACTTGCTCTTTTTCTTCAGAGTTAAGACACTACTCTCTCCTTATGCAGTGTAAGGAAACTGCGTTCTCATGCAATCCCTGTCTCTAGCCTGAGGCATTTTCCTGAGTGATCATTCACATAGTCAGTAATAATTCTGAACAGGAGACTCCAGCAGTGAGTTTTAGAAACTAGAACCCTAGAGAGGACAAGTAGCACGTGTCCATTTTGCACTTTCTAGTTGCTTCCCTGGTGCCACAAACTTAAGATAATATACAAGTTGGAAATATTAACGAGATGTAAAAATAGAACGTAATGTCAGGAGCAGCAGCTTTGGAGATAAGAGGGGCAATCAGTTTAAGCTGAGGCTGCACCAATGTTGAAATCCAACACCGATCATGATTAGTAAACAGCACTTAAAGAACATCTGTTCCCATAGATACACCTGTGCTAGTGCTTTTGCTTTGGTTTAAGAGAAAGGAGGCCATGAATGTAGGTTTATATGGATACATAAAGGTTGAAAATTGGCCGATGGGATGCAACTTCAAGTATCTTCCCAAGATTGAGTCCATAGGCCTCCTATGGAGGGCAAAAGATCTGTTTACAAGGAACACTCTCAGAATTGAGCATGACCAGCCTTGCTTGGCTTCTCTGACTGCAGATAAAATGCAACATAGTGTGAGTGCCATGAGCGTGGTCTTCATTTCTACTCCCGACCCATTAACCATTATTATTCTAGCCCTGTGAATTAGTGCATTGATGATGGAGACTACAGAGTATCCATGGGACCCCCATGAAGACCAGGAAGTTCAGCAGGAGGTGGGGCAACCCCAGTGGATACCTGTGCAGAAAAGCAGTAGTACCTAGGCCACATTTAGAATTACTGTGAGACAAATGACATACCTCAGAGGGATCCCTCAGAACTTTTGTGGGGGGCTGCAGAAAGTGGACTCCATAGGAGACTGATGTCATATTCAATGAAATAATGTAATGAGCCAAAATAATTTGAGAATTAATATTAACATGACCTCACCTTTAGTTGCAGCTGTTAGAGTCTCTGAAGATTCTAATTTTATTTCCTTTAGTTTCAGTCATTTTCCTCATTCCTAATATCATGTATGTTTAGGCATAATAGTACAGCTTACTTAATAAAATAGGCTCTGAAGTCTAATTGCCCAGTCTGGACACAAAATGTTGTCATTTGCTAGTTGTGCCCCGTGTTTACTCCTTAACCTTACTGTGTTCACTATGCACATCTGCAAAATCGTACCTCCCTCAAGTGTCATTGTGAATATTAAATAAAATCAAGGACCCAAAGACAGCATAGGGCTTAGTCCACCTTAAGCATTCGTTTGTGTTAGCTGTGTTGTTACTGTAATTAGTATTATAATCATTATTATTTTTTAGTTCATCTTCACCTGGGGCGTTAGACCTGCTTATCCCACTCTACTTTTCATTTTCTCAACACTGTTGTATTATCTTAGACTTCAAAGGTTTTCTGAATAGTCATCTGTATGCAAATTCTAGACTCCCACTGTGAATTTTCCCTTTTGATAGGTAGTGGTATTTGTTGACATTTATTCCTTCACTATTCACTGCATCACATATTCACCCATTATTTATTATGTCTACTGTATGCTAAGGATTCTCCTAGGAACTAAGTATATGGCATTAAGCTACCCTCAGGGAGCTTACATTCCAATGGTGGAGATAGACAATAAAACAAACACATAAGTAATGTAACGTCAGGTCAATGTAAGGGCTAAGAAGGAAAATAAAGCAAGGCAAATGAATAGAGAGTGACAGGTGGTGTCAGCTTAAATAATCAGGAAAAACACTCCTTCATTTGTAACAGAATGTAGGGAAATGGTAGAGTTCTCAGGAGGTGAACTTGATAGTGAACTGATGAAAACAGTAGCGTTCTCATGAGGTGAGCAATTAAGAGGAGTGTCCTTGATAACAACAAGGAATATGGTTGAGCAGCTAGAAGTACAACAGAGGAAACCAGAGAACAAGATAGCTAAGAAGAGCCCTCCTGAGGTAATTCAAGCCTCAAAGGCTACCCCAGCAAAGGAACCCAGCATTAATTGTATCAGACTATGGAGCAATGTATGACCAAAGGTGTTGTCAAAAACAATCGAGAAATCAGCCAGCATTAATTTAGTGGAGGCTAACAGCTAGGTGTGATAACCAGCCTGAAGGTTAATGATCAGTTAAAGAGAATTGGCTAAAACCGTACTATCCCCACGGAAGGAGGCCAGAGAGACAGTGCATATGCCTGAGATAGATCAAGAGTTTATGTAATCTGAAGAATGTAGAGGGAAAAAGACAAGAACTACATGACAGGCTCAATAGACAGGAAAAAAAAGGCATTTGACAATATTTGACACACTTTTGTGGAAAAAAATTCAACAAACTAGAAATAAAAGGGAATTTCCTCCATCTGATCAAAGGCATCTCTCTCAAAGGAGAAATTCTCACAGTGACTATCATAACTTAATGGTGAAATGCTGAAGTCTTCACCTCTTAAGATAAAGAACATGACAAGGGTGACCGTTCTCACCATCTGTATTCAACATTGCAGTGGAGGTTCTAGACAGAGTAATTAGATAAGATAAAGAAATAAAAGACATCCAGATTACAAAGAAAGAACTAAAACTATGTCTAGTTTCAAGTGACTTTATCTTTTATTTAGAAAACCCTAAGAAATATATTTTCTATAGAAAATCCCAAGGAATCCACATTAAGTGAGTCAAGTAAGGTTATAAGATGATCAGTCTACAAAAACTGATTGTATTTCTATACATCAGCAATAAGTAATCTGATAATGAAATTAAGAAAACAATCCCACTTACAAGAGCATCAAAAAGAATAACATATCGAGGAGTAAAATCAATAGATGAACCACAAAACTTGTAGTGTTAAAACTATAAGATATGGTGAAAGAAATTAGAAAAGATAAACAAATGGAAAGACATCCACATTCATGGATCAGAGACTTGATATTTTTAAGGTAACAGTACTTCCCAAATTGATCTACCAATTCAATGTAATCTTTATCAAAATCTCAGCTGGCTTCTTTGCAGAAAAGACCTCGTGGGGGCTGTGGAGTAGAGAACAGGTGGAGGAGGCAAGAGTAGAGGTGGAAGGCCCACTTTACAGGCAATTCCATTCATCTAAATGAAAAGTGATAGGCTGGGCTATGCTTGTGGTGGTGGGGATGGAGAGATGTGACTAGATTCAAGACATATTTAGTGTGTAAAATCTGCAATAATGTGAAAATAAACCTAGGGATAAATAACATGAGTCTGTAAATGAACATGATATTGGAATAATTTACTCTAATGAGCCCTTCAGAGAATCACTGCCAGATAAATCTAAATAAATAATGAGAACCTGCTCATTGACTAAGATGCAAAGCTATTCTTCAGTGAGTGTTCTGCATAAAAAGCAACATCTTTCTTGATTGTTCTTGGCAACTTCTCAGAAGTTGTTGTATAATTGTTTTATTGTGGAGCAGTAAGTCTTGCTGTATCTTATAAAACCTCCTTCCCAAAGTAAAGTCTTCAACAGAGAATGGGGGGATAAAACAGCATAGGTGCTCAGAATTCCTAATAAAAAATAGAAAGTCATTTATTCAGAATAGGTATTTAAAGCTATTACATTATTGACTTAAGGATTCAGTAAATGGGGGTCTCAGCTCGGTTTCTGATTTCAGTTTTATTGAGCTATAATTGACATATCAAATTGTAAACCATTTAAAGGTGCATCATGGTGATTTGATATATGTTTACATTGTGAAAGGACTCTCTCCTAGTTAATTAACACATCTGTCACCTCACATATTTATCTTATTGGGGTGGGCCAAAGAGCATTGGACTTCTACTTTCTTAGCAAATTTCAGTTATATAATACAGTGATATCAACCATCGTCTGACCTTTTAAGCAATTTTTTTCTGTCTCCCATCTTTAAGATACTATCACAGATAGCAAGAAAGACAAAGAGATTAAGTAGTGGTTTCCTTGTAAACATGAGTTCATTCTCAGGTTGCTAAATCAAAGGAATTAAACCTACTGCTATCTATTTAATCACTGAACTAAGTAATGGTATGTTTTACTTTTAGTTTCAGATTCTATACTTCAGGTTTAAGCTTTAGTGCCAACAGCAAAATCCAGCCTTTTAATTTATGGCTTTCATTCCAACTATTGATTCTTTATACAATTTATTTAGCCCCATTTCTGTGCTTGTGACGATCTCATTTGAAGCTCATTTTATCAAATATCATTTTAACACCTGACTTTGTGTGTGCTTTCAGAATTACGTAGTCTAGAGGGAAAATGCTTTGCTGAGCCAGTAATAAAAATATTATGGAAAAAGTTCTCTACCACGAGATACAGCTGACATGGATTATTAGAATTTTTAGCTGACTATGTTTATTCTAGGAATTTATATTCACTGAGATCAAAGCTCATGTTTTAATTTTGTTATTAGAAGGAACTGCATCATTTTGTCTTGTATGCATAGTTCTTCCAAATAGGTGCTGAATTCAGTACTGATATCAAAAGTAATGTATCTTTATAATTAACCTTTCTGCTGTAACAGTATTAAATGTAAAACCATGTGACATGGTGAGAGAAATTTCAGGATCTGAAGATGAGTCATTTTTTGCGACACATAGCATTTTTGTTCCAAGAATTAATTTAGTTTAATTTAATTTAATTCTCAGTAAGTAAAAATCAGGAAAAGGTTTGATTAATAAAGCTAAGGAAGGCAGGGAGTAGGTCCTTACAGAAAACCCTCTGTGGAAATGTTTTTAAGTCAGAAGTACATTTTATATATAGCAATATATATTCATTTACGCAGACTCCAGATATAACCAAGCAAGTGTGACAGACCATTATACTGGCTGCGATGAGACTCCACCTGTTTGGATAACGAGCCTTTGGCTTAAATCATGGCACATATCTTTCCTTGGCAACGAAATTAAGTTAGAGGGGAAAGAGAACATTAGCAGTTACTATGTGCTGGTTATGGGGCTTGGTCCCGGCTTCATAAATTGACTTCAGACATTTAGGACACCCAAAACTCCAACATGTTTTCTCTCAGTGATACTGTCTGTAATTAATAATAGCAGCACAGTTAACTCCAAAAGTACTAGGCCAAATTCTCACAAATAAAAAAAAACAATACATCCAGAATTATAGCAAAAACCTGAGATAGTAGTGTCAAGCAGTTATGATAAATGTTAATAATTACTCACAAATATCACAAATGCTTCTCTTTGTGCACTCCATAGTACAGTGTATGCACAGAGCACTTACTTTTCCAATCTGGTAGTATTTGAAGGGGGAGAGGAGGTATTTTTGTTGCACGTTCTCATCTTAGTATTCCTCTTTAGAAAAGGGTTAAGCTGTGGATGCAGCCCTATGAATTCTAATGTGATTTGGTCTCAGAGAAACGGGTGTTTTAGAACATGATAAGCTACACTGTAAGTACAGACACATGATGGGTGGGTGTGTGGATATCTAGACAGAAGCCTCTCCTTCTTGAGTACTTCCCATGCATCAGACATGGTACCAAATGCTTTGCATAATTACCCCTCGCAATAGAACTACTTTCCCCATGTAAAAGTGTGCAAACAGCAAGGTTTATTATTGTATCAATGTCAGATGGAGGCAGACTAGGAATCTAACCCATGCTTGTCTGTTTCCCAATCATGTGCTTTTTAAAAGTCATTAATTTGTGCTCTGTCTTATTATATTAACAACTATATAGGAGATGTTTACTGGGTGCCAGTGTGTTTACTCTTTGATTATATGTTGTGTTTCAAATACATGATCTCATCTGAGTTAGGTATGAGGCTAACCTATGAGGCTCAGAAAGGCCAAATATTAAATAGTTTTATGACCACCAAATCCTTGAGCTCTTTTGTTGACCTTCCAAATTCAATCACTTTGAAAATAGGACATCTTTACTCTAAAAATTTTAATAATAAATGCATAGGAAACAAGGAGCAATATCTTTTCCCCCCTCAACTTTTAGATGAGGCAACTGAACCACAAAGGATTCAGGGATTTGCAAATTCTCCTTAGCTGGTCAGTGGTAAAGTCAAAATTATAGTTCCTAGATCTGAATCATGCTGTTTCTCTGAAATGTTCCACACCTGAAGAGGCTATAGTCAGCCTTTGTTATTCCATTGCCCATCAAGCTTCCTGACTTTCACATTGCTTGTCTCCTCTTGGTGGTCTCCAAGGAGACCAGGAGGCTACTGCCTGTTAGAAATAGTGCCTGTCTTCTAATATAGAGCAAGATCATGATGGGTCTTAGCAGGGTTGGTTTTTTTCCCTATGTATAGTGTGTGTGTTCATGTGTGTGCATGTGTGTATGTGTGTTTTGTTTCTAATAAAAGACACTTTTGAGGGGATAATAAGCTGGCTTAACTTCAGATTAAAAAATCAGTTTTTCAGCTTGTAATCTAAACACTCTCCAAAGGTGTTAAAGCAGAGTCATAAGCAGAGCCTGGCCTGCACATACATTTCCCAAGGGGAGAACCAAAATGCTTTGCAAGGCAGGATCTACAGAAAATGCAGTCTCCTCTGCACTCTGGAGAAGTGTATCTACTGTGAGAATGCAAAGACCTGCTTCCTGAGTGGCCTTGGCAGAGAAGAACACTTCTGATTACCATGACAATGGGTACTGTGCACTGTTAGCGGTTAAGGGGCAAAGTGGGGCCAGCCCCTTGTACTGAGCCAAATGGCCAGTACTGACAAGGACGAAACAGCTGAGGAAGCTCACACTGTCTTTGTTCCTATGAGGTTTAATGAAAATAGCACATACTTCATCAGATAACCTGAAGTTACTTTTCATGGTCAGTAAAATGATTATAAAAATAATAACAACTACAATGACCACCTTACAGGAAAGGTTGTTGAGAAATTCTAAAGAAACCGTGTGTGTGTATGTGTGTGTGTGTGTGGTGTATGTGCATGTAATGTAATATACATAGAAATATATATTATATACTATATACATAGAACATACTTAGCACAGTATTCATGCACTGGTTCATTCATCCATTCAAACACAATAAGTGCTGGGTTTCCTGGGTTCTTTTTTTTCTGCCCTCTTTCCCTACCTCAATCTGATTTTTGTCCAAATGCTTGGGATAGCTCTGAAATCCCTTTTTCTATTTCGATCTGAATTTAAAATTCATTCTTGTCGTTTAAAGAAAGCATCATCTCCTCTCTTCTCCTATAAGAATTATGACTTAGATGTTTCTGTCAGCTCTCAGCAACTGGCTTCTCCTCATGATAGTAAACAGCTGAAATTGTAGGGTTTCGGAGGTTGGGTACCTTGCCTTTTGAGTCACAGACACAAAAGGGAAAAAACAGAAATGAAAAAGCATTTCCCTGAATATGTGCTGCAACCTTATCTGCACATCAGCCCACGACATTCCCTCATCCCCATGGATATTTAATAGCTGAGCTGAGTTGGTTATTCTTTGTGTTAGGGGCAGAGTATATTTCCCTGTTATAATGCATGAAATAGCATCTCCAGTCCATCTCCTCCTTATTCTCTGCCTCAGTGTCTTCACACAGACTGTTCTTTCTGTCTTAGCCTCTTCAATCCCAGCCCTGCAACACCACCAGCAACCCCCAGGGACCCCCTCAGCCCCCCTGTACAATCCTACCTCTTAGTTAAGTCTTGTGAAGCATTCAGACCCCAGCCAGCAGCTTAGGAAAATTGGATTCTTTTATTATACATTCTAAAAACAAAACAAAACAAAACCTACATTTCAAAGTAGTTGTTGCAGGTTGTGATTATATGCATGTGTGTATGTGGCTATTTGACAAACGTGTCTTTGCCACAGTGCCATAAGCTATAGAACAGTGAAGATTGTGTTGGTTTTGTCTCTGTTATATCACTGTACCAAGTACAGTGCTGGGCACATGGTAGGCACACATGCGTTTGTTGAATGAATACAGTGTTAGAAATGACCCCATGAATATTTCAAAGCCTCAGCTCCACCTAGGATGATGCTGAAATGTCCCCTTAGAAGGGATATTCACTGGAACAAGTAGAACAGCCAGAGTCTTGGGAAAAATCAAGGATGCTTTTCAGGTATGTCATGGTCGATCCTTATTTCACATACTGTGTATGGTGGCAGCATGTATACAACACCTAGGAAAAAATGAGCTGCTCTCTCTGTTCCACAACTGTGTACCCTGCCCTTCTAAACAACAACAGGCACACAGAAAGGGAAGGGCATCAACCTTTGTTGCTCTCCTACGATATGCCAAGCATTTCACCTACACCATTTCAGAAGGGAAGGACTGTAATTCTGCTTATTCCACATTCCCTAAGGCACCTCTGTGAGTCATGGACATTAACCATTTAGTAATGCTTGTCAAAGAAATTTCATTGCTGAAAAGAGGGATCCTATGATATGTAGGTGACTGTAGACAAACCAAACAATAGTGACTTATGAGAACATGTTTTTTACTTCTGTGATTTAGAAAAGAGAACCATAGTTGGGATAAAATTCTGAAAATTAAAACAAAAAATGTTTGCTTAGTGCTATAGGAGAAAGTGTTGACATAAACGCAATTAAGAGTGTGTGTTATTAAGGCTCCTGGGTGGCTCAGTTGGTTGAGTGTCTGACTCTTGGTTTCAGCTCAGGTCATGATCTCACGGTTCATGGGATTGAACACCAAGTTGGGCTCTGTGCTGACAGTCTGGAGACTACTTGGGATTCTCTCTCTCCCTCTCTCCTTCTCGCTCTCTCTCTCCCTGCCCCTCCCCCTACTCACACATGCACTTTCTCTCCCTCTCTCTCAAAATAAATAAATAAACTTTGTTGTGTGTATATTTTTTTGTATAAAAGAGTGTGTGTTAATCACTGAGATAAGTTCTTAGCTGTGACAAGCTAAGATAGCCAAACTTTAATAGGTATGAATACGGGGCACTGGTTATGTGGCACCTACCTCCAAAGATATCCCCTAAGGTATCTGTTTGTCCTCAACATAAGCAAGCCCTCAAGATATTTTTGGCTCAAACTTCAATCATTTTGAACACCTGGAAAATCTTTTCTCATCTGTAACTCTACCATTTCTCCCCCCAAATACTAGGAGTACTTTGAAACAAATCACTGGTATTATAACTTTTCATCCATGAATGTGTTAATCTAAAAGATAAGGACTCTTCCTTTTAATATAACCATAATACCATTGCTATACCTAAAAAATGATGAATAATTCCTTAGTATCTTACTTTAGTATCTTAATCAGTGCTCAGATCTCCCAATATGTCACATAAATGCTTTTATTGTTTGTTTGTTGGCTGTTTTTTGTTTTGTTTATTCTCATAGTTGGCTTTTTGGGATCAAAATACAAACAGGGTCCCCATTGTGTATTGGTTGATATATCCCCTGTGTCTCTCTTAATCAATAGCTGCCTCCTCCTTTGTATTTTTATTTGCAATTTATCTTTTGAAGAAAGTGGGTCATTTGTTCTGTAGAGTCTTCTACTCACCGGACCTCACTGATATGTCAACAGGGTATTGTTTAACATGCTTTTCTGTTCCTTGTGTTTCCTGTACAGTTGTACTTAGAGGCTGGATAAGTTCAGGTTCAACGTTTGGCAAGAATATCTCATAGCTGGCGTTTTGTATTTCCTTTCGCATCACATCACGAGGCACATAGTATCTTATTGTCTCTCTTTTTTGTTATGTTAAAATTGATCAGTAGATTCGAGTGTGTTCAACCTGAGCTGTCCATTATGAATTTTTTTGTTAACTTTTTGCCAAATGATTTTCATAGTCTTTGATGCTCTTTGCCTGGATCTAGTTTTCATCGGGGGTTCTGAAAAGTTGATACCCCTAATTCTATCATTCCTTCTGCATTTGTCACCTAGAATTCTCTTATAAATGCTTTTTCTTTGTTTACCAGTTTTCAGATTGAATGGGTTCAATTGCATCTACTAATGATCACAAGTTTTGTTTACTTTTCAAAATATCACTATGAACTCATGGATTTAAGCATGTTTGATAGGATTCAATTCATTGCAGTTATTATCTTTATCAGTGGTTCAATTATCCCATTTTTGAGACAAGTGGAAGCCAACTAAAGTCAGCTCTAGAGTTCTTTTGATATGACCGCAATGATTTTCAGTAACTTCCTGACTTTCAAGACTGAGGTGTCAAGGTTTATGTTGTATGTTTGCTGCCACAGACCTAGAATCAGCCATTTTTACAAAGTTTTATTGGTAGTTTTCTTCTCTATTTCTAGAAGCTCTTTATATGTGAAGTGATATAAGCAGTGGTATTTTTTTTCCCAGTTGACCTTTGTCTTTTTTACTTTACTTATGTGAAAGTTGCTTCTGGATTTTGAGTCATAAATAGGAACATATTCCACACTCCTACTCTATAGAGGAATTTTTTCATGTTTTCTCCTAGTGTATATGTAACTTCACTTTTCAAATGTAAATTTCTAATTAATTTAGAATTTATGCTAGTACACAGTTGAAGGATATATCAATGTTGTCCTTTTCTAAATGGCTGTCTGTTACCCCAATAGATAGATTTATTTAAAAGTTCATCTTATTCTTTCTCTTCTCTACCTTTTCCTCCATTTCCAGAACAATTAGCTATTAAAGCCATTTACTGGAGTGTCCCCATGTGAGAACAGTGTGGCAGGGGCTGAGGCTGAGTAGGGTGAGAAGGCTTAAAGGGAAAAAGACCTACACAGTTATCAGCGTCCAGGTAGGATCTGGAGGGCATCTGAGTGTGTGTGTGTGTGTGTGTGTGTGTGTATGTGTGTGTGTGTGTGTGTGTTAGGTGATGATGACCCCTTATTAGGTATCAGAACCAAACAATGGGAGGTAGACATTTTCAGTGCATGGGAATCAAGGTATGAAATGTCAGGACCCAAGTAGAGTGAGGAGGGCACATATGTATGAGGCTGGCCAGGTATGAGGTGTTGAAGCCCAAGCAGGGAACAGAGGATGTTTGCACAGAGAGAAACCCAGCACCCAAGTAGCACCCAAGTAGCGTGACAAAGTCATCTCTGTGGGGAAGGACTGTGGCAGCAGTGATGGGGGATTGATTATATCCAGAGGAATTGATCAAGCAGGTAAATATGTAAAGGATTTTGAGAACTTATTATCTCATTGTTGGAGAAAGGAGTTATTAAGAGAAAATGAAAGAAAGCTAAAATGGATGCCCTTCACTGAAAGCTACAGAACAATGCAGAGAGAAATTGAAAAATACCTAAACAATTGCAAAAATATACAACATTAACGTATTGCAGAATTCATTATTGTTTAAAGTGAATCTTTCCCCAAGTGACTAGTAGATTCAGTACAGTTCCATTTGAAATTCCAGCATTTTGGTAAGAATTAACAAATTGATTTTTAGTATTTATAAGAAAATACAAAGGACCTAGAATAGTCAAAACAATCTTGAAAGACAACTGAAGAAAAAAATGTTAGAAATCTTTAATTATATGATATTAAATTTTATTATAAAATTGTAATAATAAATCATGCTATTAACATAGAGATAGAAATATGTCCATAGTACAAGTCATCTTTAATTTTTCTTTGCAACAGTTTGCTGTTTTTAGTATAGAGGTCTTATATGTTGTTTGTAAGTATATTCAATTTTTTATTCTATTGCAAACAGTATCGGGTTTTTTTAAATTTTTTTATGTTTATTTATTTTTAAGAGAGAGAGAGAGAGACAGAGCATGAGCAGGGGAGAATCAGAGAGAGAGAGAGAGGGAGACACAGAATGTGAAGCAGGCTCCAGGCTCTGAGCTATCAACACAGAGCCCGACATGAGGCTCAAACCCATGAACCGTGAGATCATGACCTGAGCTGAAGTCAGACACTTAACTGACTGAGCCACCCCAGACACCCCAATGGTACTGGTTTCTAAATCTGATTTTTCAGTTGTTTGTTGCTAATACATAGAAATACAATTAATTTTGTATATTGACTTGTATCCTGTGTGCTTGCTATATTCCCTTATTAGTTCCAGCAGTTCTTACAGATTCATTTAGAGTTTCCTACATATATAATCATATCATCTATGAATAAAAATAATTATAATTATTCCTTCTCTCTGTATGCCTTTTGTTTCATCTTTATGCCTTATTGTACTAGCTAGGACTCCCAGTACAATATTCAATAGAAGGAGTGAGAGTGGGCAACTTTGCCTTATTTCTAAACTTAGGGAGAAAAGCATTCAGTCTCTCACCACTAAGTATGTTAGGTGTCAAATTTTTTGTAGATATACTTGATCAGTTTAAAAAGCTTCCTCCTATTTCTAATTTGCTGAGCGGTCTTGTCATAAATGGATGTTTAATGTATTGAGATGACTGTATGGTTTTTCTTCTTTATTAAGATGATGAATTACACTGATTGATTTTCAAATGTTAAACAAACTTTGCATTCTTGGTATAAAGCTCATTTGGTCGTAATGTATTATTCTTTTTATATATTTCTTGATTTGATTTCCTAATATTTTGTTAAGAATTTTTCTGTGTACATAATAGATATTGGTCTATCATTTTCCTTTCCTTTTTTTGGGCATTTTTCCAGTTTTTCTTTACTGTTTTCCTTTCTTTTAATGCCTGCTGTTTTATTATCAGGGTTATGTTGACTTCGTAAAACAGGTTTTGATATGTTTTCTCATCCTATTATTTTCTGAAAGCACTTAGGTAATATTAGTTTTATTTCGTTTTAAAATATTTATCACTGAAGGCATTAGGGCCCGGAAACTTCCCTGAAAAAAAGGCTTTTAATTATAGACTCGATTTTTGTGTGAGAGATGAAACTATTCACCTGTTCTGCTTAATATTATGCTATTTTAGATAAATCTTTTTGTTTTATTTTTCAAGGAGTTTTTCCACTTCATCTAAGTGGTCAAATTTATTAGTGTAAAGTTGTTCATTATTTTGTATTATCACCTTGTCAGTACCTTTAGGTCTTGTACTGATGTTCTTTTGTCCTTCTCAATGTTAGGAATGAGCACCTTCTCTCTTGTCTTTATCACCCTTGACAAAGGTTTGTCAATATTCGTAGTCTTTCAAATCCTTAGTTTTGGATTTATGATATTATTTATTAATGTATTCTTTTATCTTTGTTTTGGTCATTGGGTATCTCCAAATATATCAGCCACATTTCAATACTCAAATATGTTAGAGTGACCTGTTCATGCACAGAGGCTACTTACTTAGGAAATGAACTTCTATTTGTCAAAAGTTACTTGACTTTCAATAGAAGCTGTTTGACTAACTACTAGACATTATTCAATTAAAGGAAAGAAGCAAAACAAACCCTTTAATAAGCAAGAAGTAGAGATAGAAATGTTAACATTATTTGATATTACTTAAATTTTACTCTTAAACCTAAATGCAATACATTATTCAAATTCAAGCACTTGGATTGTAAAAAAAAATATTATGTTCATGGTATATTACATAATCAGTTGCTCATAGGCAAAATTTTTCATTAGAACCTTTTGACTGTTAATGAGAAAAAAGAATCACAGACTAAACTTTGAGACACTAAAGAAAGTACTTTGCAATTGTATATTTAAATGTATGCCATTGTTCACCCTCCTACACTGTTGGTGGGAATGTAAACTGGTGCAGCCACTCTGGAAAACAGTGTGGAAATTCCTCAAAAAATTAGCAAGAAAATTCCCCTATGACCCAGCAACAGCACTGCTAGGAATTGACCCAAGGGATACAGAAGTGCTGATGCATAGGGGCACATGTACCCCAATGTTCATAGCAGCACTTTCAACAATAGCCAAATCATGGAAAGAGCCTAAATGTCCATCAACTGATAAATGGATCTAGAATGTGTGGTTTATCTATACAATGGAATACTACATGGCAATGAGAAAGAATGAAATCTAGCCATTCATAGCAACATGGATGGAACTCGAGGATGTCATGCTAAGTGAAATAAGTCAGGCAGAGAAGGACAGATACCATATGTTTTCACTCATAAGTGTAACAGGAGAAACTTAACAGAGGACCATGGGGGAGAGGGGAAATAGTTGGGAAGAAGGAGGGAGGCAAACCATGAGAAACTCTTGAATACTGAGAACAAACTGAGGGCTGATGGGGGAGGGGAAGAGACAAAGGGGGATGATGGGCATGGAGGAGGGCACGAGCACTGGGTGTTATATGGAAACCAACTTGACAATAAACTATAAAAAAATTTTAAAAAAAGAAAATAACAAAAAAATAAGTTAAAATTTTTTTAAATAAATAAATTATGCCATTGTTAATTAGTAAATTAGTTTTTGAGTTAATTTAATAGGGTTTTTTTTTTCCTGAGAAGATGGTATAAAGTTGGTGATGCTTGGGGCCCGTGGGTGACTCAGTCAATTAAGCGTCCGACTTCAGCTCAGGTCATGATCTTACTGTTCATGAGTTCGAGCCCCACGTCAGGCTCTGTGCTGACAGCTCAGAGTCTGGAGCCTGCTTCAGATTCTGTCTCCCTCTCTCACTGCTCCTCCCCCACTCACCCTCTGTCTCTATCTCTCTCTCAAAAATAAATATACATTAAAAAAATTTTTTAAAGCTGGTGATGCTTGTTATTGATCGGATCTCTGAATTCAAGAAATAAGTATTTTGCAGAGAAACTGAAATTTTCATGAATATTAATAACCTTTTAGGAAAAATAAGAAACCAAATTAAAGCAAGATGAGGAAAAAATTCTGAACTGAACAATAATCATGGAAGAAAAGATGAAGCTGTCAAAACATAAAAGCTGCTGGCCCCAAGGGAGCTGCTTCTCAGGCATGTTTGTTCAGATCTTAAAGAAAAGATTATGTCTTTGCTATTTTAATTCCTTTTGATCTTATAAACAATATAAAGCTTCCTTATTAATATTATAAAGCTAGAATAATCCTGATACCTAAATCTAATAGAAATAACACACAGAGGGAAAAAACAAGACACACTGTATGCTCATTTGTAAATGTTAATTCACAAATCCTAAATAAAATAGAAAATTTAATTCAGCACTATAAATTTCAGAAATTCAATGATTAATATTGGAATTTCTAGTATTGTCCTTAATTAGTTGAACATATCTCAAATGTCTGATGGAATAAGAAAAAGGGGTATAGCTGAATTAAACAAAGTCAAAGAAATTTCCTGGCTGCAAATCTTCTCATAGCCTTGATTTGTTCATATACAAGAAGGAGAAATTATTTTCACTCTTTCCAGACTTAGTTTAACATAATACCTTTTTCTTTCTTTCTTTCTTTTAGGTTCTTATTTTTTAAGTAATCTTTACACCCAACAGGGGCTTGAACTCACAACCCTGTGTTAGAATCGCACACTCCACTGACTGAGCCAGCCAGGCACCCCCATAAAGCATTTTTAATACTAGAATTAATGTGCTTTAACAACCCGGTTTGAGAGATGTTGAACAATGTCAACAGATGAAAGGGGGAAAGCCAGATGATCATTTTGATGGATGTTAAAACAGCAAATGACAAAAAAGGAAAAAAAAGGAAATATGCACATTTACATATTTAAGAATGCTTGGAAATTCTAACAAGAGTACTGGTGAAAGAAAAGAAGTAACAGAAGCAAATACAGAAAGGAAAAGAATATATAGTATTAGTTTATAATGACTGGTTATCAGGAAAATAACTCAAAAAAATCAACCAGTAAGTGTTATAAAATCATGAAAAATGTTCAATAAGGTAATTAGCAAAGAAAGAATAAAAAGTACATTAACAAAAAATAAACTATTAGGAAATAGATGGAAAAATATCTCACATTCGATGACCATAAAATATAGGAATTAAATAGGGAAAGGGTAAAATTGTCGTGGACTTATTTGAACAAGTGATTCACCTCTAATGAAGGACATAAATGAAGACTGGGATAGCTAGAAAGACAACATGAATCTGACAAAAAGAATATCAAGCTATCTAAAGAAATGCAATACAAGAAAAGCAAGTAGAGTTGAGACATTTGGCTCAGTGTTTGGGGGGAAAGGAAACAATTAGAGCTCCACTTCATGTATTGCATAAATATAAATTCCATGTGGATAAAAAATGTGACTTCCAGCATAAATCATGTAATATTCATATAATCATGCAGTGGGGATGCTTTTCTAAGTCCAATGCCAGAAGCAGAACCCATCGAGAGAAAGACTGATAGATTCAGTTATCAAAATGTTGGAAAACTTTTTTGCTGTCGCTTCTATGCAGTGAAATACCCATGAATATAATTTACCAACAAACAAAAAATATTTTCAATGTAAACTACAAAGGGTAAATACTTTTGATATGAGATTAGATAAGAAAAGAATTAATACAATAAATGCCAAAGAGTTTTTAACATACAATTTGGAAGAAAAGAGAAAATTAATCAATTGCTACATAAAAATATGCTTAACTTCATTATTAAGTAAAGGAATACAAATTGACAGTGAGTTACCCTGCTTTACCTATAAAACTATCAATTGTTTAAAAATCTGAATGATCCTCAGTGGTTGAGGTGATACAGGGCACAGACACATAATGCCCACTAGAAGAAAGCCTGGAACTGTTCTAAAGTGGGAAGTTTAGCAACATATATCCCAACATCTTTAAATACTATAAATGCCTCTGGAGTGTTTTATTCCATGGGAATGTTTAGAGGTCTAAAATCTAAAGTCTTGGGGTCTCTGGGTGGCTCAGTCGGTTAAACGTCCAACTTCAGCTCAGGTCATGGTCTCGCAGTTCATGGGTTCAAGCCTGCACTGGGCTCTGTGCTGACAGCTCAGAGCCTGGAGCCTGCTTTAGATTCTTTATCTCCCTCTCTCTCTATCCCTCCCATGCTTGTGCTTTGTCTCTCTCTGTCTCTCAAAAATAAATAAATGTTAGGGCATCTGGGTGGCTCAGTCTGTTGAGCGTCCAGCTTTGGCTCAGGTCATGATCTCGCGGTTCGTGAGTTCAAGCCCCATGTCAGGCTCTGTGCTGACAGCTGGCTCAGAACCTGGAGCCTGTCTTCAGATTCTGTGTCTCCCTCTCTCTCTGACCCTCCCCTGCTCACGCTGTCTCTCTCTCAAAAATAAATAAAAATTTAAAAAAACCATTAAAAGTAAATAAATGTTTTAAAAAATTTTTAATAAAATCTAAAGCTTTTAGTGAAAGGTTTAACGATGAAAATTTTATCATGGTATTGTCATTTAAGTGAATATTTGGACAAGCATAAATTTATGTTCACAATAGGAATTTGGTTAAATAAATAAATTGTACAAAATAATTCTATGATTATTAATTATACTATACATGAAAATTTTTGGTATAGAAATACTCTCCTGGTATATTAAAAGGAACATATAGATTAAGATACATTAAACAGAGATTGACAAACAGAGATTAAGAACAAGATGTAGAGACTCAGAGACAACTCGGATGAATACACACTAAGCTATAAAATGTAGCTATGTGAAGGGATTTGGGGTGTGTTTTATTTGTGTTTTCACTTCTCTGAATTTTTTTTTACAATCAATATGCAATGCTTGGAACAACAAAAAGAAAGAAAATGTATTATCTCAATTGTGAATAATATTACACCAAAATATTAACAATAGTTAAAACGAGAGGACTGTGGCGGCCTTTCATTTATATTTTCCTTTATAAGCCTTTCTGTATTTTCCTTTAATGGACAGGTATAACTTACACAATCTGGGAAAAAAAAAACCCAAATGCTATTTTTTTAAAAAAGCAACACTGAGATGCTCTCTGTTGCCCTCGTAGTACGAGTCCAAAGTACATTCGAAGGTATATAATTTTCTTCATGATTTCTCTCTTGCTTACCACAGGCCAGCTCTCTTACTACATCCTCTACTGCAGTCTACGACTGGATAGAATGACTTTCAGTTCCCTACAAATAGCAAAGCTCACTCTCTCCTCTGGGCATTTGCTCCTGCCCACAAACCCCTTCTGGAAACTTCTCACAACCCCTTTATGGAAAAACCTCCTTCACCCTTCACATGCTGCTTGGTAGATCTGGTGCCTCGTGCATCACTACATCATTTCATTAATAGCATGTCATTTTCTGTTTTCTTGTCTTTCCCCACTCACCAGGTTCTCTAAGTTCCTATGAGGAAAGCCTTAATGAGTGATCAATTATTGTTGTCAAAAGAGGTAATGAAATAAGAGAATGAATGGAACCAGCCTCCATGTAGCAGATGCTGCAAGGGACATCTCATTTATTTTCTCTCATTGAATCCTAACCAAGATTTCATGAGGTAGGTATGATCATGTCCCTTTTCCAGATAAAGAGACCAAGGTCCAAAGAATTTAGGCATTTGGATTGCCCTCAGCAGCCCCCAGCATGTAGTAAATGCTAACAATTACAGAATAAAACAACATGTGTAGTCTATGGTAATTTCTCTAAAGGCAAAACTAAATGAAGAATTGAGCTTATTATGTGGATAACTAAAACAAACAAACAAAAAAAAACCTTGTTATGAGGATGAGATTGAGAGCAGAAATGGGAATAAGTTGTTTATTTTTCCTTTTTCTTTTCGTCCTGAATTATTTTAGATGGCTACATAGAGCCCCTGGATTCATCTGCACCGAAACCCCTTGAGAATTTTTATAGGTTGAACCAAACAGAATAATGAAATGAACTCTCCTAGGCAGGAATGCAGAAGCAGACATGAAAGATGATTTCTCTGAATTATTTGGCCTGTATAGAAAGAACCATGATGAGTTTCTAGAAAATGCATTATTGATGTGATGTAATAAGGTGAGCTTTCTCTTTTTTTCTTTCTTCTTTTCAAATAATGACTTATCTTATATTAACCATGGTATGAAACATTGCCACTAAAGGTTGTTTTCGGCACAAGTGAATTGTATCTGATTTTATACCCTGCCTTTTCCATCTATCTCAATAGCTCTTATGTTTTGTCAATGAGGTTTTATTCATGTCATTATTTGATTTCAAGTTCAGCATGGATTCAATGGATTCAAGAGATTTTTCTTTCCCAAATCATACCCTTCATTGCCTATGTTGAGTTTTCTAATTTCTGGTTGGTTCCTGGTCAGTTCATGCTTACACCCATATTTATTTCATTTATTTTCATTTCCTTCTACATAAAAATAACACTCTTTAATTGTGCTACAGTTCAGAAAATAGATACTTCAAAATAATTAAATATTTTGATTTTAAAAGGGCAGCTTCTACTCACTGTCTTGAAAAATATTGAAATCCACAGCCCTGTTCTCCTATTTTATATACAGATCCCACATGCATGCAAGACTGTTATAGGAGCACCAGGGCAAACAAGATCAAAATCCAAATAAAGGGGAAAATGGTTAGTTAGGGCTTGATATGAAATTTTCAAATTTAAATTATGCAAATATTAATGTTCTTTCCATTTGATTCTTCTCACTATCATTCGATAATGATTTATTTCTTGTCTATTTTGTGTTCAGTTGGCGCTAACTGTAAATGCATACTGAGCAAATGTCCATTTTCTTCCTTTCTACAACAGAACGTCTCTTGTGTTCAGGCACTGTGCTAGACAGTCTCTATTCTCTTGGTGCTGGTACTATAGAAGGAAGACAGATGAAGTCACACTAATGAATGTATAAGTACAAATCAAGGCGAGTGCCCTAAAGGAAAAGAGTGTGCTCACAGGAACTCCTCTGTTGTGGTTCAGTCAAGGAGCACACCTGCCAGACCTTCAAACTGTGGTCTCTGGCAAGTCTGCAGCATTCCTGGGCTGCCTGTGATCACACCGAAACATTTTCTCTGCTAAACACTTGAGATGAAAAACTTGCTAGACCTGCCCTGGCCTGAATTTTAAAATTCAGTTAGAAAGTCTCCTGCTTCTACTGTTAACACTGCAACACATTATATCTTCAGGTTTGAAATGAGAAGTGTTGTCTTGGAGGTGGCCACCCACCTGCCAAGGCTTCATTTAGCATGTGTGGTTCAAAGTGTTTGAGTATCCACAGCCAAGGATAGCGTGGGACCAGCACCAGAGAAAAATCTTCAGGTGTGTAGCAATGGTGAGGCAATGTGGTAACAGACAGGGACTTCAGCAGCAATGCACAGTGTTCCCTGGACAACTCTGTCCTGTTTCACCATTGCTCACAAATAAACTCCCTTTTACACACACACACACACACACACACACACACATACACAACCTTCACATCAAATGCGTACACCTAATATACAAATCCCACATGCATGCAAGATTGTTATAGGAGCACCAGGAAAGGAACAGAATGAGTAAAATGAAAAATTGGCCTTTTGACAAATATGTGTAGTCAAGGTAGACATTGTACTTGGGAATTATAGATTGGGTTTAAGGTTTAGTGGGTTCATGTCGGATACTCAATGACTTCACTTGGGACAAGTATCATCTTACCAAACTGCAGAAAAATATGACTCAGAAAACTAAGGTACTTGTCCAAGGTCACTTTTCTTCTAAGTGGCAGATTAAATTTAAACTCGTGTGTTCAGAGTTCTTTTCCCATCATCATTTTAGGAAAAAGATGTTGAAATTGAAAACATGATGAAAAATGCAGAGTTCATCCAGCAATCACTGGAAAGGCTCATAGAAGGAATCTGGGTGAGGAAGGAAAAAGATCCTATGTCCTGGTCACTAACATAGGAGGTTCTTTAGAGAGAACCAGTAATTTCTAGGGTAAGACACAAGGCCCTTAGAAAACCAAAGACATAATCCATGAAAGAAGTAATTGATAAGCTGGACTTCATTAAAATTAATTATGCTCAGTGAAAGACACTGTCAAGAAAATGAGAGAACACGGCACAGGCTGGGAAAAAATATTTTCAAAGGACACATCTGTTAAATGACTGCTATCATAAGTATACATACAATTCTTAAAACTCAACAATACAAAAACAAACAACTCAGTCAAAAAATGGGTCAAAGACTTTAACAGACACCTCACCGAAGAAGATACACAGATGGGAAATTAGGTGTATGAAAAGATGCTCTACATCATGTATCATCAGGAAAATGTAAACTAAAACAATAATGCAATACTTATTATATACCTATTAGAATGGCCAAAATCCAGAACACAGCCCAAACCGAATGCTGGTGAGGATGTGGAGCAACCGAGACGCTCATCCACAGCTGGTGGGGATGCAAAATTGTGTGGCCGCATTAGAAGACAGTTTGGTGGTAACTTACAAAACTCCATATACTCCTACCCCAGAATACCAGCAATTGCACTCCTTGGTATTTACCCAAAGGAGCTGAAGACATGTCTGCACAAAAATCTGCACACTGATGTTCATAGAAGCTTTATTCATAATTGCCACAACTTGGAAGCAACCAAGATTTACTTTGCTAAATGAATAGAGAAATAAACTGGTACATCCAGACAATGGAATATTATTCAGTGCTAAAAAAGAGCTATTAAGCTACAGAAAGACATGGAGTAATCTTAAATGTATATTACTAACTGAAAGAAGCCAATCTGAAGGCTATATACTGTATGACTGCAACTATATGACACTCTGGAAAAGGCAGAAGTATGGAGACAGTAAAAGATCAGTGTTTGCTAGGGATCAGGGGGGAAGGGAGATGAATAGGCCTGGCACAGAGGCTTGTTAGGGCAGTGTAACTATTCTGAATGATACTATAATGATGGATATATGTCCTTACACATTTGTCTAAACCCATAGAAAATACAACACCAAGTAGGAACCCTAATTTAATCTATGGACTTTGGGTGATTGTGATGTATCACTGTGGGCTCATTAATTGTAACAAATATACCACTCTGGTGGAAGACGTTGATGATAAGGGAAGCTGTGTATGTACGTGGGTGAGATATCTGTGCCTTCTTAATTCTTCTGTGAACCTAAAACTGCTCTGAAAAAGAACAATAAAGTCTTTTTAAAACAAAATAAAAAACCAGGCTTGTATTATATTTTACTTTATCCGGTTCTCCAATTGATAATCTGATCTAGAATCCAGTTGGATGAGTGATGATTTCCTTTTTTTTCTCAAAGATATTCTTAATGGTCTGCTCCTCTGCTCTCCCACTTCTTTTCTAGTTTTTATCCTGATTTCTATAATAACGTGAGTTTCATGTTTGACAAACATTAGTTTATTATATTGATTCTTCTATTGTTAAATGCATATTGTGATCAATATTATAATGACTTAGCATTTGTGGAAAAGGGAAACTTGTAGGAACTTGTAGGAAAGAAACGTGTAAATACTAGTTTTCAAGAAATTTACATAATATAGAGAGCATTTAATCATTACTACAGCACCACAAGTCAATATTATTATGACCATTCTACAAATGAATAAACAAACACTCAAAATCAAGGCCCTATAGCTCATGTACCCACATACTATTTGGCATGCAGTAATTGCACTGTAACATCTAAATTTACTACAATAAGGAGAGGGTGGCATATAATGATATTAGCAGTGCCATGAAATGACACAATTAAGGTCTCAGTTTTGGACTGGAAGTTAATCTTCCCACTCCTGTTACCAGGGCATGCAGAACTCTAACCGTGCAAGAGGACACAGCTGGCAGTGCCGCCACACACAGCAGAAGCAGGGGCAGGGGGCACCAGCATTACCAGCCGTTCCTAAACTAAAAAGCAATAACTAAAGACTATGAAAAGGCAAGTAGGGGATATTACTCCATGATGAGGTATAGAAAGAAATGGATATGATTCCCTAGAACTTGGCCATTAGGTATGTTGGTTAAAGGTTATTACCAGTTACACAGTAAGTGAGGTCTGGACATTTATATCAAAACCTCTTGCACATCCTTTAGAACTAATCAAATATAACTATAGTTATTCCATCAATTTGTACCTGGTTCTCATCATGGAACAAGGGCTAACTCTTTCCATCTACAAATTTGATTATCAACTTCATAAGGGCCTAAACTGAAGCATCCCATGCAGGTGTTTTGTTTATTTGTTTGTTTGTTCCTGTTTTGTTTTGTTCTACCTCTCAAGGGTGCTCAAATAGCAGAAGATGCCACTAGATGGCCACTGAGAACAGATCCTTGGTTTGTTCACCATGATGATTGGGTACAAATGGCAGTTAAGAATTGGGGCAAGGAAGGAGCGCCTGGGTGGCTCAGTTGGTTAAGTGTCCGACTTCGGCTCAGGTCATGATCTCACGGTTCGTGGGGTCGAGTCAAGCTCTGTGCTTACAGCTAGCTCAGAGCCTGGAGCCTGTCTTTGGATTCTGTGTCATTCTCCCTCTCTGATCCTCCCCTGTTCACTCACTCTCTCTCTCTCTCTCTCTCTCTCTCTCTCTCAAAAATAAATAAAACTTTTAAAAAAATTAAAAAAGAATTGGGGTAAGTTTGAATTGCTCTGTCTGATAGGGGAGGAAGTTATTGTAATGGAAACAGAAGAGGAGGGAAAAAGAGAGTCAGAGGATCCTGTCAGGGTAGAAGAAGAAGAGGCTGGTGTCCAGGGACCATACTGCCAGGAGATAACTTTAAAGAACAGGAATGTCTAACAGGAGGTTTTAAAGTTATTTTCAGTGGAACATCTGATGTGAACATCCTCCTCTGCCCCCTAAGGACTCTTCCGTAGTCTGCTTTGTTCCCTAATGCTTTTCCATCACAAGTGCTGGGCATCTGAGTGGAGTTGAGATTCTGATGTCCCATTGGAGGAAGAGGGGCAAGAAATAGAAGAAAAACAGAGAAAAGATAGAAAGAAAGAAAACGGGGTGGGGGCAGCCCAGTCCACAGCATTGTTTAATGTCTCTTTGAATGTGCAGAGTTTGGAATTTGAACCCAAGTCTCGCTGACCTCCAAGCCCTGAATGGTCTACTCAAGTATAAGCATACAACCTCATATCCTCATTTCTAAAAGTCAGCCCACCACATAAATTTTGGTCCCTGCTGGTTTGCAAGAAGCAGAGGAAATTTTAATGGTTCCCATGACACAGTGAAAACACCCAGAAACTGCCAGAAAGGCATTCACAGCCTCCCACCAAACAGCTCCAGACTATTGTCTGCTCTTACTTTCTACTTCCAGGAACAGCTGTAGTCTGCGGCAGTTCAGGCTGTCAGCGGTCGCCCTCTGGGCTTCCCTTTTGCTCCCCTTTCCCACACACACAAGTTCTTTGTGCTCTTCATGTCCTTGCTCACATCATCCTATTCCCCTCAGGAGGGCTTCCCGTTTCTGCTCAGTCTCCCATAATTCTGTCCCCTGTCTCAGTCTGAGGTCAACTTTAGCCATCTGTGCATCCTCCCCACCACAAGCCAGCCTGGTGCAGAACATATAAGGGGATCCCAATAAATACTGTTTACATTGAACTTAAAGAGGATGGGTCTATAACATTATTTGCAGCTAACTTTAATAACCCCTAGAGGTTTTCCTCTAAATGAAGGAAAATCAGATTTCAGTGGTCTAATGCATACGTCAAATGCAGCAAATCCAGCATAGCTGTCTTGCAATTGGCACCTGTTACTCTTGGTGCTTGATTTAAAAGTTGCCTGGCCAACCAATTATATGTTTACTTTAGAGACAATTAGGATGATGAAATGACGCTGGAGAGAAAAAGTCCTATTGATTTTGTTTTATGCACCTCAGCTTATCAGCTGGGGCTGTGTGCCAGCCATAGCCAGTGCAACAATAACCAGAGGCTTGAGTGTGTTTGAAGTGAGCTGTGAACTTGAGTGGGCATATTACAGGGTGCCCAGTGGTTGTTCTGGGAGATGTACCTGCTTAAATGCCATTGGAATTTCCCATTTTTGGCAAAGGTCCTCACACCAGCTGGAACCACAGCTCTGGAAGATTCCAGGAGGGGCTGACAGTCTGCCATCTGCACTGCCCTCAGGCTCATAGCTAGCGGACCTGTTCTGCAGGAATCTAGAAATACGGTGCCTGTCTCTTCCTTAACTCCTTAATTGGCACAGAGGAGACTTCATCCTCCCAAGAAGGCCACAGGGAGATAGACAGATGTGTGGTAAATAAAGCATCCTGACCATTGAAATGATAACTACTTATCCCATGAGCATTTACACCCAAATGGAAGCAAACAAAATTACAAAGTGGCTTATGTCCTTATTTGTTATTGCCAACATTATGCTTTACAACCACATACTGCTTTCCTTTACAAAGGACCCAAAGCACTTCTTCTCAGATGTCTGGATACTAATAGTCCTAAAAAAGAGCAGGTACCGTTGAGTTGTGTATCTTGTCCCTGCTTCAAAAGGCCTCTTTTCTAAGTTTAGCATCATTTGAACATGAAGCAGAAAAAAATGGTAAAGGACATTGTATGTTAACAAACTTGAATTTAAATAAATAAATTTTAAAAACTATAAAATACTTAGGAATACATAAAATATGTGTAAGATCTCTGCATTAAAAAGTGCAAAGCAAAAAAAAAAAAAAAGATGAAAGAAAAAAGAAAAAAATCGTAAATGGAAGAGCTGGGTTACACACATAAACAGACAGGAATAAAATTCAGAAAGAGCCAGAAAGAAAGAGAAAGAGATAGACACAGGAAGGAAAGAAATAGTGTCAGAGGCATAAAAAGAACAGAGTGATGGATGCACAGATGGAAATACAGAACCTTAGCAGAGCAGGCTGACAGACAGACAGCCCACCACAGCCAGTCCAAGATCGCCTTCCCCCTTAGCCAGTGTGAATGGCTGCCCTGGGCTAAATGGTGCCCATGACCTTTCCTCATAGGCAGTACTCCCTCTGGTCCCCTGCCACACCCACTCACTCCCCTTTCCCCCAAACATATCAGTCCTCTATGATTCCTGTGTCCCTAACTGTGACCCAACCTGGTTTGGCAATGACAAGGAGATGCTTCACGGAGTAATAGAATAAGCAGAGTCAAGAAAAGAGAACACAGGAAAACAGCTGTGGGGAGAAATAAAGGAAGGGAGAGAAGACAGATGATAACACTGTGGCAAGGACGGGCATCTCCGAGAAGCCATTTTCACATTACAAAGTACACCACCTAGGAGTGGGCTCAGGCAGGGGTGTGAGGCTTATCTCCTTGGTTCACCAGACTTCCTGGAAGCTGGAGTGGGGCCTTTTCCCTACTCCCTGCTTTATAACTCAGGTACCAGCCGTCTGGCTACCTCCAAGTTCTCCAGCTCTTAGGGCTGACCCTTCCTTTTTTATTTAAGTTTATTTATTTCTTTAAAAAAAAGTTTTTTGTTTGTTTATTATTGAGACAGAGAGAGAGAGAGAGAGAGCATAAGCCGAAGAAGTACAGAGGGAGAGAGGGACACAGAATCCTAAGCAGGCTCCAGGTTTTGAGCTGTCAGCACAGAGCCCGATGCGGGGCTCAAACTCACAAACCATGAGATCATGACTTGAGCTGAAGTCTGACTCTTAGCTAACTGAGCCATCCAGCTACCCCAAGTTTATTTATTTCTAAGAGAGAGAGAGAGAGGCAGAGAAAGAGGGAGAGAGAGAATCCCAAGTAGGCTCTGTGCTGTCAGTGCAGAGCCCGATGTGGGGCTCGAACTCATGAACCATGAGATCATGACCTGAGCTAAAATCAAGAGTTGGACACTTTAGCTACTGAGCCACTCAGGCACCCCGGACCCTTTTAATAGTTAAGTGATAATGGTTTATATTTATGAAATACATGCTTAAGTTTATAGAGCTCAAGTGTCATGATGTCCTGCAATGTATATGCCAATGGCTCCACAAAAAAATAATAAAAATAAATAATAAAAATCCAAGTCATACAAAGAAAAGGAGAATAGAGCAAATATGATCAAATGTTAACAATTCTTGATTCTATACAGTAGGCATACAGGAAGTCAGAGTGACATTCATTCAACATTTCAGGATGTTTAAACTTTTCCTTTATAAGAGATTGGAATTAAAAAAAAACTAATAAAAAGGAAGAAAAGAATAAGTAAAGGCCCTTGCCCAGTGGTGGGAAAATCAGCACATTCCCTACCTTTCCTCAGGGCTCACTTGCTCTGATTTCTTGTGCCTGCCCCTCCATCACCTTTTCTTTCTGTTTGATGAAGCCCCTTTCTCTTCACCTTGCTAGACCCAAACATAGACTATAGCCCCTTTTTCCTGATTCCCACAACCGGCGCCCCCCCCCCCCATATAACACAGGACCAAAGATCCTGGGGCAGTGATTGGGGCCAGGCTTCCATTCCAAAGCATCAAAGGGTATACATGAAAAATTGAATATTAAAAAAATTTTTTAATGTTTATTTATTTTTGCAAGAGAGAGTGGCAGAGCATGAGCAGGGGAGGGGCAGAGAGAGAGGGAGACACAGAATCTGAAGCAGGCTGCAGGGTCTGAGCTGTCAGCACAGAGCCCAACATGGGGCTTGAACCCACGAACTATGAGATCATGACCTGAGCCGAATTCGGATGCTTAACCAAGTAAGCTGTCCAGTTGCCTCATGAAAATTTAATATTTTTCAATCAAAACCAAAAACAATGTTTGCCTTTATGGTTTTCAAATGAGTATACACTTTAACACCTTATTCTTGTAGTAATATTTTCAATAAATTGAGACAACTGAAGGGTTCTGTTTCTAGATGTTCCCTGGCCATGCCTCCCACCAAGAGAATCAGCTTCAGTTTTTCTGCTGGTCATCTCTTGTCATAACCCTGCCTGCTCAAGAAAGCCTCCTCTCAGCCAGCCGATTCTCTTCCCTCCTCCACTCCCTCCCTCTCTCTGTCCGCACAAACTCTGAATTCAACTCAATTTTCATGCAGAACCACTCACTTCTTTCTATATTCTCTCCCCTGTTTCCAAACCCTATGTCTGTCTGTGTGGCAGGAGGGGGAGCTGCCCTCTATAGAGCCACAGATCTTTTCATTCATTTGGTTAAGCAAAAAATCATTTGCCCCCTGAGAGCAATTATGCTAGCAGAGGGCAAAAACATCCACATAGTGTTTATTTTAAACATCAATTTAAAAAATTCTTGCTACCTTGAACTTTGGCTTCACCAAAGAACCCTTTTTAAAATGTGGCAAACAGTAGCAATTTGTATGGGAACTTGTCTGCAAAGCCTGCTGCAGAAAAGCAGTCCTATTTAAAATGAGCCATAAGAAGGCTACTGTCATTGGTTTTCCTGGGTCACTAGCCTGGGAGAGGACAATTGAGACAATGGATAGAAATCTGCCTCCGCCCCATTTTCCCAGCCTGGTGATATGCCCAACTATCACTGGGATCTGACTCAGCTGGCCCATTGACAGCTCTGTCTGCTCTTCTTTGGGACCTTGCTCTGTTCTTTTTATGCCAGAGTCCCAGGCTTGTCTTGGCTCTCACCTGTTCTTGGAAAACCCGTTTTCCCTGCATTGTCCCCACATTCATGAGAGCAGGATTCAGTGACCTCTGTCCCTCATATCATTTTGCCAGACCCAACTTTCACAGGCAACATGAAAACCTTCAGGAACATCATCCCTGCTCTGTTATTTCTTCCTCTGCTATCCCAACTCCCACAAGGAGTTGTGGGAAAAGTTGTGGGAAAAAAAAGGTCCTTTTTTTTCAGAGGCTTATTTCAGTTCTCCACTGAGAACTGAGAAGCCAATGCACTCTGTCTGGCTTCTGAAACTTTGTACTATCAGAAAGAACCGTGGAAGCATTACTGGTCTAGACTAGTAGTCTAGTCTACTACTCATTCTGGACGAGACCAACATGGAGTCTTTACTTGCAACAAAACAGAAGCTTCGGGACAATAAGAAGTAGAAACTTGTTCAAACGTCTCATTCTCCCATCCCCTATTAAGTGAGATACCAAATATTATTTAAACAGCACCTGCACTCTGGATAAAGGAGGGTTTCTTCAGATGCAGACCTTCAGGGAGCCCCAGTCAGTGGGTGAGGGTCCTCACAGCAGCCAAACTCTGAGTAGATAGCATAGACCCTTTCCAGGACAGGGTAGCCTTCTCCACCCTGTTTTTTCATTCAGGCCAAAAGTTAAGATCATAATCATATCTTACCAGATTTGGGGCACTATAGGATAATGCCATTCTAATTTCAGTAGAAACATGAAAGAATGATTTCCAGAAAAATGAACTTTCAGCTTAGGGTTTGCAAAAGTTGAATGTTCTCCTTCATTGTAATTGCAGTTGCCTTGCAGAGGGACATTTAGAACTTCTTGTACTTTTCTTAAAAATCTGCAATGAATAGACACAGCCTGTTAATCCTGTTTCCATAATTGAGGCACATTACTTGACGGTGTAAGGAGCCCTGTAACAACCACATGCCAGCAAGTGGTACTGTTCAGAGAACATCTCCTTTCCTTGAGAAGCCTGTCCCTGTCATTTTACAGGTGTACTCCCACACTCTTCCTCAATGACTGGTCGGGGGTTGGCAACCTCTTTGTCTTAGGCAATGAGAGTCCTTCCATAGAATTAAGCTCAAGAGAGACAGCCCTTTCCTCTCTGGAGGGAAGATTTGGAAAATGTGAGTCCAGAGTCATTGCCTGCCCTCATGCCCATTACATGTCCCAAGCCACCCTAAAGAAAGAGACAGGAACCCAACAACAGACAAGAAAAGCAGAGGTGAGTGATACCAAGGGGGCCCTGTTTTCAGGATCACAAGTCCTAAGAGCCCTGGGTACAGCCTTCCCAAGGTTCTGCTTCTAAGTTGTGTTTTCTTTTCTGATGTTGATTTTGACTTTCTGAACTACCCTAGCCCCTCCAATAAATACTTTTATGCTTAACTGAATCTACTTTGGTTTTCTAATGTCTGGAACTCGAAGAATCTGATCTAATAAATGGCCCATAACTGATCTATCTTACCTTGAGAGTTGATATAATTACCATATGCCAGGAATTGTGTCAGGCCTTGAGCAAATACAGATGAGTAGGATGGCCTCCACCCTGACTGTGCTCACAATCAGGAGTGGGGGTGGGGGAGCGGCAGGTAACATAGCTGTATGGCACTCCTTTCTCTGAGTTTCTGGATTTATTACCTGACGTGCCAAAGACCCATGCTCAGGATTCTCTAGCACACTCATCCCACAGAAGTAGCAACGGCCACTTTTCCCTTTATATTCCTATTGTTTAGTGCGATCATAAAGGTCTTCTATTTGTTATGGGAGTAAGTGAAATGTGATCATAATAACAACAATGCTCCTTATGATTTTTAGAGCCCTTTCAGATAAATTCTAGAATATCAAGAATATCCTGTCCATGTAATCCATATAGTACAAAGTTGATGTTTATCAGGCATCACAAATGAAAACATCCTGTAAGACCTTCAGCTTCCTTCCCTTTCCTTATCTAATCTTAATTTTGCTTTCTAAGTAGGCTCCCTTACTGGGAAAAGAATGAACTTATGGTTGGGAGCAGGAAAGAAAGGGTGATAAAAATATCTGATTAACGTAGTTTACATTTCCTGAAAATAAGATTAATTGGTTTCTGTTGAAGATGAATCTCAGGACCTCAAGTTCCTAAGAGCATGAATCTCCAACAGTGACATGGGATCCAAAGTTCAAGGTCTGCCAAGCTGCGAATGACTCCAACATCTCATTCACTCATTCATTCACTAAGCTCCATTGGGTGCCATTATGTACCAGGCATTATGGTAATTGTGACTGTCCACACTCTCATGAGTCTACAACCCATTACAGTCGTTCTCAAACTGACTTATACCGTGGAATCACTGGGAGAGCTTTAAAAAATACTGGTACCTAAATCCCACTCCCAGAAATTGTGATTTCATTCGTCTGGGGTATGATCTGGATATTTGGAATTTTAAAATGTCCCCACATGATTCTAAATGTCCAATCAAGGCTGAGAACTACTGGCCTAGGAGAGAACGATAAATACACAGGGAAATACTAGAAAGGGTTTAAATCCATAATACGATGGGACCCATGAGGCTGTCTCCACTCAGGCTTAGAAGACCCCGAGAAGCTTTAAGAGGAGATAGCTGAGATTCGAGGGATCAGGAGGACTAACCAGGTGATGGTGTTTGGAAGACGGCATAAGAAGAGTATTTTGAGCAAAAAGAACAGTAAATGTCATAAGAAAGTGCACTGAAGAGAGGTGATGTTGGAGAACAGAAATGACAGCAAAGGAGAGATAGAAAGTGGTAAAAATCGAGCTTGAAGGGGTGAGCAAAGTTCAAAACACAAGAATTGAAGTTTTGAGATGTAATTCTGAAGCAACAGGGGCTCATTACGAAGTATGCTGCCGGAGAACAAAAGGCTCAGCTGTTAAGAGACCCTCCGCCCCCACCCCATCCCCCACAGCCCTCCAAGCCCTTCACTCATCAGAATGAAGCCAATAGCCACGCCTATAAATAGGACCCGCCCAAGAGCAGCAAGGTTAATGTGGATTGGTGATTGTGTTCAGGACTTGTCTTTCTTTTTAAAATCTTGTCTATACCTAGTCAAGACACTAGTCTTGTGTTTGATAGTCACTGTGTTTGATACATTTATAGGCTTTCTTTTCTCCCCCAAGAGATCAAAGTCACCTCAACGTCCATTCACCTTCACTTGGCATCCTTAAAGGAGATAGCGTGGTAAGTAATATTAGGGAAAATTTTAAACACTTAAAGATTGAAAGACTTGGTAAAAATACAGTACATAAGCTAAGAAAACACCAAGCTCTGGGGCTGCTTTTTTCCTCTGATTCTTAGGCTCCAATTTATCCGCAAGATGACATTATGGAGGAGAACAGGTCAGCTTGGAGCATTTTTGCAGAGCAGGGTAGTGCCGAGCTTCAAGCTAACCTGCACTTAGAAAAAAATCAGAGGGGAATGCAATTGCTTTTTGCTCAGGGAAGTTCTTCCAATTTCAGTTCCAGGGGAAATAGTTAATTCATGAGCCGAGCCGTGAGAGAAATGAACACATTGGCTCCCAGAGGAAAAGGGATCTGGCCAACTCTCCAACTGCTAATACAGATTTTAGGCTATTTTACATTTGCCCTCATGGGGGAGAAACTAGATCTCACTTACCTAAACCTAAAACATTTTGAATTATATCTGACCTGGTAGATTTTTGCAAACTCAGCCACCACACATTGAGATTGGTCCATTTATTTGGTTTAGAATCAGTTAACTGTGTTCTCCAGCAAACTAACAGCTCTGTCTGGGAGCCCTAGATCTGATTATCAGCTGTTCTTTCCTGTATGAAGTTCCCTCTCACCTGAGCATCTGGAAAAGGTGGTTTGAATTCACCGTTCAATTCCAGCCTGAGTTCAGACAAAGAAGTCAGAGTATGGGCTAGACCAGTGCTTCCCAAACTGTAATGTACCCCCAAGTCACCTGGGGACTTCTGAAAGGGCAGACCCCACATTCTGCCTTTCTGCCAAGTTCCCAGGTGGTGACAATGCTGCAGGTCCATGAACCATACATTTTCTCTACCTGTTCTGAAGCTCTGAGGTGCTCTCTCCTCTCAAAACTACCTTCCCTATCAACCTGCTTCAGTTTCCATCATTAGAGGATAATCTGAGTCTCAAGGCCTTTTGTCCTTCCAGAGTCTCCTCCTTCAAACACTGCCCCTGGAGGATTAACATTTGAAGCTCCCTCAGCTAACAGTATCAGAGATTAGGTTTCAATTGGCTGAAATCCAAACCAAAATGTAATGAGTCAGGATGGTAGATACTAAAGGAACAAAGGCAACAGGGAACAGATAAAGGCACACATTAATGACACAGTCTTCCCCAGTAAAAGGGAAACTAACAAACAAGCGAAAACAAAGCCACTCTTCCTGTCCTCAGAGGAGTTTCAAACCAGAGGGCATTACCTAGAACACACTGGAGAGTCACTGCCTTGAGGGAAATCCCACTATGCCCCACGATTTTTATTGGGAGCAAATTATGTAAATTCCTGCCTTAGCTTCCTATTTGTAGAATGGATATGACAATCCCAATCATCCACCTGGTATTGTTGTGAGGGTTAGATGAGTTCTTCCATTTTAGATATTGCCGAGCATCGAGTATGGAAGCTCTACCAGTCACTCAAAATATAACCAAAATGTAACTAACAGTGTCGGTGAGGTTTGCAAAGTTCAGATTAGCAGAAAGCCTCAAGAAGGACTTTGGGAATTCCGTGAGCTCCAGTCTGGGGGTGAAGGGAATACAGTTAGTTGATCACGTGACGGGAACACAGTTGGTCACACAGTTTGTCCTTTCAGATCTTGTATTCTGTCTCAGCTCTCAGCCTTGAATGGTGTCTTCTCCTCAATGACTGTCCCTGTTGAATTTACTTTTTCCCTACAGAATTTTCCCCTAGAGAAATGTCATATTCATGAAGAAAACCTGCCCCAACAATTATTATGGATTTCTCTTGATATACCTTACTCAATTAGAAAGCAACACTGGAAATCGATTCCCTCCCTTGCCAGTTACTAGTTGAGCTTGAACAAATAACAAACTTTCTTACCCTTGGTTTCCTGTTCTGTAAAATGGGGGCAAAAGCAACGGTCTCAGATGGCTGTTCTGCAGCTTAAATGGAGGATTCTATATGGCCCCTGTGTAATTGCAGATTGCAGGTCCCTTCTTCCTCAAAATCCCCCATCCAGGTCACTTCACCCCATTGTGACAAATGGAAAGTCTCTTGGTAGCAAATAGACCAAGCTGAAAATCTATTCCAGCCTTATTTCTTCATTTTTCCCCTAACCTTGAAATGTTTACTCCTGTATTCTTAACTCTTGCCCAAATTCATGCTGCCAGTTTTCCCCCAAACTGTAGCAGATCAAAGAACTATGAAAGAAGCTGAGTTGAATGTGATGTTTTAGGGCTGCTGTTTCCTAACAACAGATCCAAACAGGGCAAATTCAAATGTCTAAGGAAGTCAGCATCTCAGCCTCTGAGCTGAGAGTGGGAACTGCTCCCAGGAAATGTCAGTGTGAGACACCCCACTGGCAGGGGCGCAGTGAGGCCTGGAGAGGGGCTCCCCTTCTTCTCCCTAGAACTCAAATGTCCCCAAGCCAAGAATTAGAAGTAAAATTGCCAACATATCGTTTGTTTCCCAACAAATGATGTTCAATTTAGGCCATGATGATTCTTCTAAAATCCCATTTAGTATAAATTTTGTTTTATATGAGCTAGCAGATGGGGTCAGAAGTTGCAGAGCAGAATAGCTGTGCAATGTGTGCTCAGTCATGTTGGTGGGGTGACAGGCTCCATGTGTCTGTGCGAGGTATGGAGCGGTTAAAACGAATAGGAAGAAAATCAGGTCAACACCTAGGTATTTTGAAGGTTAAAAAATAATCCTAATTTGGAAACCTATGAGTTGTTAATCTGATTTTTTTTTCCTTAGGTGGGAAATGCAGTGTTGAAATACACTGGAATGTTGAAATACACTGGAATTGAGTAGTGCCCTTATCAATTCTCTCATCCTCTTTGGGCCTCAGTTTCCTCAGCTAAAAAATGAGGCTTGTTTGGGGTCAGAGATGGCAGAGGGATTTTTATTCCTGTGCTAAGTCTAATCTATGGCAGTGGCTGTTCTGAAGACTGGCCTGAGAAGTCTGAGACTCTAGCTGGACTGGCATTACAATAGATACATTATATCTGTCATGAGTCTGGGTAGCATCAGTTATAGCTGGTGCTAAACACTTGCAGCCCTTGTGAATTAGACAGCCTCTGAAATCCCTTGCATTCTTAGTAGTTGTTGGGTCTAATTTATCCACCACAGGCCGAAGGGCACAGCCAGAGGAGGACCTGTAGAAGATTAGACCAAGATGCCCAACAGACAAGAGTCACCTAGAGATCACTCAGGAGGGTAGCTTTGGCTAAAAGGCATCTTGAAGCTTGACTTGCCTTGTCACTTAACACCACTCACAAATTCAAGCCTAGGCAATACTTGTGACACAGAGACCAAAAAGCATTTTTTTAGACAACAAAGATATAAGTCCTCATAGTTCCCCGACTCTTAGCACTTATAATGGGTTGAGTAGTGTTCCCCTAAAAATAGTTTTCCATTTCCTAATTCTCAGAATCTGTGGATGTTACCTTATTTCAAAAAAGGGTCTTTGCAGAAGTAATTAAGTTAAAGATCTTGAGATGCAATCATCTTGGATTTCTCAGGTGGGCCTGAGAATCCAATGACAAGTGTCCTTTTAAGAGACTGGAGAGAAGGCACATGAAGAGGAGGAGGAACTGTGACCACAGAGCAGAGACTGCAGGGATACAGTCAAGGAGACCAAGGAATGGCAACAGCCACCACCAGCTGGAAGAGGCGAGGAAGGATTCTCCCTGGCCTCCAAACCATGAGAGAGTAAATTTCTGTTGTAAGCCACCAAGTTTGAGGACATTGTTACAGCAGCCACAGGAAATGAATACAGCAGCCTACAGGAGTAATGGTGGCCCTAGAATAGCTCAGGGCTGGCCAGCGGAAGAGTTAGAGCAGCAACTTTGTGGAAAGGACATCGGCCCAGATCCTCATCAGTCCTTCATGCCTTTCATGCCCTCCTTTACACGGGATCACCTCCACAGCCCCCAAGTAAGGAGGTTCTGCCTGGATTCTTCTGGGACTTTCCACTCATCTACACCACCCTGGCCCTCATATGGCCTCATCCAGGCCACCCCTCATGCCAGCCTTGACCTTGGCCAAGTTTTATACTCTAATTCAGCTACTAGCTTAATGATTAATCATAATTGTCTTTGTACAGAACACTCCTGGCCATGTTGGAAAACATACTCTCAAGCTAAAGTCCCTCCCCTGTATAACCCAAGTGACAGCTTATAACTACATGCAAAACTACTACCGAAACTCTGCCAGCATTTGGCAGCTAAGGAATGGAGCAAAAGAGGAACTCAGAAGCAAGTGAGCTCTCTATAACTGTTTGATAAGGAAACTTTCCTCTCCAATTTCCAGTAAATGATGCTCAAAGGGGTCATTTCTGAAATTTCCTCTTTAGGGCCTCAGAATTACTGCAGAAGAACTGCAGTTCACAGCAAGAACAAGTGGACCAAACCATGAATTTTTTTGATGCTATTGCCCTTGCCCTACCTTTTTCTAATGCTGTGTGTTTCTTGAATATCCTGAGGAAATCTGGATCTCACCATACAGAAACCCCCTCCCCAGCTTGGGAACTTGACCAGTCTAACTTCCACTTCTCATTTCATTTCCAGCCCTGTGTTTGTACTGAGACTTCCCTAGGACAAATAGAGCACACTGTCCCAGGAGCCCTGCCTCCCCACTGCTATCACAACTTGCAGCAAGGAACTAATCTGGTTGACATCTCTCACTTTATGAGAGTTGTGGTAAGGATTCTATTTAATATATGTTACAGTGCGATATCATACATTACTATGGTCTACTACTTACCATCTGTGTGATGCAGAGCATTTATTGAAAATCTGGCAGACACTGGCTTCTCCTCTATGGGAAAGAAGTAATGACAGCTTCCTTGCATGATTACAGTGAGAACAAACTTATCTGGTCCAGGGCTTGGCACTTGTCAAGTCCTAAGAAAATATCAGCCACCATGACTCCCATTGCTGCTATTGTGATCATTGTCATTACCGCCCTCCACCAGAGAAACATAATCTCTGACTTACCCCGCCACCATTTCTGCCTGCTTGCATGTGTACTCATATAATAACTGAGGGAGGGATGAAGACAGGAGAAGAAATGTAAGCAAAAACTTGGTGCCTGCTGGATCAAAAGAGGTCTGAGCCATTCAGGGACTAAGAGATGCATTTGTATCTCATCTCTTTGATTATCTCTATTTCATATTCTGTCCACAGAGTCCCTGTTGGACACTTTTCACTTCAGAAATCACAGCAGCCCAACTGGCACTGGACTTTGTCTCCAAAACCACCAACCTCCATATGAAATAGATATCACCCCAAGAAACCATCTTGCTTTGTGAATGATGAGACATGTGACTCCAGAATCCCCCATTGAGGAGAGCCTTGATCCCTCCCTTCTTAGTGATGTCACCGCTGGTGTCCTTTGGCTAAGCACAGAGGGAAGTCTTCTGCTTCTGTCTCTGCCAGTCTGTGCACTGAAAGCCCTAGCCTCATCCTTCTTGGCATGCTGGCTCTGTGCAGCACTTAATTTTTATTATTATTATTTTTAATGTTTATTTATCTTGAGAGGGAAAGCATGAGTGGGAAGAGGGGCAAAGAGAGAAAAGAGAGAGAATCCCAAGCAGGCTCTGCATTGTCAGCACAGAGCTCAATGCCTGTGGGGCTTGATTTCACAAACCATGAGATCATGACCTGAGCAGAAATCAAGATCCAGACACTCAACCGACTGAGCCACCCTGGCACCCTCTGAGCAGCACTTTAAAATGTGCTAGCTCTCACTGTATCCCCTCCACTGCCTCAGCTCTGACTCCTCCTTTCAACCCTCCCACCTCTGCCCATACCTCTCCATTCAGCCATGCTCTTCTATAACTATACATACCTGGCTCTTGACAAAAACACAGGTTATTAATATTGCCCCTGGCCTCCTTAGGCAAACTTTAACCTTCCTGATTGTTCCCACCTGCTTACCCCAGCTCTATTCTAAGTGGCCTAAGCCAGGCCCTAAGAAGTATGACTGGCCACCCAGCGGGTGCCTCCAGTTCCTCCTGCAATCTCAACGCCCCAGTCAAAACCTGACTTTCCACCATAAAGTCAACCAGTCTCTTAGAGATGCATCTGATGAACTGGTCACGCTGCCATGTAAATGACAGATGAGAAAGCAAAGGCACTTCCCTTAGGACCGGTAACCTGATAGGAGCAGGCATTGCCTCCCCAAAAGAGGCATTTCTTGGGGTCCTCTGTTGGCCAAAACATTGGGAACGTTTATACCTCTTCAAAATGAGTTATTTCAACAAAGATCAATCAGTGTATTAGTTTGCTAGGGCTAACATAACAAAGTATCATAAACTGAGTGGCTTAAACAACAGAAATGTGTTGTCTTACTGTACTGGAGTCTAGGTCTGAGATCAAGCTGTCAGCATGCTTGCTGCTGGGAGTGACAATCCATTCCATGCCTCCTCCAGCTTCTGGTGGCCTCAGGCATTCCCTGGCTGGTAGATGGTCCTCTCCCTGTGTTACTACATCATCTTCCTTCTGTACATACCTGTGTGCATCTAAGTTTCCCCATTTTATATAAATTTTTCCATTTTATAAGGGCAATAGTCATACTGGGGTTGGGACCACCATAATGACCTCATCTTATTTTGGACATTTGCAAAGGCCCTATTTCCAAATAAGATCACATTCACAGGTTCTGGGAGTTAGGACTCCAACATCTTTTGGGGGACACACTCCAAACCATAACACTACAGTACCACATATCCTTATTTATGTCAAGGATACAGTCCTCAAGATCTTATGTAATTTAAAGCTTTCATAATTTTTCTGAAGGAAAAACAATAGTTAAGGGCACGGTAGAGAGACTATTATCTCCAATTGTATCTATCCACAAACATGTGACATGTTTGTCCTTGATTATTTCTTTTTTCTACTCTCAGTGTTTTCCCTAATATTTCCCTTTGAGAGTTCACTAAATTTACTGCTTGGCCTATCTCAGTGGTTGTCTGGCTTGTGTAATGGCATGTTATGTAACTTGCACTGCAAAGTCACCAATTTCCAGACTCAATTTTCAGCACTCACACAAGCCACATGACTCAATGACATCTTGGATGATATGGTTATGTGATTCAAAAAGTTTTGAATGCTAAAGAAGCAATGACTATTAAAATAACAGCACAGAAGTGACCAAAATCTTTTGCAGAAATTCTGGTGCATGTAAACACGAGCGTGATCCCCAGCCCACTGACAAAGGAAGCAGGGCATTTCCATCAAGCAGCTAAAGCAACACTGTCAAATGTGAACATGGCATATAGTTCATTTGGACCCTGCTTTGACATTGTGTGAATTTTTTGTAAATTTGAGGGATGTATTTGCTTTTTCAATTAAGGTAACCAATTGAGACTTTGTTAATATTTTCAGGTCACGCTATCTCAAATTCACATAGTTCACATTTGCATTAATTGCCATTGGACTGTGTAATAAGCACCTTTACTTCAGTAAAAAAAAAAAAAAAAAAAGAATCACAGAGCAAAACTACACAAAGGAAGAAAGGCAAATGGAAGCTACATGTCTAGTGGAGGCCAACCTTGTGTAGATTAGGAATAAATGGGTTTTAGCCATGTCTCTGATCCTTGGTCTTTAAATTATTTATTCCCTGGTCTTCTCTGCCTAGTTCTGAAGTCCACTAACAAAAGAAATACTACCTTTATTATATGATTTTTTTGTCCTCTCCTGCCTCCAGCCACCACATAAATGCTAAGCTCTTAAAGCAGAATGACACGAAGGCATGATGAGGCAGTTAAGTACTCAGCAGTGCTGTGCTATGGGAGGCCACAGATCGAGAGTCCTGAGACTTGGCTTTGTCTTGGCTCTGCCACCAACAAGTTATACTTCCTGGAAAGATTTGTTTAATTTCTCTTGGCTTCCATTTCCATATAGTGAATTTTTTTGTACATTTTTGTTAAAGGGATGGAAAGCCAAAGGCAACACACAAGATGCACAACTGTTTTCTTATAGAGAGAAACATGTGTCATGTGAAGGGGATTTCACATCATGAGCCCTCGCTTCTCCCTACTAAACCCATGGTTCTCCTGAGTTCTCAAGGGGAGCACAGGTGTCCTGTGCCACCAGCCATGGGAAGCCCCTTGGGTTGTTCTCACTGGTTTTGCCAATTGTCTCATTACAAATGGCCTCACCTGCCCTACTCTACCCTGCTTTAATCTATCCCTCACCCAGCCCTGGTGGGGAAAAAAGGCTTTCTCTTTAGGACATTGTGCTGATCCTGACTTTGATTGCCCGGTGAGTCCTGGACAGGCTCACCCTTCAGTTCCTGGATAGAAAGGCCCTAGATAGACACAGTGTCCATATCTTCTGAACCAAAACACATGATCTGCTTTACAAGAGATTTATGAATTTTTGAAGTAAAATCATCTGGAAAATATGAAAATCAAGTATTTAATTTAGCTTTTAATTAATTGCCTTCATCAGAAAGGAACAAAATTACATTAGATTCATCTACCTCTGGAATCCCAGAATGAGTTTCTCCCTTATTAGAACCCATACTTCCCCCTTATTGGTGAGGGACTAGAATCCTCTCCCCCTACCCAGCTGCTCTTTGTTGCTAATTCCATAGCTGAGTCCCATATCTTCTTTCCAAAATTCTTTCCTCTCTACATAAAGGAAAAAATTAATTTTCAGCCTCCTGTAAAAATAAAAGGAAGAATACATCTTTTCCCAGATCTTAGGACTTTCAATGTAAAAACATGTTCTGTTTGTAGAGCAAAGGCTTATTTCTTTTCACCCCATCTTCAACAATGGTGTTTCCAGAGAGATATGGAATTGTATTTTGGTTTCATCCTAAACATCTGGATGAGCTTGTTTATGTCTGATGGTTTCTCATCTTATGAGGGTGGGAGTGGCGAGAGAAAGGCATTCAATACTCAGCTCTTGCCTGCCCCACCAGCCCTAGCAGCAACTGGTGTCAGTAAATGAAAATGACCTGGGGTTCTAACATCTGTGAACCAGGTTTCCTGTAGAGCTGGAGTACAAGTTAGAGGCAGGAGGGAGGTTGAAGTCAGGAAGACAGTGCCTTGCCTTTGCAAGGTGCAGTGGGGGGCAAATGACTTCTGGAGGAAATAAAAAGGCCTCACAGTCATGAGTATTGTTCTACTTATTTTCTTCTGGAAAGAGTGCTCAGAGACAAGCTGAAGAGGTCAGAATATACAGTTATTTTAGAGCCATTCGACAATTTTTTCTGTACTCAACCAGAAAGTCATTAAAGTTGCCAACGGCCGACATTGCATGCCAACTTGCTTGCAGGAGAAACCAATTCTCACAAAGCCCTCTTGTCTCAGATCGGTTTACTGGCCGGACAGCTTTTGGAAAAGGGGAAGAAGCAGATGTTCCTCATGCTCGGACTTCAGTGGGCTTCCCACTGACCTCTCCAGCAGCAGAGACCTGATTTAAGCCCAGTGGGTGCCTCTGAACCAAAGTGCTGCCTCCGCTCTGGCATCGAGTCCCCAGCCCCAAGCCTCTCTGGCCCAATCAGTGCTTCAGAGGAACAAGGTCTCTTCTAAGTTGTTGTTTTTAACAGAGAAATGATATTTTCTGGTTTTGAAAATAACAGAGAGCTGCAGCACTAACTCCGAAGGTGAACTTGGCCGGCTGAAGCGCAATTGTAGACTTTGTGACCTGCCAACTTGAGTGACAGGCTGTTTACACTCATTAGGAGACTCTAAGAACTGAAGGCCTCTGTGGATTTCCTGACTTTTTTCAAATACTTAAAAATAGAGTGCTTTTTTTAAAAAGCATCATTTAGGAGTCATCCAACTATGTTATGATTCCTAATCTGTGTATTTAAGCTTCTGTGGAGTTTATCAATACGGTAGAGGCATTAGTGATTAATAATAAGTAGTGAGGAACCATAAAGGTTCAAAATGTATAGTCATTTAGAGAGGCAGCAAGCCCAGTGGTTAGGTCACAGGCTCTGAAGCCAGCCTACATTTGAACCATGGCTCTGTGACCTTGGACAAGTGACTTAACCTCTCTGAACCTGTTTCCCCACCTGTAAAAATAGCATGAGAAAATACTTTTGCACGAGATTGTTTTGGGGACTAGATTCTTGGGTCTAGACCCAGGCATCAGTATTTTTTTTTTTAAACATCCAGATGGTTCTCATGTGCAGCTAAGCTCTCCAGCCAGAGGTACCCCGGCCCATGGCCTTTGGCTACTTCTCAGAGGATACCGAAGTAGAGGAGGCCCAGATTTGATGAGACACCTGGTAGGCTGAGAGGAGGATGAATAAAATCTCACACAAGCCTTTTTCCACAGGCACTGTGTGCAGGAAAGGCTTCCTTCTGCCCCAGATGTCTACCTCATGTGCCACATAAAAAAAAAAGTCCTCCAGAAGCACCATTGGCCCAAAGCACAGCCACGACTTTCCCACACACTAGGTGGGTAGCTCTGCTCAACATGTACAAACAGACAAGTGTCATTTCTGTGCTACAGGGCCAAGGTCTAGGGGCTCTCCACATTGGTTGCTTTCCGCAGTTTGTGGCGGGATGTTCCTTCTATGACACCCATGTAGCTGAAAGGTGATGGCTCTAACCATGCCTCCTCAGCACATAAGGGCTTCCTCATTAGTTCATAATTGTTGATATAAGCCGTTTGAACTGAATTTGAAATCCAGTTGCATTACCAAGGCATTTGCAACCTAACGTCTGTCAATGAAAGAAAAGGAAGAGCTGTTTGATTCTTTAAATATCATTTTTGAATTGTTGTTATGTGGCTTAAAAATTTTTTTTTTATTCCCAGCCTTGAGAATAATGGTTTTTGTCAAGAATTTTAAAATATAATTATTTAAAATCTTGACCAGGGGGCACCTATGTGGCTCAGTCAGTTAAGCATCTGACTGCGGCTCAGGCTGTGGTCTCACAGTTTGTTGCTGTCCGTGCAAAGCCCACTTCAGATCCCCTGGCTCCCTCTCTCTCTCTGTCTCTCCCCTGCTCGTGCTCTCTCTCTCTCTCTCTCAAAAATAAATAAACATTTAAAATAAATAAATAAATGAAACCTTGACCAGAAACTGCATTTAGCTATTCCATGCATAAACCTGACTTTTTAGATTCTATGTGGAAGTTTTATACAAATTCATTTTCATAACATAACTGTGCAATACCAAAATTATTTTTTCAGCAGTAATCATGGAGATATCCCCTAAGTTCCCTCTAGCTTCTCCCAATGTGCTGAGCAAATACCATTGTTTTCTATGTATGCCGTGATGGGTCAGGAAGCATGGCCTTGAAGAAGAAATTTTGGATGAAACATATGCAAGAATATTTATAGTGAAACAAACAGGAAACCACCCAAAAATCCATCAAAAATAGAATGGATAAACGATGGTGTGCTCATTCGATGGAATAGGTTGCAGCGAGGGAAATCAATGAATTTCAGCAGCATGTCAACATGAATGAATCTCAAAACCTTCAGATTAAGCAAGGAAATAAAGTAAGCCACAGAAGAAAACATACCAAGTTCAAAAATAGGCAAAACCACACAAAATATCTGTGATATTTTTAAGGGCAAATGGAGCCATTTATTCATTCAAGTCTGCTGAGAGCTCAAAGACTTGATGTTTTTTGTTTTTTGTTTTTTTTTTTCTACCTGGATCCTCCTTTCCCAGAGTGATTTGGTTTGTCCTTCCCGGTAATTCGGTCTCTGTTCAATCAGTACCTTATCTGTGTGAGGCCTCCCTAGACCAGGTGATATAAAATCCTTCCAGAGAGCATGCAACATACACATGTGCAGACAAACCCACACATGCACACACCACACACAAATACATACCATGCACCTATCTTCTACCCACCTTATTTGACTTTTCTTCATAGAATTCAACATGTAGCATGCAGATTTGTTTCCTTTCTGTCTCACCCAGCCCCCCAAACGCCAGGAACTTGTTTTGTTCACTGCTGTCTCTCCAGCACCTAGAACTATGGCTAGCACGTAGTAAGAGTTCTGTTAAAATCTATGGGATCCAAATGAACATGTATTTAGCACCTGCTTTATCCCAGTCTACCAAAATCTAGTGCAGGTACAAAATTTAGAGTCATCAACTGGGGTGTGTAAAAATGAAACTTTGTTTTGCCATAATTACAATTTATTTTGTTCTCAGAACCAGTTTTCACTGGTTGAGAAAATCTAAAACTTTCCATTCCAAAATAAACCTTTCCCTTCTGGATTTTTCTGCAGGCTCTCCTTTGAGTAAACAGTCAATACAATATTTTACCCCACTCACCACCTGGCCTTTGTTTCTCCCCCTCTCCTTGGAGGTGAATTAGTTCCTGGGAGGTGGGAGCTGACAGTGCAGAGTGAGGGCCCCACCACCTCCTCCATACAGGCTGTCACATGCTGACATCTGTGACAGTCTTACTTGTCCTGTGGGATCTTTGTTCACAGGCATCTGTCTCCACTGTACCCACTGATGAAATATTTGAATTCCCCCTCTGCTCTCTGCTCTCAGGAGCCACCCACATTACTTATTATTTTTGTTCTCACTGCATGGCAGCTCCACCACCTGTGAGCCCCTCTGAGGGGTGTAGGCAACTTTCAGATAACTTCCTATACCTCCATAGAATTGCAAGAGATCAGGAAAAGGGATGCAAAGGTTTTCTCTCACATCATTTCATGTCTACTGCACCTCTCCCACATTGATCTATGACTCTGCTGCCTCTTCAGACTTCACCCAGAAGGAAGATGTTCTGAGGTGCCCCCAAACTCACGGGGGGGTCTTCCTGGCATCTGCCTTGAGCGTCCTCCTCTACAAGCTTGATCTCAAATCCCCCACACAGCAAAAACAAGCTCTTCCATCATCCTGAATCTCTCACTATTCTCTAAAAACTCAAAGAACGTTTTCTCTCTCAAAAATCTTGGCTCTTGCTCTGTTACCAGAGGTTTTCAAAGTAGTTGACTCTATTCAGAAACTCTACTGTTTCTGAACCCATCAGCTCCCAGAGCAATGGATGACTCAATGGGTGGAGAGTTGGGGGCAGCAAGCAAAGTGAAGAAAAGAGGAACATCTGTTGTTTTCTTGGAGTTTTATCTCACCACAGCAGAACCCATGGCACCAGAAGAGCTTAGGAAATGGCTTTACAAGTTTAGGTAGTGCTTTATTTATCTAATCCTTTGGGAAATCTGCAGAAGTACTTTTTTTTTCTGTCTAACAGATGTTCACTACCTGAAACTCCCATTTTTCTTTGTTTTTAACAACTCTTGATGGAAATATTTGTACCACATATTTCACGCCTTACAAATGTATTCAGTGTATAATCCAGAAGATATGGCCCAATTTTCAAAAGAAAGTTGCCTTATCAAGAATATCAATTAATACCTCATGCTATTCAATAGCTTTGAGAACTATGATGGGTTAGGGAAATGGGCAGGATGGCTTGACTTCTACTATAACCTGACTCATCTGCTATTCCTTCTACCTCCTGTCTTATCAGCTTTTCTCAAGGCTGCTACTATTTCTGGAGGCTAGGAGGAGTGCCTGGGCACCCTTTCTTTCTATAACAGATGGTTCTTGCTTCTCCAGATGTGGTCGTTGGGCCATGGCATCAGCATCCCCTAGGAGCCTTCAGAAATGCAGAATCTTGGACCCTTCCCCAGATCAAATGAATTAGAGTCTACATTTTATCAAGATCTCAAGGTGATTCATGGGCACATTAAAGTTGAAGAAGCACCACTCCAGATTCAGTCCTTCCCAAGCCAGACTGAGTCCTGGCCTCACCCTCAAGAAATGTCAGTTCAGTCTTGCTCAGGCCTGAGCTGCCTCCTACCTTCCCACCCCATGTAATTGTGATTTAGATGACTTGTGGCCCAGTACTGGGCTGGCTTTCCTAGGTACAGAACAACTGCCAGTCTAGGATGAGCTAGGACAACTGTCCTTCACCTGGAGTCTGGGCTGACATTGGGGCAGTAAGTCAAGGAGGCAGCTAACAGGAAAAAGAATGTGGTGGAAAAAAGCAGCCTCAGATACTTTTTTGTGCATAAACCCCATCAGCTTTATTGTGATGATAAGGCATTGCAATTGTGGTTACAAACACACGTACACTTTTACCTGCACATCCCCCAGATTGTACTTTTGTGACTTATTTTTATCCACAGAACATCCCTTAGTATCTATCATGACTTGATTTCACATGAATTGCAATTTTCCCTGGGTTAGTAAGATGAGCATGGACTGGAGTGGGGAGAGGCAGATAAGTTGAGATCAGCTGGGCTCTTCTGACTCATGTCTGAATCTTATAACTGTAGGTCAGGAGAATATGTTCTGGAGCTAGACTGTCTGGGTTCAAGTCCTGACTCTGCTCGTGTCCCTGAATGGTGCAGTACCAGTCATTTCAACTCTCTGCCTCAATTTCCTCACTTGTAGTATGGAAAGGATCATAACTGCACCTACTTCTCAGGTGAGTGAAAGATTTATATGAGCTAATCACTTGTAAAGTGCTTAGAACCATAGCTGATACATAGCGAGTGCTCAACAAATCATTGTTATTATTATTATTATTACTATTATTATTCCTAAACCCAAATAGAAAGCTTTAAGCCACTTTTATTTCCCCCTTAAGCCATTGACCTTGAGTCATTTATTTCCTTGAGTCAATTTATTTCTCATCTCTGGGCCTCACTTTCATCACCAGTAAAAGAATGTAAGAACAGTGCTTACCTCACAGTGGAGTAAGAATAAAATGAGATTTTTAGAGAAGCACCTAGTAGAATATCTAACACACATGGGCTCTGAGGAAATCTTAACTGCTTTCTCTCCTTTGCCATAAAAAAAAATAGCACAACTAAATATTATGTTATTTTACATGCAATTCACATTCAAGAGGCCAGTCTCAAGAAGCACCTATTTGCCCTTCAGGACCCACCTACAATACCATCTTCAGTGCAGCTCTGCCACATTTGCTCAGACGCCCCGTCACTCTGTGTTCCGACATCTCCCAAAGCACTTAGTCCACTGGGTTGTGACGCGTCTGCCTGTATGTGCATTCCCCAAATTAGGCTGTGTACTGCTTGGGGACAGATCTCATATTTTTTTCATATCTATGTCCCCAGGGCTCCAGACAAGGCCTTCCACAGCGCAGGCAGTGTTAGTGGGATGGGTAGGTGAATGAATTGGTTCGTGGGTGGGAAGATGGGCAGAGAGGTAAAAGCCTGGGTAAGATCCTTAGCCCTCCTGACATGGAAAGATGTAGAGACATGTTTGGCTCCTCTTGTTTCACAGTGGTGTTGGAAGGCTGGAGTTACACTCTACAGGTAGAATGCAGTACTCTATTAGGTTATGAGTAAGGAACTCTTCATCTAGGTGAAAATTCAGACAGAAAATGGAAATGAGTTCATAGCATTTAGGTAGCTTCAACTCCATAGCTGAAGAGTATTGGGGTTGTTCAGAGTTTATGCAAGCCCTTTACAGTGGCACCCTATGTCCTCTCTGATCTGGTCTCAACCGCTTCTCCTGGGCTCCCTTCTTCTCTATCTTTCACTACCTCCTGAGAACTGATCAGTCCAAGAACATTTTTCAGATGTCCATCTCAGCCAGTTGCTCCCTCTGCACATTCTCAGAACACTGCTGAATTTTTGTCTTTGCATTGTTACTTACCCATTTTACAGATAAGGAAGCTGAGGATTAGAGAGATGACATAATTTGCCCAAGTTCACACAGGTAGTAAGTAGAAGCATTAGGATTTGAATATGGCTGCATGGCTTTAGAGCAAATGCTCTTGAACACCATGCAGAGAGCAGAGTTGTTAGTTTATTTTAGCAGGTATATCAATAATACTCTGAAAAAGGGATGTTGATTTGCTGGACTAGCATAAACCATTATACAAAAAAAGTGAATGCCTAATTACCACAAATCATAACTCTTAGTTACTTCAGTGATTAATCTCATTATCCATATTACTATCATGGAAATAGGGCATATACAAATATGTGTATATTATATATATTATGGTGTCAATTTATACAACATATAAATTGTTGATTTCAAATTTATAATCTGTGTTTCCATGGGCCAGAGTAAAGGCTGAAGTTCAAAGTGGGGTCTAATTAACAGTAATGATTATTCTTTCATCAGTACTTTTTTCTACTTGCTATTGTAAGACTTATAACTGATGCCAAGTCTCCCCAAAATCTGTTTATTTCAGGGAACTCTTTTTTTTTTTAAGATTTTAGTTTTAAGTAATCTCTACACCTAATGTGGGTATCAAACTCACAACCCAGAGATCAAGAGTCATATGCTCCACCAACTGAGCCAGCCAGGAGCCCCTTCAGGGAGTCCTTTGGGATGTCATGGACATGAAGGGCATTCTGGTTACTAACACATGGACCTTCTCTTCATCTGTATCCTGGAAACCTTGGATGAGGCTTGCTAATGCTGGCTCTGCTCTCATTAGTATGACAGCACCATATTTTCCCCAATTTACCAAAACCATTTTATAATCCAGAGAATGCTTGTCTCCTTTATTATTTCCCTTAGGACTCTAAACTCCAAAGTGGTTTTAGATTATCCATGCGTCCCCAAGATTTTAGCAAGACCAGGTCTTTTAGTTTTGACCAGATACCCAGCCACTGGGCAACTGACCAGTTCCTAGTATGGGCCTTCCACTCCTGTTCTCTAGAGCTCTACCTTCTCCAGCACACATTTTCCTCCCTGTGCTTCCAGAACCAGACTCAAAGTCTGCATTTGACTTTGAAGCCTTTCTGAACTTTACTGTTCCCTGTAAATTTCTGAAGGTAATAACACACCTTGTATTTTTTTTTTACAGCTCCTTTCCAAATAAACAGTACCTCTTTGAACTTCACCTTATTAATCTTTGTCACCAACCTTGGGGATGGGCAAGGCTGGTGTTAGTTACTGCCCCAATCTGTAAGTGAAGCAACAGAGACAGGTATTAAGGAGACAGAAAATAGCATATGATCCCCAGAGAAAGGCCAGGATCTGGCCTTGTTGAGCATAGGTGGAGAAACCTGAGTCCCCATGCACTCATGGTTTTCAACTTCAATCATGAAAAACTCTCTTACCTAGTAGCTTGATGGGGACCAGATGTCCCTTTCCTAAGTTTGGGACAAAATGAAAAGAAACATTTTTCTTGCAGCTTAGAGTTGATGTGTGGAAGAAGGTTATGATGAAGACAATGCAATGACATTAGGAAGGGAAATTGCAGACAGTAGCTAAGGTGAGCACAGATTATCATTTTTTTTTTTAGGATTGCTTAAGGAATCTCTTGGAGGGAAATAAATTTTGTGACCACAGGACCTTATCTTGTGATTTGGATTCTTTATGTCATTCCCAACATGACCAGAAGAAACCTGGAATAATATTTCCCAAAGAAGTCTCTGCTCTTGAAAGAAGAGTAGCTTATCTGGTCACTTAACTTTGGGAAATTCTGGGTTAAAAAAAGTTAAACAGGTTCGTTTTTGTTTTTGCAGTATCTCTTGTTTTTGCTCTTGGGGATATGAGTCTGTCTGAAAAGAAAATAATATTCTCTATTTCCTTAAGTATTTGTCCACATACTTCCTTCCTCCCAGAGTATTTTTTAGGGCCCAACATCACAAGTTGCACTTTGATCCAATGTGTGGGTATTTCTGTAGAAATGTATTTGCTTATACCCCTGACTGCCACCAAAAAGGCAGATACAGGCCCTTGAAACAAGGGATGAGAATTATCTCTTGCTTGGGAAGTGTTTCAACATTTCTTTGAGAATGTTATTGTGGAATAAAATACAGTCTCTCCACCTCACAAGACAAGTAAATATGGGGACAAAAATGAGTAAGCCCTAGGGTTGTCAGAAGGCCACTTGGAGTTCACTGAGAATATTAGAGACGAGTAAAGGAAAGAAAGGGGTATGAAAAATGCCATAAGCTGAGAGAGTGATGGATTTCATCCAGGATGGCCTCTGTTTTTAAAATCCCCAACTTCTCTAGTCCGGCTTTTTTACCCAGTTCTTCTAAGACACACCTCTCTCCTAAGCAGCCCTTCCTCCTGGCCCTACCAAGGACCTATGGGGCATCCTTTCAGAGGCAAAACCTTTTGAAGAGATGGTAGGGTTTGCTCTTGGATTTGTTAGAGAAGAATGCCCAGGAACCCAATTAATTCTCATGTCCGAGTTAAAATTTCCAGTCCCTGGCCTTCATGGTTCCCAGATTCTGTGTCCATTTTCCTGGTCAGGCCATGTTATAGACTGAATTGTGTCCCCCCTGAATTCATATATTGAAGCCCTAGCCCCTACTGTGACTGCATTTGGAGACAGGGCCTTTATGAAGGTAATTAAGGTTAAATGAAGTCATAAGGCCGAGGCCCTAATCGAAAAGGACAGGTGTTCTTATAAAAAGAGGAAACAGAGACAGACACCAGAGAGCTCTCTCTCTGCACATGCACAGAGGAAAGGCCATGTGAGGGCACGGTAGCAATGTGGCCATTTGTAAACTGGGAAGTGAGACTTTACCACAAACCAACCCCAGAAGTACCTTGATCTTGGACATCTAGCCTTGAGAACCAGAAGAAAATAGATTTCTGTTGTTTAAGCCACCCAGTCTGTGGTATTTTGTTATGGCAGCCCCAGCGGCTGTTACAGGCCATTAAGATCCGAACAGGTCTCTTCCACAATTAAGAGAAATCTCAGTGCACTAAATTTCCCCATAGCCTTCTTCAAAGAAATGTATGTCCAGGATTCCTATTGCCCCATTGATTATTCCCTAGTCACTGGCTTCTATAATGCAGAGAAATATTCTGCTGCCTTTGAGCATCCTGTAGAGTAAGGATCATCAACAGGAGAGGCATCACCGAATCTCAACCATTCAAAGACTCTGGCAGGGACCAAGGAACATGGGCAGAGGATTTCATTCTCCCAGCGTCTCTGCTCCTATGCAAACAGGCTTTGCTGGAGACACGATTTACCCCACCCAAGAAAATTACCGTACAGTAATTGCTAATGACTTTGCAACGATGATTGCTCAGTGCGGAGCACTGCAGCCACCTGACACAGCACAAATCCTGACATTCTGGCAGCGTTTCTTTGTCTTACATAAATCATCTTATCTTCACAAGCAACTGGAGCAGCCAAAAGCCCCAGTGGACAAACACAGCCTGGCAGATGTCATGATGGGCCCAAGAATACAGGGTCCTGGAAAGGGGACTGGCAGGCTGACACACCTCTTTAGGTCCCAGGAGGCATGGGGAAGGCCACAGACACAAACTGACCTGCATGTTAATGTCTCCCAAGTACAGAGAATAGACCATGGGAGACACAGGAGGAGAAGTTGGTTTGGAAGTGTTTTAAAGTGAAACAAAACACTTCTCACCACTCTAACCACTGAGGAGATTTTCAGATTATTCAAAGGTAAAGGCAGCCTATAAACAAAATACAAGCACATAAAACATGTTTTTAACAGGAAAGAGCAATCCAGGGCTATTTTAAATGCTTCACATAATAGAAATATTTATGTTTTTTAAAGTTTATTTATTTGTTACTTAATAGAGAGAGTGTGCAGGAGAGGGGCAGAGAGAGAGGGAGAGAGGGAATCCCAAGCAGGATCCATGCTGTCAGCACACAGAGCCCAACGCGGGACTTGATCTCATGACCACGACCTGGGCCAAAATCAAGAGTCAGACACTTAACTGTCAGAGCCACCCAAGTGCTGCCCCAGGAATATTTATGTTTAAATAGAAGGAAGAAAAATGGTTGATTGGATTCTTTTGAAAGAAAGACCATTAAAGCATATTTTTACAATAATTGGTACTGTCTTGCCCAGGGACACTTGAGTCCCCAGGAGTCCCTCAGGGAGTATGGGAAATCACCACATCTGCCGTGACAGCCCCTTGGATACATCTTTTACACTGCCACCATGCCACCATGAGCTTTTCAAACTGCAGAACTCTTCACATGACCCCCTTACTTAAAACCCAACAGTTGGTTCTTGTTTACCTTCCACATGTAATCTAAACTCATCAGCCTGGGCCACCAGCTTCTTTATAGTGGCCTTCTGCATATCCCGCTACCATCATCTCCTGCCCTTGGACATCACCCTCCACTATTGCTATCCAAACTTCTTACTCCCTTCATCTCCACAACTTTACGTGTACTATTTCTTCCTCTACTCTACTGAGTGAATTATAACTCATTCTTCAAGATATGGTTCAAATTTACCTTTCTTTTCAAAGCTTTTCTGATGTCTCTAGACAGTGTTACTATTCCCTTCTCCATACCCCCAGAATGCTCCATCCTTCCCTCTGATATAAGACATATATATACTGTGACTAGTAGTTAGGATATATTGATAAACGTTGGGATGGTGGACCTTGGAGGCAGGCACCTTTCTTATTCATCTTTGAATCTATTTGATACACTCTACGCTGAGCATATTATGTGTTGGCCTAGAAAGATCTTTTCCTATTAAAATATGTGGAAACAAGCAGACAAATGAAAAACATGAGGTGATTCATAAAATATCCTGAAGCATATGGAAAAAGTAATGTTTCCTGAAAACTTAGAAAAGCATGTGTATAAACGTGTCTTTCAACAACCAAGGAGAAAGGAAGGAAGGAAGGAAGGAAGGAAGGAAGGAAGGAAGGAAGGAAGGAAGGAGAAAGGAAAAATTTAAAAGGCATTGGCTTGGTGTCTTCAAAAAGACAATGGAGGGCATGACCTCCAGAAAATAGCATCAGAGAACTAACAGGACAGAAGAGTTGAGATGAAAAAATACATATGGTAGGAACTTATGGAGCTGAAAGAAAAAAAATACAAAAAATCAAGGAATTAGAAAATGCAAAAGCAAAACCAAGACTGAATTAGAGCCATAAACAGCTATTTCTCATAGTTCAGCTATGATTCCTCACCTGGCACATCAGACCCTGGCTCTGTGCTCCTGCCTGGTCTGTGCTATAGAAGTCCCAGCAGGTATTCTGACTTAGCCCCCTCTTGTTATGAATCTCTACTATCTGGGGGATATCAACTGAGGGAGGAGGTAACAAGAAGGGCATGTAATTAGCCTTCTCGGGTACATAGGCAGCTCCATCTTGTCCACTGGGTGCCAAAAAGTTAAAGAACATTAAGTCATCAAAGTGAGAGAAAGGAAAAACAATAATAAAAATAGTAGTAAAAATAAGAGTAGAGATAAGGATACATTATGTTTACAAAATTAGTATTTTGCTTTTTAAAGATGATTACATCAAACTATAAAGCTTCTTTCTGCACAAAGGAAATCATAAAGAAAAAGAAATATCCACCTACCAAATGGAAGAAAATATTTGCAAGTTATATATCTGATATGAGGTTAATATCCAAAACATATAAAGAACTCATATGACTCAATGGCAAAAAAACAAATAAACTGATTAAAAAACTGGCAGAGGATCTGAATAAACATTTTTTCAAAGAAAACATACCAACAGATGGCCAAGAAATACATGAAAAGATGATCAGCATCACTAATTGTCAGGGAAATGCAAATCAAAACCACAGTTAGGTATCACCTCACACCTTTTAGAATGGCTATTATCAAAAAGACAAGAAGTAGCAAGTATTCGTGAGGATGTACAGACATCAGAAGACAACAGAATCTTTGTACACGTTGGTGGGGATGCAAACTGGTGCAGCCACTATGGAAGAGTACGGAGGTTCCTCAAAAAATTAAAAATAGAACTACCATGTGATTCAGCAATTCCACTTCTGGGTATTTACTTGAAGAAAACAAAAACACTAACTGAAGGGGCACCTGGGTAGCCCAGTCGATTGAGTGTCCAACTTTTGATTTCAGCTCAGGTCGTGGTCTCAGGGTTTCTTGGGTTCAGATCCTGTGTCAGGCTCTGTGCTGAAAACATGGAGTCTGCTTGAGATTCTCCCTTTCTCTCTGCCCCTTCCCCACTCGCACTCTCTCTGTCTCTCTCAAAATAAGTAAATAAACTTAAAAAAAATCAAAAAGATATTTTCACTCCCATGTTTATTGTAGCATTATTTATAATAGCCAAGATAGAGTAACAATGTAAGTGTCCATTGATGAATGCATGGATATGTGGTATGTATGTATGTATGTATGTATGAATGGATGGAATACTACTCAGCCATAAAAAATAATGAAATTTTGCCATTTGCAACAACATGGTTGGATCCTGAGGGCATTAAGCTAAGTGAAATAAGACAGACAGAGAAAGACAAATATCATATGATCTCACACATATATGGAATCTAAAAGCAAACAAACAAACAAAAAAACCAAGCTCATAGATACAGAAATCAGGTTGGTCATTGCTAGAGACAGGGGGTGGGAGGTTGGTGAAATGGGTGAAGCAGGTTGAAAGGTACAAACTTCCAGTTATAAAATAATTCATGGGGATGTAATGTACAGCATGGTGGTTATAGTTCATGACATTGTATTGCATATTTGAAAGTTCCTAAGAAAATGGACCTTAAAAGTCCCTGTCACAGGAGGAAAAAAAATTATAACTATGAATGAAGATAGATGTTACCTACACTTATTACTGTGATCATTTTGTAATATGTACAAATATTGAATCATTATGTTGTACACCCAAAGCTAATATAATGTTGTATGTCAAGTATACATCAATAAAAATTTTTAATCAAGATAAGAAGTTATATTTTTATGACACCAGGATATTTGGAAAATATACTAAAAGCAAGTATTAAAAAGAAGTAAAAACTATCCCCACTGACACTGTAATATACATTTTTCCAAAATTTTTTCATGGTAATATATAAACAATTACATAGTTATCCTACTCTTATATCCTACATCATTTCCTTAAGTGCCTGTTGAAGATAGCCTATTAAAGTAAATAAATCTAGCTGCTATAAGAGACAAACCCAGAAGTCTGCATCTAAAATGATAAAAGTGTATGACTTCCTCAGATCACAGATCACTGCATACAACAGAGCCATTCCACTTGTCACACTAAGGATCCTTTCAGCCTGTGATGCTAGGAGCATGAGGCAATGTCTTCAATATTCCTCCTAGGTCACTCTGGAAAGAGAAGAAGGAATGGAAAGCAATGTGGCCTTCTGAGAGGACAGACCTGGAAGAAACGTGCTTCACTTCTGCTGACATCTATGGACTTGATTTCAGTCACAGAGGTAAGGGTCTGACTGGAAAAAGAAAGGTGACAAAAAATAGTAAGGATATAAAATTTAGCTGCCTGCCCAACACAAATGGAGACACACAGAGATTGGTGAGCATTAGCAGTCTTTGGGTTGTGTGGTGGTTTCAAAATATGTCCACTAATTATCTGATGCTCCTCCCTTCAAAAGGTAGAGCCTAATTCCCTTACCCTTGAGTGTGGGCTCAAGTTCTAGCAAAGAGATGCAGTGGTGTAGGACTTCTGAGCATAGGCTATAAGAGGCATTGCAGCTTCCTCTTTGCTCACTTTCTCTTCTCTCTTGAGTCACTTACTCTGAAGGAATGTCAGCTGCCATGTCAGGAAGACAGTCAAATAGCTGCGTAAAGAGGTTGAGGTGATATGGATTTAAGACTCTTGCCAACAGCTAGCAACAAGTAAGACAGATTTTTCTCTTAACAGCCAGCCATCTGAGAGGGCCATCTTGGAATTCATCTTCTAGCCCCAGTCCAGCCTTCAGATGATTGCAGCCCTAGCCAACATTGTGGCTGCAACCTCACAAGAGCTCCAAACTAGAAACATCCAGCTAAGCTGCTTAGATTTTGACACAAACGCCGTGTGACACAATAAACGTTTAACATTTTAAGCCACTAAGTTTAGGATAATTTGTTATATACCAATAGATAATTAATGGAGAATAGGTCAACACACACAGCATAAGCCTAGGCAAAATGTCGCCTTATCACTAAGTGGGACTTTGGACCCAGACCCAAGATCAAACCCTTAATGGAGACTCAGTGACTTTCTTACTTAAACATGGCAGTTATGAGAGTAAGAGGCAAAACTGACAGAGAAGCTTCCTCTATGTATTTCCCTTTGGCCCAGACTTGTATTCTGGCCCTCTAAGTATTACCACTCAAAGGGTCAGGTAAAGCCATTCCAAGGGAAATCATCCCAAAGAAAAACAAGGAAGAGGAAGGAGGAATCTGAATCTGATCAACAGATTCATGGAAGTAGACGGAGGAGGCAGCCCCTTACCCCTCTTTCAGAAGTAGTGCCAGAAGAAAGGAGAGCAAATTCGCAGAGAGGGAAAAGGAAAATGGAAAACTTCCCATTCTGACCTGGAATCAAAACCTCTTTCCTTGTTTTCAAAATTCTCTACATCTAAGCCCTGGGAGTCCTTACATATTCTTATACGCAGAGCTGTTCACATTAGAATTCTTGTGACATGGGATGGGGTGGGTTAATGCAGAGGATCTTTATGCCTTCCCTGGAGGCCAAATGGTGTTATTTCCTGGCCTCCTTTTCTGCTTTCTGATGATAAAAGCTGGAGTCTGGATTAATTCCATGATAGAATCAGAATTTCTAACAATAGCCTATCTTCTCAAGTTCATTTTCACTTAATAACATCATACTCTAGCACACAGAGTTACTCAATCAAATAACCAACAAAGTCTTTCCAAATGGAGACAGAAATAAACTACCTTTAATGCACAGAATACTTAGTACGTTAATTGTTTATATACAGCAAAAAACATTAATTGCATTAGTTTGTTAATGTCTAAAGTTTTTAAATGATTTTTTAATAAATTAAAACTGTCCCCTTTTATTAGATTATCACTGATTATTTCCATCTTGACAGATAGCTCATATTATGCTTTGGGTAAATTATCAACAAATTCTGAATTTAGCTCAAATTAAAGGAATGGCTTACCAGCAATAGCAATATGGCTATTGTCCAGCGGTCAATTTTATCCCTTGTTTAAAAGACTAGTTTGTTGCATGGTAGGCCCTGTCTACATGGATAGAGATAGGTAGCTAGGTAGGTAGGTAGGTAGGTAAGTAGATAGGAAGATGGATAGAAAGAAAAATTGAGGGGCATGTGGGTGGCTCAGTTGGTTAAGCGTCTGACTTTGGCTCAGGTCATGATCTCATGGTTCGTGAATACGAGACCCACGTCGGGTGCTGTGCTGACAGCTCAGAGCCTGGAACCTGCTTCAGATTCTGTGTCTCCCTCTTTCTCTTCCCCTCTCCAGTTTGTGCTCTCTCTCTCTCTCAAAATAATTAAACATTAAAAATTTAAAAAAGAAAGAAAAAGTGAGATAGGGAAGGAGAGAGACATGGGTGTACAGAAATAGAAGGCATGGCTGAAACACATGGGGGACAATAAGTCAAGATTGCTTGGCAGAAAGCACAACACCCTGGGATGTGAGACCTGGTTCTATGTCCTACTCTGGCACTTAGAACCTTTTCACCCAAAGCAAGTAACTGAAAGCATTCTCAAGTCCATATCCCTGTTCCTGATAGGAAACACCACCACACTGTCCTACCTATGGTGGTGAAATACTTAATATAGGTGCCAGTCTCTAAAAGAACAATCCAGAGTGCAAGAGATCATGTGGATGAAGGGAAAAGGCCTCATGCGGCCGCCATCCCCAAATCGTAATCCTCCACTCCCATAATTGCTTTTGCTGCTCTGATGGGAGTAGAGGGATTCCATCTTGCCGGGATTCCAGTGTGTCTAGTTCCTTTGAAACCCGCCTCACACTTTGTTCTTGCCTACCCCAAACCTTGACTTTTAGAATAGACCCAAGCTCCTGCTAAAATAAAATTTAACTATAAAAGGGATTTTAATATCTCTGACCACATGACAGCCAAAACCCAAACAATGATTAGATTGCCTGCTATGCTTGACCCTAAACTCAAACCACCAAAAGAACAAAATTGTTTGCTCTTTCTTCTTCCTTCTCATGACTAGGGTGTTGGAATGACCTTTGATGACCTTTGCCCTCCCCTCAGGTCTAAGAGTTTTCATCATGGTATCCCAAGGCTTTATCCAAAGCCACAAGATTCTCCTCATTTTACCAAGTCCACCCTGAGCTGCCAAGACCACCACACAGTTAATCTAGGACACCCTAGGACACCCCCATTCTCCCCTCCCCAAACACAGGACAGTGCAGAAAGAGTAAGTTCACTGCCAGTCTTTCCCCATCATATCCTCTGCTAACCTGTGACACAGCATTTTGGTGAAAGCATAGTTGAATGAATCATAAATGGTGAGAAAGTTCCCACTTCACAGTTTTCGGCATAAATGGCACCTTACCTTAGTGGATTTGTCAGCTGCTTTTTTGGGCACAGGAATCATGCCAGCCTTAGCAGCATAGCGTAGAGCTCAAGAAAAACTAGCCAAGAAACCATGAATGAGATATGAAATGGCAAATGTGCCCTAGGCTGATGGAGGAGAAGACTGATGTGTAATGTTAATCAAATGATTCACAGGTGCCTCTGGGTCTTTTCAGGATTTCCAGGACCCAGAAACCCTTGCATTATCATTGTAGCTGTTTGTATCGACCAAGTAGTTTTTCATCAGTCAACAAAAAATACTCAGAGATGATCTCCAACTTCTGTTAATCCAGTATGAATTTTAGGGGAACCTGAGAACTCCAGGGAACTGTGGGTTTTCATCACCTCTTAAGCAACCGAATGAACATACCAGTCCCTTTAAGATCCTTTTCCACAAGTCAGCAGAGTGCCATCTTCCCTGGCTTGGTGTCCTCCGTCCCACCAGGAAAATCTCCTGAGAATCCATGACCACTTCTTTACTCTAGATGTTCACATCTGTGCCCCCCTTAGTGGCCACCAGAAAGTATATTTATTGGAAGCCACCTCAAAAGTAGGCAGCTTGTAATGATTTTGAGGAGCCTGGCTTCAGCCCAGTATTGCCATGACTTTTGTGACTTTTTATTGTCATTGCCACTACTACCACCACAGGCAAAAGATTATGAGAAACCAGATCTATTACTATCTCAGCAAATGGAAGGGCCAAATAATTTTGAGGGTCTTGAAGGGGTGTGTCAAAATTTTTAAATTTATTTATTTATTTGATGGTTTATCCATTTTGAGAGAAAGAAAGAGAAAGAGAAAGCAGAGGAGAGGCAGAGAGAGGGAGAGAGAGAATCCCAAGCAAACTCGGTGCTGTCAGTGTAGAGCCAGACATGGAGCTCAATCTCACCAACCATGAGATCATGACCTGAGCCGAAATCAAGAGTCAGATGCTTAACCGACTAAGCCACCCAAGTGCCATGTGTCATATTTTAAAATCAGAATGGGAGTAAGACTTTGGTCATTTTTTTATCCTAAGTAAGAGCAAGTTGTCAGCTGCTGGGCTCTGGCTCAGATTCATGGTCAAAGACCTGGGCTTTGTGGCCTTGAGCTTTCTCCATCTTCACTCCTTTCTTCCACACAGTGTGACAGTCTGCCTGGGGCCTCCTAAGCAATACAGTTTGCACATAGGTACAACCAGGGAGTGGGAGAGTTGATCCCTGGAAAGGACCATGGGTGAATTTCCAGCCTCGCCATGCTTGGGTGGGAGAGTTCTGAGGCATGTTCTACAGTTTCTCGGAGAGTCCCTAAAAGGACTGAGTCCACACTGTATCCTGCAGCCCCCTCATCCACATCCCCCATGTTGGCTTTTTCCCTGTCTGTCTCACTTCACTCCCTGCTTCTGCTTCCTGAGATCACTTCCCAATAAGCCACCAGCACCTAAGTTCTTGCCTCAGAGTCCTGCTTCAGGATGATCTGAAAAAAATGAAGGCATTCTTATTTCTCTTCCTTTTTCTAAACTGTGCTGGAAACTCACCTTCCTGGGGGCAAAGCTGAAGGTAGTGGATCCGGGGTCTGAGTCATGGGGAGTATCAGGAGGACACCAAAGAATGCTGAGGACACAAGCTGGATAAGCCCCTGTGATGCCTGGCTAGGGTCAACAGGTTCAGTGATGACATTTAGTAAGAGAAGATTGACATAAATGTCGCCCTCGCTCCATTTTCCTGTACGGGAACTCCCCAGCGTGCTCCAGGGGCTGAACTCCCACAGCGGCTGTGGCTTACCAAGCCCTTACCCTGTGCCTGTATGGGGAGGAGCACTGGGCAGGATGTCTCTCCCTCCGGCAGAACTATAGAACTCCCTCCAACACTGCCAGCATCAGCAATGAGAAGGATAGTCTATGTGCTTGTTGTTTTTACACAGATTTACAAATTGAGGACATTGCTTCTCAGGCAACCACACAGACTTGTCAAGAACAAACAAGAACATCAACAGCTAAAGCATTAGAAATGCAACAGAATATAAGAACCCTGTGACTTTCAGTGCCACTTGCAGCCCTCGCAAGGAGGGAACCCGATACAGAGTCCAGATGCCGAGAGTCCCATGCTGAGGGCATCAGAGCTGAGTGAGGTGCAGGGTGGGGGGAGGGGAGAATCCATGAGACATTCCCACTGTTCCAACATGCTAGTGAGCAGGTATGCTGCTCCATAACCCTGGAAGTACACCAAAATTAATGTTTCTTTTGTTGTTTGACCGTTGCCTAGACCTGTGCTTAATAAAAAACAAACAAGGGACACCTGGTTGGCTCAGTTGGTTAAGCATCCGACTTTGGCTCAGGTCATGATCTCACAGTTCATGAGTTCAAGCTCCATGTCAGGCTCTGTGCTGACGGCTCAGAGCCTGGAGCCTGCTTCAGATCCTGTGTCTCCCTCTCTCTCTCTGTCCCTCCTCCACTCATGCTCTGTCTCTCTCTCTCAAAAATAAATAAACATTGAAAAATTGACATTAATTTTTTAAAAACATCAAAAAAAAAAACCCCAAAACAATATAGTTTGTCCCAACTAATCCTTTTGCTGACTCTACAAATCTCCAGTTTAGAAGTTTCTCCTCACTCCTCACTTCTAGTGTGAGAATGACCTCTGGTGAACCTTGCTATCCCTCAGGCCCCTTGAAAGAATCTTACTGAAATGGGATAAACCCATGTGACAAGGACTGTCAAGATCCTGAGAACTCAAGGGGGTCCTGGCTCTAGGTAAACAGCTACTCTTAAGTTATAGTGTTTCAGACAAAGGGTAAGATAATAGGAGATGCTTAGGGTTCAAGGTCCCAAGAAGTCAGATATTTTAAAATTAATTGATAGGTGACCAATGCTTGCATGAGACAACAGTGAGAAAGGGATGTGTTCCTTATCTCTGGGGCATTTCTTAATGTTGTAAAAATGAGTAACCCCACTAGAGGAGATTTGTTCATAAAATAAAAATAGCAATGCGGTGAAACTTTAGGGTCAGGAAAACCTAGACTCAAACCAAGCTCTGCCACACAGTAGCTGAGTTCCTTGTGCAGTCTACTTATTTGGGGCTTCTTTTGAGCTAAGGAGTTAGAACACTGAGGCACTTCCAGGTATTGCTCCCTTATCTACTTGCCACTTTATGTTAACTCCCTGCGTCCCTCCATGCTTGCCAAATACTACTATATACTCTTTCAGTTTCCTCTCTCCTTACTGTTACCTAGATATGCTTTTCCTATTTCATTATGAGCTTTCAAAATAAATGCCAGATTACCAAAGGATGAATACCGTACGATGTACCTTGAGTGGTTGAATTCAGAGACAGAAGGTAAAGTGGTAGTTGCCAGGGGCTGGAGGAGAGGGAAGAGGGGAGTTAGTGTTTAATGGGTATAGGATTTCAGTTTTGTAAGATAAAAAAAGTTCTAGTGCTGAATGGTGGTGATGGTTGCAAAGCAATACGAGTGTTCTTAATGCCACTGAACTGTAAACCTAAATAGGGTTAAAAAGGTATATTTTACATTATATGTATTTCACCATAATTTTATGAACAGAACACCTGACTCGCTCTCATGATATTTACCTAGAAGATTCACCAGAATGGAGGTATTTGTCACATCCCGATCCACCTTAACCTTGTTTTCTAGGAAGAATTGAGGTAGAGAAATGCATTCTTCCCCCCCCCCCCCACTTGGACAAAGAGGATATATGCAATACCCAGCAGAGGGAAGAAGAGAGTCAAGGTGGTATTTCCCTCTGCATTTTGGTTTTATGTGCATTGTTTCATTTCCTCTAATTTGCTATCTTAGTTCAATGCCATCTTTCTAAGACAGCCACATTCCAGGACAAACCACCCTCCTGCTGCGTATGTTGGTTAATTTATCACATCATTTAAATTATCACATGAAAATATTTGCTCTGCATTGGGTTTTCTGATGAGTAGACTTTTTTGTTTTATTTTGGTTGTATGTCATTTACCCACATCATTTGCAAAGTACTCTATGAATATTTGTACTGATGTTCCCACAAAAGGACACTAAGTACTGCACTAAATCTCAGCAGAAACCCTGTTGGGTTTCACACTGTGAAATCGATGGGATCCGGGGTTTTAGGTGTTTTCCTTTCACCCAGCTGAGCCACGTTGCCATAACCCAATATAAAAGTGCAGCCATTCACATTAACTTAAACTGATGAAATATCTTTTCCTTCCTTTGATTTCCTACAACATATTTTCCAGTTATCCTTTGTGCACTGTAATTACTTGGGGGAATTTGCTTTTTGGCTTAAAAGCCTGTTGCCATTTTATTATTTTAGAACACCAGGGGAATCCTTTACAAGCAAGAGAGTAGCATTTTCCTGACAAGGGTTTTCTCTTCTCTCTTGAGGGAAGCCAGACCCTTTGCTGTCACATTTAAGGCTGTGGATTGTTTTCTGACTTCTGGTTTCAAACAGCCTGGGAGCAGCATGGATGGCATATGGACTCACGAGTAAGGTTTTGTTTAATGGCAACAAGCATCATCTCTCCTCGCTTTCTCCCGTGGCTGCTGCTAGGCAGCATGTTAAAACAGTGGCAGAGGCATATCTGCCCAGGCAGTTCTGGTTCTTGCATTTATTCAAATAATTTAGATGCATATTTTCTTTCTCTTTCAAGCATTGAATATGATTCAAGTTCCAAATATCCGTTATTATTTCACCTGCCTTGAAATGGGAATTGTAAGCACTCTGATAAATGATTTGAAAGACTGTCTAATTTCCGTAACAACCTCTTTCAGCTGTTAACTTGCAATTTTATAACATCTAAAACATTCTGAAATTCCTCTGTGCATATCCCTGAGTGAGCTGACAGCCACGTGGCCCCTGCATCAATTCTGCCAAGAAAGAAGGAAAGAAAGAAAGAATGAACTATTTTTCTCTTTCTCTGGCAGTGGAAGAATACTGCTCTCAAAGCCCAGCATGCATGAATAGTGAGTCTTTTTCTACAGAATAGAAATAACAAGGGAGTCCATCACAATGCATTAAAGGTGGGCTTGATTAATTTAATTTCTATCTCCAGAATGCTCCCTTTTCCTTTCTCAGAGTCAAGGTGAGGGGAGAATGGGAGGGAACAAAGATGGGAAGCTCAGAGATTGAAAAAGAACAACTAACCCATGGAAGAGCCCAGTGTTGTTTCAGAGGCTGAAAACCCTTTGTTGATGAACCATGTGTTGTATGTTATAGGAATATTTGTTGCAACATAAAGATAGCTTGAGGTCATCTCTAAGCTCACCCTGCTGTACGTGGAGATCTGTTGGTTTATAATAAACTTCAGGAAAGTCAGCTTTCAAGAGGAGTCCATCACATTCAGGAGCTCTGCAAGAGCTACTTTCATAACCCTAAATCCAGAATTTCCATGAGGACACTCTAAACAAACTGTATAGACTAAATAAACATCATTGTGGGGAAGGGAGGGCTCCAATATGGAAATCATGGTGACAATACATTGGCAGGAGTTGCATGCTACAGTAAATTAAAACATAAACAGCTTTCCTTGATAGAAAATCCCAAATGGAAAATGGAATCCAGCTGTAGACTATAGATCACATAAAATACCCTGTTTCTGCACTGAGTAGGAAAGCTGAAGAAGGCAGTGCAGGGACACTTGTGTTTGTCCAGTCTGCACAGTGGAGGGTGAACTTGATGTGTTGAACTTCATTACAAAGGATGGGTGCACAGTTCCCCAGAGGCACATTCCACTTGGGCTCAGGTCTACACACCAGAATTTGTTTCCTTGGGTCCCACTTTACTCTTTATCAGAGTAAAGACTGTTTATCAGAGTAAAGACGCCAGCTTCTGACAAAGGGTGTGGAAAAGCTTCTGAATCCATGAGTGTTCCCCATATGCCAGACACCAGAAGAGTTTAATTAAAAACTTGAATATAAAAACAGAAAAAAAATGCAACAAATAATTTAACAAGCACTACCTCCAGATTAACAAGTGTCAATATTTTGTCCTACTTGCTTCAGATCTTTGTGTGTTTGTATAAAAGATGCAAAATATTCCAGTTAAAACGGAAGCTCCCTTTGTTCCTCTGCTGAGTCCCATTCTCCTCCCTCCTTCCCTGCTGAGGCAGAGAAGCAGCCAAGCTGCATTTGGTGAGTATCTTTCTCATGTGGATTACGTTACTGTATTATCTTGTTCAGTCCCTCCAGCAACCCTCTTTGAAAAGAATATTATCCCCATGTTATAGATGAGGAAACCAAGACCCAAGAAGATCAGTACTTGCCCATGGTCACACAGCAAGTAGGCAAAAGAGTTGGGTCTCAAAGCTAGGTTGCTCCTGTGCCCATTTTACCACATCCTACATCGGGGGAGCTGGTTTCTCATCTGCCCTGAAGACAGCAGGGATTCTCCCAACTCAATCATCTCACCTCTTTGGATCTTGATTCATGGGCTTTACTTTCTGATTCCTTGATGGAATCATTTTCGAAAGTGTGCAAAGCCAAAGCATGAATCCAACCAGGGAGGGTTAAAATGGGAGAATTACACTGTCTTGTCATATGCATTTGGGCATCCTATCTGTTTTTAAATACACCACTGGTTCATGATTACCTTCCCGAAGGCCAACGGGGTAGCCCATATTTCACTGGTCCCATGCCATTATAGAGCTATCTGTAACGTGGTTTTTAAAACCTCTCTGTGGATACTTACAATTTGTTTCATAGCCATAACACTAAAAAAGGACTTCCAGAGAAAGGTGGGACAAAAGCAAAGCACAACTTAGATTCAAGAGTGACCACGGAACAGACTGAAAAAAAAAAAGGATTTGCAAACGATTTGGTAACATGTATCACGAACCACATAATTGTCCATAATGTTTGACTGTAAGAACTACATTCTGAGAATCTATCCTAAAGAAGCAACCAAATAGTGGGAAAAGCAACACTCAAAACACTTCCTAGTTCTGTCATTTATTGAAGTCTGGAAGGGAACTAATGGTCCACAATGTTAGATGTACTATATATAGAAGGACCCCTTGACTGAATCATGTATTGTCATTAAATTGATAATTTTTAAGAAAAGCAAGGCGCCCATCCTCACTTTGCTAATTAGCTGTATTAAACTTGCCACGCTGATTGATCATTCTGATTTTCAAATTTGTCATTTGCAGTATACGAAATACTGACATCTACCTTAAACATATGAGAAAATTGAGTGGTCTAAACTCAATACTCAATATATCAAGTGGGATGAAATAACTTATCCCACTTACTGGCACTGGATAGTACTCAATAAATAGTATCTAATAGAATGATTATTATGAAAAAGGTATAAATTTGTTCCAATCACTACAAAATATGTCAATAAAAGAGACTGGATTCAAACATATAACAAGATAATCTAATTTATGTTACATGTTTTTATTACAGTAAAAATTTAGAAGTATCTCATTTGGGGTAACAGTGTAGGAGAGGCAACATTTTTACTTTACCCTCTGAGGTTCATGTTTTAGAGGCCTCCAAATTAAACATAAATTTACAGGTTATCAGGGGGACAACCAAAACTTATTTATAAAAAAGAGATGGCGGGGCGCCTGGGTGGCTCAGTTGGTTGGGCGTCCGACTTCAGCTCAGGTCATGATCTTGCGGTTCGTGGGTTCGAGCCCCGCATCGGGCTCTGTGCTGACAGCTAGCTCAGAGCCTGGAGCCTATCTTCAAATTCTGTGTCTCTCTCTCTCTCTGACTCTCCCCTGCTCACGCTGCTTCTTTCTCTCTCTCAAAAATAAATAAAACATTAAAAAAAAAAAGAGATGGCTTTCTGAACAGTAAAGATGGAAGTTTATATACCTAAGTTAACAGGGGGAAAGAGAAGAAAAGGCTTCTATGGGAGAAACAAATGGATTTCTAGGAGAACAAATAAGAAAGTCTGTGATAATGTTTATGCAAGTCAGACTGGTCTTAGTTTTTTTTTCCTCTCAGCCATAAAAGTCCCTTGGAGACAGGATTCATTGCAGCCCCACTCCCAGAAGTTTCTATAAAGGAAGGCTTTTTGCTGCACCTATCAAATCCCAAATGTCTTTGCTTTAAAATAATCTTTATATGAATTCTGGAAGGCCTAAATGGGCCTCCACATTGGCATTAAAACACTTTTCCACCTGGGTGCCTGGGTGGCTCTGTCAGTTAAGCATCTGACTCTTGGTTGTGGCTCAGGTCATGCTCTCATGGTTTGTGAGTTCCAGACCCACATCGGGGTCTGTGCTGATAGTGCTGAGCCTGCTTGGGATTCTCAATCTCTCCCCCTCTCTCTGCCCTTCCCATGTGTTCTTTCTCTCTCTCTCAAAATAAATTAAACTTAAAAGAAAACGCTTCCCCCCTTATATATTAAACAAACTTGCTGAATATTGTTAGGCAGATTTTATAAACTTTTTAAATAAAGTGATATTTTTCTAGGCTGTTTCTGTATAATCTATGACAGAGGAAGTTTTTCAGTCCAGAAGAGAAAAATTCTAGCACAGTCTATATTCAGAGATTATTGCAATGGTAGAAAGAGCCCTAGACTATCATCTCAAGGACCTCTGGTCACATCACAGGAACAGGGTTTACCTCCTTTGTTCCACCATCCAGTGGCCTGGGAATGCTGGCCCTCAGTTTCCTCACCTATAAAGTAAGGATAATAATAATGTCTAATTTGCACATTTCTTAAAAAGAACTGGATAAGATCTATGTAGGTTGAAAGATCATTTCACTAATAAAGACTCATTTGTGTTAGATTAAATACTTTAATACATATGATCTTATAAATAAGGTGACATTTTATTCATGTAATGAAAAAGAGAAAAGGGATGGTGATTAAACCTGAAAACTTAAAATATATGTATGTATTCACCTCCAGGGAATGGCAAGCTGATATTCACCCTTAGGCACTCCAGTGGCTACAGCTACGTCAATGCTTTCGTTTTAAAGAGAAACTTGTTTTTTTTAAACTGGAGTTAAGGAAGAGCTAGGGACCTTACTGAAATAAAACAATGGCTTAAGGATGACCTTGAACACGATGACCTTGAAAAATGAGATTGTTATTAGAAAACATTGTACTGGACACTTCAGCCTGGTTATTTTCCCAGCTCAAACCAGAAATGCTACCCTCTCCATCTCCTAAAGTCTCTGACGTAGTTATGAATAGAAACTGGATGACAATGGGTTCATTTTCAATCTGGCCGTGTTCATTTAGACATGGAGTTTATCTGCTAAGTTAACCAATATTTCCTAATATAACTCCCCACCCACCCACAAACTATTAAAAAGAATTATCCTGAACCTTACAGCCTTACCTGGAAAAAACAGTTGTGCAATCCATCAAATGTAGCTATTAATAGTAACTTTAAAATTGTCCTAACAAGGTCCAAGTGAATATAAACGTTGGAATAAACTACTCTGTACACTCATAATATGCTTCTAAAAATTAAGCTTTTCATGTGGAAATTATTAAATAAATAGCTGTCCTCATTTCTGCCGAGATAAATAGCTCCAAGATTTCATTATTTGTTACAAATTTTCAAAAGAATTGGTTAAAACTCATATCTGGTTAACAGCCTGACACAGCTTCTCCTATTTTCCACAAAAATACATACAAAGCTTTTCTTTTTTAACGATAGTCATAATGCAATGTTTTAAAGTACAATTGCCAGAATCTTGGAGAAATTTCTCTAACTCCAAAGTCAAATGATAGACAAAAGCAAGTGACTAGTTGGTGCTTTACCTCTGAAAATAATGGAGGCTTTCATTCCAAAAAATGGGCAAATATCCTTCATCCTTTCCTAATTTCATCCTCCTGATTCACTCTTTGCCATGCAGCCACTTTTCTAATGCCTGGGTAGATGTTTTTAAGGCAATCAGGATATCGGTTAGCCATTCCTCAGAGTACCTCTCCTTTCTCCATGGAGTCAAAAACTGTGATCCCCACTCCCACCCGCAGTGTGACTAGAGCGCATTGCATTCTGGGCCTCTCCACTTACTGAAGTGCTGGAGAAACAGCAGAGGACCTGCATGGGTAACAGGACATCCTAGGGATTATAGGTTTTTAACTTTCTTCATTTGCTCAGAGTATCAGGGAATCTCAAACCTGTAGAAGTGCTCTAAATGAAAGCTCACTAAAGCCTAAGAAGCCTGCCTTAATACCGTAGGAAATGTGAGGAACTATATAGATGCAGAATAGGGCCATGGGCATTCCACAGTCACTGTGTCAACAACCGCCAAGCCACTATTTATTTGAGGATGAATAACTATAAAAAGGGTGGAGGTAATCTACAAAAAAATGCAGGTAAGAGAAAGGAAGTGTCTTGACTACTCAAAGAAATCACTAATTTCTTAAATGATTTTACTGCAGGAATGAATAAAAAGTCATTTTGAATACTCTGTCAGTTTCACTAAGCTACTTGAATACTTGGATTCACATCTTGCTTGCTGCATCACCTTGGGCAAATTCTTTAATCACTCTGATCTTCATTTATCTGTAAGTGAAATATGGAGGTAAAAATATTTCCTCCTATAGGTCGTATTAAGAATTGCATGGTATTGTGTAAATGAAATGCTTCAATGCTTAGAAAATGGAAGAGTATCGCAGTGAGTAGCAGAGTGGAGAAGGTAGTGCTGGTGACAATATTTTCAGTAAAACAGTTGGTTCTGAGATACCAACATCTTTGAGAACCACTGTGTCCAGACTCCATCCATGACCTGGACCCTTCCTACCTACAGTTTCATCTTTGCCTTTCCCTTTCTAATTAGACAGAATTCGCCACCTACTATAGGATAAACTCTTCTTTGCCTTGGGCTGTCCCTTTGCCTGGAGCACATACCCTACTTCATTCAAATTCTTTGAAATACCTATCCCTATTTATTCTTCAATATTCAGCTCAAGCATTGTCTCCTACAAGACCTATTTTCCATCAAAGGAAATATGCCCAACAAATGAACAATTTCCATTTTTATGATTTCCCAGAGCATTCTGTAGCAGTAGCTCAAAGACATCTTCGCATTATATTAAAGGTATCTCTTCCATGTCTGCTTCTGTTCCCACCCAGCTGAGGTCTTAAGGACAAAGCCCACATTCTGCATAGCAATTCCTAACTCTAGATTTCACCATGAAATGATTATTTCTGTTTTATAATGGATAAATTAAAAAAATTTTTTTTCATGTTTATTTATTTTTAAGAGAAATAAAGAGACAGAGCATGAACAGGGGAGGAGCAGAGAGAGAGGGAGACACAGTCTGAAGCAGGCTCCAGGCTCTGAGCTGTCAGCACAGAGCCCGAGGCAGGACTTGGACCCACGAACTGTGAGATCATGACCTAAGCCAAAGTCGAATGCTTAACTAACTGAGCCACCCAAATATTTTTTAAAACACTATTACCAAATTCACAGTAAACTATGTGGTAAATTACAGAGTGCAAAGAACAATGGTCCAGTTTTTCTGAATTTGTGTTTAACATATGCATGCACAACATATATATATATATATATATATATATATATATATATATGTACATACTTCTGAGTTAAAATAACCTATGAAGCTGACATTTCCTAAACCAAGTTCCTAGAAATACTTGTTTTATAAACTACTCAATGAAAAGAAAGATAAGTGAAATTAGATATTCTGAAATATCCTACACTAAGAATGTTGCTGACATTGTTGAATACAATGGTTCCAAGAGTTATTTGACCATGATGCCATTTTGTTAAGTAGACTTTTAAACCCTCAGAGTAAGTAGAGTTCTGTGGACACACATTTTGAAAGCCGCAGAGTGACTTATTCTAACCAGTCCTTTTGCTAAGGTGGCAGACAGGACAGATGCAGATGTTATGGCATAGAGAGACAATTTTTGTTGGAGTGGGCTATGCTCTTACTATACCACAGCCAGAAGCAACAGACACATTGTTGGCTGTTCACCTCACCCTTCCCACTACAAAGGATTCTGCTCTGCTTTCATAGGCAGTCCTTTTAATTCAGTGAATAATGTTTTCCCTTTTTGGGGCATGTGTAAATGGATTGCTAACTATTTTGCAAAGCATCCATCTGTGACCACAGTCAGGCTTTGGGCAGCAATTAATTGAGGCAACCTGAGATATGATTATGTCTCACAAATAGGAGGGAAGAAAGGAGAGGGGTTCTTCTTTCTTTATAGTATCAATTTTATTTCTAATACTATGTGTATGATATATATTTATTTATAGCATCACATTTATCATATTTTTCCATTTATTTTTTTAAATTAAGGCATAATTTGGGCAATATGTACCAAAATGCACTTCTAATTTACAGTTTGGGGTAGAACAAGGACAGAACTTAGCCTCTCCTATTATATTCATGAAATCTTAGTATGGGAAATGCAATACTATTCATTTATGTTAGTAGCTTCATATTCAGCACAAAATTAAGCTTTCTGCCTGGTGTCATTTGTCAAGTAAGCTTTTTAAAGCAGTAATTTTCCTCTATGCCTTATAAAGGCAGCCTGTTTTTAAAACCCAGAGTGTGCCACATTACCCAACAAATTGTCACCAAGGAAAAGGAACAACATGAAAGCTGGGAATTATAATGCTGACCAAGTGCAAAGCAAATGATTTTTTTTTGACCACCAATCTTATCTCAAATGCAAAGACTCAAATGTCAACTTTGGTAATAATTCAAAAGGTTTACTGACACTCTACCCTAAACCTGAAATACTCAAAATTGTACCTGTGTTGAAAATGCAGACTATGTATACAAAGGTGCCAACGTACCATAAATATACATGTATCATATACAAAATGATGGAATGCCAGTCTAAGTATTTACGAAATTTTACCCTAAGCAAAATACTTGTTCCCTCAATAATGAATAATTTTAAATACTTGATTCCATATATGGTTGCTAAATGCTTAAGATTTAATGTTGCTTTAGAGAAATTATAGGGAAGCCATATCTTATTGAAATATTGGCTAGAAAAGTCTGGTTGCTAAATCTCTATCTAGTCATACAAACATTAAATCATTTTGCATTTTCAAAAGAACCTGCAATTACCTCTCTTCACACTAGGTGGTGTAGTCAAGACCTACAAAGCTATCAAGTGGATTTAGCAACGTCAAAATTAAAGGAGAGGATCATTTTAAACTTGAAAACAGGTAAGTATCTTATATTAAAATCCCAGTGTGTTTGATAAAGAAAACAGACAAAGAACCAGTAAAAGAGGAATGGAAAACCTGTTCAAATAGCTTTGGGGATAACAGGGCTTCTCAAAGATTAAGAGTACCAGTTAATATCCACATTCCTAGGTCACACTGCCACACTTCACAATTATGGCATCAGAACAGTAGGGGTGACGTAGGAGTCTGAGTCTGTGTTCCTAACATACACTCAAGTTGGCCTTTATGCAAAACTGAGAAATAGATTTAGATTGCTCTAAATCTGTCTAGTGGTAAGAAACCTCAGTTGACAAGTGCTTGATGTTCAGAAAACTTTTTTTTTTAGCTTCCTATAGCTTGTATCTTGAAGATCAAGGGTTATAGGCTTCACTATAAAATCTCCATATGAATTTTTCCTATGTTACCATCACTGCAAGAAAAAATCAGAGTGGCAGATTCTGCCCTATGTGTAATAGAATATTTGGAAAGCAGTTTGAGCTTTGTAGAATGGGGAAAATAAATATATTTTATAGAATGCAATGAAAATGAATCTCTTCTGGGAGGAATGGGTGGTAGTTATATTAGATATTCAAAAGTTGAGCCACATTGATCTGTCTTTTGAAGTAATTACATTGATATACAGAGTTTAAAGAAATGTATTGCTTGCTCCCTGTGGGTATTTTCAAAAACCTTTTTTCTAAACCAAAGCAGTGTTTTTTTCTCTAGTTTTAATGACAAAGGAAAGCATTTTACTGAAGTGCAGCTAATTATTGTATAGGAATATATGCATTTGGGTGTGCATGCGTGTGTGAACTCCTGAAATGAGTTCTCTGTTTTTTATTTTAAGTGAGATTTTTTTTTGTTTTATTTTGGTAGAGTCAAAAGCTTGCTCCCTTAAACTCACTTGTTTTAAGATATTTTTAAAAGGACAATATAGTAAGATGAATTTCCCACTAGTCTAACTTCAGCTGAGTATACAGAATACAATTTAACCATTTCTTTAAGACTGAGCACAATCCATGGGGCGCCTGGCTGGCTCGGTTGGTATAACATGCAACTCTTGATCTTGGAGTTTGAGCCCCATGTTGGGCATAGAGTTTACTTTTAAAAAAATGAAAGAAGAAATGTTTAGCACAATGCATGTGAAAATATGTCCTGTACAGCATACATTACGTATGTACAGCGTGTGTTAGGAGCCATTTCTTCAGGGCTCACTGAGGACTATTCCTCTATAGTACATGAAACCAGGCAACCTTATTTCTTGAATCTTTGGTTTTATGGTTTTCTTATTTTTTTCTCTTACTTTTGATGGTTATTTCATGTTGCCATCAATGCACCAAGGCAGTTGGGAGGACTCCTGTGTCTAATCTACAGAGGTCTTAGAAGGCTGATAGCCACAGGTAGTTTGTCAGAAACATATATAGAGTGAGGAAGAGTGGGGACCCAGTAGGGGAGAGGGAACCTGCCATTAGTCAAGGGTCTATTCTGGCTATACTTTGGAATTATTTTCTCATTCTTGATTGTTTTCCCAAAAGGTGAAGCTGCAGGTGGCTGAGTGGTGGGTAGTTGAACTATAATTTCAAACAAATCTTTCTAATCTATTTTTACTTGGGATTATAATCATAACATTTGTAGGAAAGCTTTGTGGCCCCCTCAAGTTATATAAATCTTCTTGTTTTATTTTTCATGTGCTAATAGAATAGTGTATTTTCTCTCTTAAAAAATGTTTCCATGTGCGTCAGCATTTTCATTTCTAAAAAGCCTGTCTGCCTTAGTATATGTGCATATATGTGTATGTGCACATGTACAAATATAAATGCAGATATGTGAGTGTGTATTTACTACGGGGCAGAGTGAAAAAGGACCTCATTCTTCCACACAAGGAAACAACTTCATGTGAACCTGCTTTTTTCTGAGTTATTTTCATTGCTTGCTTAATTATCTTTATCAAGGTCACTAAATGGTAGAAATGCTAACAAGAAAGAATAAGGATGGTTTACAAAGGAACAGTAGGCCAGGACTGTGACTGTTTATGTGCTCTCTCTGGAGCCGGGTGGGGGAGTTGGTGAACAAAAGCAACAGTTTCCAAGAACAAACAATGGCATTCTCTGTGACCTGGAGCACAGCTGGCAATTCTGTGTCCTCACACATCAACTCCTTCCCTGAGACCCAGGCGAACTTTTCCTGCAGCCATGTCTACAAGGCCGGCGTCTCAGACACTTTGGGCATCTTGTTTTTCTTTTTGGTTTCAGAAGACATTCCATGTAACAGACACACACAAAAAAATAGCCCTTTATTTTATTTTTTTAACTAAAGAACAGCTCCAACAAATTTACAAATCTCTAAATACATGAGGGCCTGAGTTTCTTTGTTGAGCCTTTGATCTGGAATTGCTATATCCTCCCTTGACCATGAGCTCAGTGAGGGTAAAGACAGGTCCTGCTTTGCTCAACATGGTCTTCATTGAGGGCCCAGGTGCCTGGCATAGAGAAGGCCTGCAACAAACCTTGTGGATCAACTGATTGACTGTAGTTACAAACGGAAACTCGCCTGTGGGTGGAGATCAAGTTTAGCCCATACAATCATCAGTCAGATCAAAACAGAAATGTGTTTATGTTTGTGTCTCTTACAGATTTATTTCCTCTTGTTTCTCCTCTGAGAGTTTTGAAAACATTTTAAATTTTATGTGGAACAAATGACATGTCCCACTATGCCATCTCAAATCTTTTCTGAATTCAGGTTTCATCTTAATTGCAGAAAAAGTGATGCAGCTGCACTATAGAAAAAGTAAACACAGGAAAGCATATTTTTAAAAAATACCCGTAATCTCACTGCCCAGAAACAACAGCCACTAAAATGTTTGTTGTTTCCTTCATATTTTTCTATATTTATGGCTTTAATGGATATCTATGTTCACATAATTGAGGTGTGTTGTAAATATAATTTCATATTCTGCTTCTTTCATGTTATTTCATAAACATATGCCAGTCATTAAAACCTCCTTAAAAAGCATAATTTTCATAATCGTGTTGTGTTCCGCCATAGAATGATGCCATGTAATCAAGTCAAATTCATTTCTCTATTATCGAACATTTAGATCATTTGGAATATTTTATCTTTATGACCATCTAAAGAAGTGTTTGTGTATATCATGTGCACATAACGTTTGTGCACAACAGATTACTTTCTGGAAATGGTTTCCTAAAAATAGACTTGAATATTTTTAAAGCATTTGATTAAGTATTGCCATATTGCCTTCTGCTTTTATTGCAATTTGTAGATTAAACTTCTACCAGCAGTGAATGAGACTACAATAGTAGCTGATAGAGCTACCATTTTTTTTTTTGATGTCTGATGTGCCAGACACAATTCTAAAGGCTCTATGTGTGTCATATCATTTAACTGTAACCATACCAATATGAAATAGATATTATTTCGTGCCTATTTACAGATGAGAGACTGACAAAGAACTTACACAATTTTTCCAATGTTGTACAACTAGATTTGGGACCCAGATGATTCACCTCCAGGGCCCTGGACTTCACCATACTGCAGGAACAACATTGAAAGGTAACGCTGTATTCCTAGTATTTTAATTCTTTGCTAATTTCATGATGGAAAAGACCATATCTTGTTGTTTCTAAGTTTCATTATTTTAATACTAGCAACTTTAGGTGGTTTCTTATAGTTATTAGCTAGTTATATTTCTTCTAGTGTAAATTGTCTCATTTGCTACTTAGTAACTCTTCTCTTTTTAAAATATAAACTTGTTAAATATTAAAAATATTCTGTTTTTTTCTGTGCCTATTGGTGGCTAAATATCGCTCCTGTTTGGCATATAATTGTATTTATGATATTTGGACTTGTGACAGCTCTTCATTTTTAAGCAGTCAAATATATTATCTTTTTGGTTCCGTCCATCGCTAATTTTATGCTTAGAAAGTAGTTGCATATCCAGATATCGGATATTAACTTACATTTTCTTTAAAAACTCTATCCTTTTCATGTGTTGATCAACCAATCTTTCTAGGTTGTTTACCTAGAAAGCCTTGTTGATAGCCTCAGGTTTCTTCTGTTTGTCTGAAACTGCACTGTTTGAATCCAAGTGGAAACAGATCTTTTCTAACATTTCCGGTACTCTGAAAACACAATTCACAGAAATTTCAAGGCAGCAACTTTATCTGCTCCGGTCTCCCCAAAAGAGGAAAACCAAGTTAGCCCAGATACACATTGCTAATGATCATTTGATACAGAAGATTGGGTTTTGGTCCTGGGCATTAATGCCCTTTTCTGGCACTGAATTCACTTGGGCTGGTTTTCAGTGTAAGAAGCCAAAAGACTGGAGTTACTTATGAGGTGTCAGGTTTTGAAATATAGACTATAAAAAGACATATTTCCAATCCAAGAGATCTGCCTTTTGTGCTAGATCACTGTAGAGCAGTCTTTGTTTACAAAGCATCACATTATCTGGCAACGAAACCTCATAACAATTAAGGCTCCTTTCATTTTCCCAACACTGTTTGCTGATAATTCTTCAGAAAAAATTTTGAGATTTTTTTTCATGCTACTAATTTATGCCAATATTAATTGGAGTCTAATATTCTGTTTAAAAAGAAGAGTAAACATATTTTGGAGATTCGGTGTAAGCTTCTCCATCCACTCTAAAATCTAAGGCCTGAAATTATTTACATGCAATTTTCAGTGATTTATTAATTAATTATCAACGAAGTAGGACTGATGTTGAAAGGGTAGATTCGCTATTGGTTCCTAAACTACTTTAACTCCCAGGAACAGACAACCTACGATTATAAACAAGACATAGGCAACCATGTTAACTGATCTACTCTTCACAACAAATACACATTTTTTCAAATACAATTAATGTTCCTTAATGTTTGACTAATTGTTACAAGCACTTCCAATGGTATCTGTTACCTTCTTTCTTTTTTTTTAATGTTTATATATATAGAGAGAGTGAATATGAGCAGGGATGGGGCAGGGAGAGAGTCAACACAGCTCAGAGCCTGCTGTGGGGCTCAAACTCACCAACTGCAAGTTCATGACCTAAGCCAAAGTTGGATGCTTAACCAACTGAGCCATCTAGGTGACATATGTGTTACCTTCTTGAAGAAATAAACGTCCAGATAACTATGGATCTAGATGCATTAACTTTAAGTTAGTTATAAAGATCTAGGCAGTATTAACTTTAGACTTGAAAATCCTGTAACTGTGGTTTGATCCAATTTTAGACTATTTTTATTATGCACATACCTTTTCAACAAACAGTTCATATGGAAGTTGTAAAATGATTTATAATGCATGATGGAATATTGAGCAATTACTATTTGAATATAATAACTGCAATGGAAATCCAAATGGTTTTCCAAATATGAGAAACAGTAAATCTCCTCCAGCTACTTTTCATACCATAAGACTGAGAGATATTTCACAAATTATCTGGACAGATTTTAAAGAAACTGAATGAACTAAAAATTATTTTCCAGAATACCCTAATTGGAAATGATTATTCATAACAACAGCTAAATTTATTGCACACCTACTATATGTCTGAGATTTTCCAATCAGTTGGCACTGATTTCTCAGGTACTATGTCATCCTCATTTTATGCTCAAAATACTGAGGCTCAGAGCAGTCAAATAACTTGTTCAAAGTCACCTTTCTGATAAGGGGTAAGGCTCGGACTTGAACCTGTCCTGTCTGAGTTCAGGAGCTGAGCAATGGCTCCTACGTAATAAATAAATGTCAACCACATTCTGCCAACCCATCCTCGGTACATGATTATTAAAAAGGCTGACTTTTCCATGATTCCTGAGCTTCATTCAGCCAACATAGTGATCAAGATCTCTGGGGAAGTGGACCCCATAAAAAGATGCCAGGAGTGACCCGATTAGTTATTTGTAAAGGTAACAAAGGGTGTTTGAAGGCCCTTATTTTTGAAAGCCTCTTTTTCTGAATAGTGCACCAAGTTTTGCATAGAATCTTTTCTGTGTGGGAGTAGAGGTCAAAATAGCCAGGAATGGCTTTTAAAGGGAACCTTCTTTTTTTAGGACACATGGAGTGTCCCCATGTGACTAATTAGTAGCTATTCTTTTTTCTTAAGATTGTATTTTTTAAGTAATTTCTACCCGAATGTGGGGCTCAGACTCACAACCCCAAGATCAAGAGTCTTACATTCCACCAATTAAGCCATCCAGGCACCCTATAGCCATCCTTTAAGTAAATAAATAAATCTGGACCCAAACTCTACATACTAAGTGTATATTTGAGGCTTTTTGATGCTTATTCTCCCTTGCCATGAAAGTATTGCCAATTTCCTAATTGCGTTAATGTACTATATTAAAAAAGATGGTATTATTGGGGGGAAGCTGAGTAATGGGAACATGGGACCACTCTGTACTATTTTTTGCAACTGCTCATGTGCCTCTACTTTCAAAAAAAAGTTTTAAACTATTGCCAAATTTCCATCTTGCCAGGAAAATGAACTTCTGGGATTTGCAGCTGATAACTTTCATCCATTTAAGGTCTCTCTTGGGGTATTGGTCATCACTTTGAAGAAGCACTGATATATGAAATGGACACAAACTGTTATCATAGAAGGACCAACAGAGCATATCCATAAACCCGAATCAGAGAGTCTACCTCATGTCCTCCTCTTGGTATCTACCTGAGGGCCAGGATGTCTCTGAAAATCTTCCTTAGAAATGAAAGTCAGCCTGTTGAGGAAGACTCCCAACTGCCTCTGGTGACACTTATCTCCACACAAAAAGACAAACTCATCGGGTGACATGTGAGTCCCAGACAAAGGTCTCCAATGAGCGGGGAGGAGTTAGCCATGCTCCTTAGCTGGCTGCTGCCTCTGGATATTTACTTATACATATCAGTGCCAAATCCTGACAAGGACAGCTTACAGGAATGCTGGGTTCTGGGAAGGGAACATGCAGTGGAAAGAAAAGCAGAGCAGTCTCGGGCAGGTGAGCAAGGCCAGTCCTGAGCGGAGCTTCAAGAGCCTACAGGGCTCCTGTCATCAGGGAGACTGCTCACAGGCTCGCCTAGGAAATCTACTCTTTGTGAACCGCCTGGAGCAACTAGAAACATTCCCAAAATAAGACAACGATTTGAAGGACTGGCGGAGGGTGAAAGAAAAAAATTGAAGATCTGTTCTGAAGGCACGTGCCTGAAATGCAATCTCAGCTTTTTGTTTGTTTCTTTGTGTAGAGAGAGAGAAATGAAAAACAGAACCCTGATAACTTCACCTAGTTAATGAGGCTGATCCTGGAAGTTCGTGGAGCCCACTTTGGCCCATCCTGCCCAGAAATGCCCTACCAACAAACAAGGTATGCCCCAGTCGGTACTCAGAGGAACCTGTTCAAGGTGGCATTAGGAACAAGGTCGCAACTTTGAAAAGATAGAGTCCTGCAAACAGCATGAATTTCGAGGTGGAAGAAGATCTGCTAAAGGAATTTGGGAAGACAAATGACAGGGCAGGGAATACAAGGAACTCTCGCACGAGCCATTTCATAGACTGCCCCGAAACTGCCCATCCGTCTTCTGCCGTCATCCTACCAAAAGGCTTGTTGGCGTCTCTGGAAATAGATTGCTAAATAAGCCTAAGCTTTTTTGGTTCACAGAATTGGTGAATCAAAGGGGCAGAAGATTTATCTCATGCCTCTAAAGATCATTTATAACTTGGCTAAGTGGCCCAGGATAAAACCACAATAAAGGTGATTCATGCAGGAAATCCATTCTGTTGAGGCAGAAATGAAAATCCACATTAAATCACAGTCCATTCTGTGCAAGGGAGAATTGGAGTGAGCCAAGCTCAGTGGATTCCCAGGCACACTAAAGGCTGAAAACCCATTGTTCTTAGAAAATGGAGGAAATGAGACTCCTTTAAAGTGGGAATGCAGCCTCTGGCTCTGAGAGCAGGGAGGTACTCCTGACCAGGGTGAGCTGCCCAGTGGCCCTGCCACGCGGGTGTCTGGGACTATATTCCCGGATGGCAGCCAGCCTAGGGATCTATTCAATTACTGCAAGATCCTTGCCAGGAGGCTTTTATCAGCTGTACTATTTATCAAGACAATTGGACCCAGTACAAAAACCCACCTTTGCAAATTGCCATGAAAGGGCTGTCTATGTGGCTGAATCAGGGATGTCTGCTGCCTCTTGGCTTTTGAACTCAACTGTAAAGTTACTGCATTTCCTCCTCGCTGGGACCACCTGAAAATATTGTTGTCCCCTATCCTTCACCTTTCCTTTTGGTCCAGAGGTCTAATGTATTGAGGGATGATCTAAGTGCAAGAACAAGCTCACAGAGCAATCACATGTGGACACATTATTTTGCACATGATTTATTTTTTGTGTGACATTAAAGTCGTCTCAGCCTCTCCGCCCCCCCCCTCCGCCCCTTCAACTGGAACCACACTTCTTCTCCTTTTCCTGCTGACATCCATCCGTTCTCACTGTTGGGCATTGGTTATGACCAAGTGAGATGATTTCCAAGCCGGCACACTCACTTTTCAGTGAAAAGTTGACTGATGCTTCATCGGAAGGCCTCAATTTTAGTGTACGTTAACAAAAAATGTAGAGTATTTTTAGTTCACTTAATTTGGGATTTTCCTTCTCCATTGGTTCTTTATTAGCCTTTATTCATACAGTAAGGTTGTATGCAACTTAAAATACAGATATTTTGTCATAATGAATGATCTGTAATGTGACTCAGTTGACAGCAATGGAGTCTGAAACGGAGATATTCCACGAGTACATACAGATCAGTGTGGCACTCGCCATAAGTCATTGGTGCTCATCTTTTGTCTTTATTGAAAGCTGACAGTGGCCATTGTGGCACATTCTAAAGGGTGGTCTAAGCAGCACGTCCAGAGCTGTGATAGAGGTAGGAATCCCATCCACGATGGATTTAGCAAAAGCCAAAACCTCATTAAAGTAAATCCCCTTCCCTGAAAATAAGTTAAATCTATTAACTCATTTATGCTCTTATCAAAAGTGCCGATATCCTTATAGGTGATGGCAAGCTATCTTGTCTATTGACAAAACACTTGAAAACTTGATTTATATGAGAATCATTGACTTTCTTAAAAAAATAATTCATGTCTCTTCTTATGCACTGCATAAGGGATGCACACTGCAAACATCAGCAATAAAGAAGGCTTATTTTATGGGAAAAGCAATCTGGTAGATTGTAGATAGAACATTAAATGTGTCTGGTCATCCAAATCTTATGGGCATAAAACTAAAACATACTGAATACATCAATTAGCTAGAGTTCCTATTGGATTTTTTTTAAATAAAAACTGTTTCTCATGGCAATACAGTCAGTACTTTGATTCGTTCCCCTTTCAAAGACTGAAGGAAAGGATATTCTGCTGGTAACAGGCTGTTGCCCATCAAACTAGATGGAGAGAATTAATTTAATGAAGAGTTTCTATTTAGGAAGAAGCAGTAAGAGGAAAGGGCAACAGTTGGAGCTTCCACCAGGTTGGCTGGTGTTTTACAGGCAGGAGAAGCAGCTGGAAATTTGGATGATGGTTTTGAAAGCCCGATGATAAGGAAAAGGTCACTAAAATGGGAATGCTGGGTGGGAAAATGGAGCAGACCAGGCTAATGTGCCAAAACTGAATCACCTCATGCATGTCAAAGCTTTTAAGGAACTCTTTTCTTTTTGCTTCAGTTTGCTCTTCTCCCTAGTGACTACTGTCCCATGAATGGCATAGATTATTTGCCTTTTTTCTTCCACCTAAATCAATTCTAAAAGCAATTTTTCAAAGTTCAGCTTATACGATAAAGAATGTTCCCATCAGACCTGACTCATATTGTGAATGTGTGTCTTTTGCTTCAGTATGTAGTTTTTTTTTAAGTGAATGTTGTTCCCAAACTACCTTAGAAACAATGTGTGTATTTACAAAACTAACAAACATTGTCGCTTGGAAAATTCCTTTGGCACAGACAGGAGTGTTCAGCCACAAATGCTTCTGACTTAAAACCTGAACCAAATAAAACTTAACAGCAAGGCAAAATATTTTATAGGCAAAGTGACATTTTATAATAATGGAATAATAAATGCAGAAAGGAAAATGAACCAAAGCTGAAATATCATCTGAGATCCACTGGATACTAAAGGGAGGTGAATCTCATTTAGACTTTTCCTGTTTTTATTACACTAATAATTATGTCTATGACTGAAGCACTCTTAAACTTAGAGAACTCCAGTAATTCTAATCACATTGTCGCATATCTCCAATCACATGTCTGTATGAGATCTGGATGAAGCAGTGGGAAGCGTTGGTAGTATGGTAAATTGGATGGATACAGAAAAAAAAAGTGATGGAAAAATCACAGCACCGCTTTATCAAGCACTTCAACTTGCAACCAAATCAAGCAATGTTTAAATCAACCTGCTGAATACAATACAACCCAAAACACATCTAAAATTTGACATTAATTTGCATTTCAAATGGAATTAATGAAGACCAAGTAAGCTTACTTGCCAATCTCCCATCTTCTACCCTACTACAAAAATCAGCAACCACTGTTGATTTGCTCATTTAAGAAAATCAGAAACCATGTTTCTAGTCCACAGGACAATTGTAAAGAGGATACAAAACATTGATGTTTAGTCTGGGGAAAATAGAAATAGTCAAAGCTGGTTTTAACACAATTGGGTTAGATTAGGATGAAAAGAGAGCCAGGATTGCAAAGCAAGTGGTGTGTGGATCTTCCCACAGTACCAAGAGACATGCATCTGCCTTTCTTTCTTTTTTTTATTAAGTTTGTTTATTTATTTTGAGAGAGGGACAGAGAGAGGGACAGAGAGAGAGGGAGAGAGGGAATCTCAAACAGGCCCCACACTGTCACTGTAGAGCCCAACATGGGGCTCGATCTCACAAACCATGAGATCATGACCTGAGCCAAAAGCAAGAGTCAGATGCTTAACTGACTGAGCCACCCAGGTGCCCCACATCTGCCTTTGTGTAAGTACTGGTCAAATGCACTTTGGGTTCACTCCAAGTGGATGGACTCCATGCTAGGAAAAGCCCATCAGTCCTCAGGTTTATTACTCAGAAACAGGTATTTCCCCCAAAAGAATGACCATGGTATAATACCAAAGAAAGAAACCAAAGCAAACAAGAAACACACAAAAGCTAGTCACCAAATCACTAGGTTAAACAATGATTTTAGCTAATGTATTAACTATTCATTTGACAGACATTTATCATTTGCCCTACTTTTCCATGGTAAGATATGAAGTGCTGGAGGACAATTGGAAATGATCTAAGCATCTTAACTCTGGATATTTGGTTTCATTAAGTCTGGAGTGGGGTCTAGAGATAGATCCTTTTTGTTTGTTTGTTTTAAACTCCTGAGATGATTCTAAGGATCTGCAAGAGGGGAACCCGCCAATCTGAAACAGAGGTTTTCAGTCTCCGTGTTGTCTGGTAAGTCAGAGAGACAGAGCAGTAGGTAGGAACCAGAGCTGATGCAGAGAGCATTGATCATAGCTCCAGTCCCTGCCCCATGCAGCACAGCAGCTATGAAGTGTGTTGCTGAGGAAGAAATTCAGAACTTTTGATCCAAACATTATGTTACCCTTTAGAAGCTGTGTGGCCAGGACCAAGTAATTAAACTCCTTGAAGGGGTACTTATCACACTCTCTTTTGGAATTGTTAAACATTCTAAGTGAGATTGTAATGAAGCCTAGTCTGGTGCCTGGTCCGTCATCAGGCTTAGTTTCTGTCCTTCTCCCTCACATATGGTGTAGCCCTCCTTCCCCTCCTCCTTTAATGTTAAAATTGTTTTCATTCTCCACAACCCAATCCCAGCCTACATGCTCCATGAAAGCTTTTCAACACCTCCACCACTCCTACCACCAAGGCTCACTGACCTCCCTCTTCATTGTACTTCTTTGGCCCTTATATTCAGGATCACATAATCTGGTACTTAAATGTCCTCCAATCTCTTCATGAGTTTTAGTTTTCCTGGCCTGGCTCTCCTTGAGCACTAAGACAATGTTTTCTTCATAGAGGGGCAAAAGAATTTCTTGTTGGTTGATCGAAAGTACCTGTTGTGCCGCTGCCATAAAAGACATCTAATGAGGAAGGGGAAACCCTTAATTTTCAGTCAACATTGCCACGGCTTCTGTAGGCATTAGTATTCTGAAATAATCATCAGAATGCCAGTCTCCTTCCACCCCCACTCACTTATTTTGTTGGAAAAATGCAAAACCTGCATTTTCTATGAACCACATCTCACTCTATGCAGAGTGAATGCAGTGTCTGTGTTTAGCATCCCAATGTGATAATTATGCATTATACTTACTCCATGGCTAAATCTTACATTTCTATACTAAAACACAAAGGAATGACTAAATACTCTAGTGTGTTATCTTGCCCTTCCTTACCATTGTGGGTTTTTTTCTTATCATCCAGATTGACCCTATGCTGAAATATGCCTGTGAAAATAACTAAGAAACTTCAGATGTTTTGAAGACTTAAAAGGTAAGTGATGAGAAAACGTGAATTGTGGGGACATCTGTGCCAGCAAACACATGAGCATATTGGGAAGACGTAGCATTGTGTGTGTGTGTGTCTGTGTGTGTGTCTGTGTGTGAGTATGCCTGTGGAGAAAGCAGATTTTTTTTAAATGAGGAACAAAAGCTGGGTTATGTAAGCAGCTCTGTTCAAAACAGCTTGTATAGCAAGAATGGAAACAAGGTATGAATATTCATAAGTAAAATGGAAGAAGTGTTCATTTGCAAGGAAGTGGAGATGAAATTCTGAATATTGTTTGACCACAATTTTGCCCAGGAAGCTTTAGATGTGTAGATCACACAATATGTCATACAAACATAAAACCAACTAACCCTATTGTCTCAATATTCCCCTTCTTCAACACACTAATAACCAGTTTATTAATATTTGTACATGTTATTCTGTCAGGTTGTCTTGATTTTGATTCTTCCATCTCTAGATACCTTGAAGCGAGTGAAAGAAGAGATAACAAAAATAATCATAGACAAAAATTAACTCCAAATGAATCAAAGGCTTAAACATAAAAGCCAAATCTATAAAATTCATATAAGAAAACATAGAAATAAATCTTGGTTACCTTGGATTGTGAAAGGATTCTTACATATGACATCAAAAACATAAACAAGCTAAGAAAAAAAATAGATAAGTTGGACTTTATCAAAATGAAAAACTTATGTGCTTCCAAAAGACAGTATCCAAAAGGTGAAAGGAACCCATAGAATGGGAGAAAATATTTGCAAATCATATATCTGATAAAAGCCTTGCATCTAGAGTATAGAAAGGACCCTTGGGGTGCCTGCGTGCTCAGTTGGTTAAGCATCCAACTCTTCATTTCAGCTCAAGTCATAGTCTCGTGGTCTTGGGATCAAGCCCTGCATCGGGCTTCATGCTGACAGAGCCAAGCCTGCTTGGGATCTCCCTGTCCCTCTATCTCTCTGCCCCTCCATTGCTTGCATGCTCTCTCTCTCTCTCTCTTTAAAAAAAATATGTAAAGGACCTTTATAACTCAATAATAAAAAGTGAGCAATTAAAAATGGGCAAAGTATCTGAATAGACATTTCTCCAAGGGAGATATACAAATTACCAAGAAGTACATGAAAAGATGCTTAACATCATTAATCATCAGGGAAATGCAAATCAAAACAATGAGATGTAATATCACACTCATTAGAATAGTAATAATAAAAAAGTCAGATAACAAGTGTTGGTGAGGAGATGGAGAAATTGCAACCCTCATACACTGCTGGTAGCCGTTTCTCAAATGGTTAAACATAGAATTAGCATTTGACCCAGCAATTTTCACTCCTATGTATATACCCAAGAGAAATGAAAACATGTCTATGGAAAAACTTGTACATAATATTAATAACAGCATTATTTACAATAGTCAAATAATGTAGAAACAATCCAAACATCCATCAACTGATGAATGGATGAACAAAATGTGGTTATTCATATAATGGAGTATTATTTAGCCATAAGAAGGAATGAGGTACTGATTATGTGCTATATCATCAGTGAATTTTGAAAACGTTGTGCTAAGAAGCCAGTCACAAAAGACCACAAAGCATGTGATTCCATTTATATGAAATGTCCAGAATAGACAAATCTCTAGTGATGAAGAGTAGATTGGTGGCTACCTAGGGTGGTAGAGGGCATAAGTGGGTGATAGCTGAAAAGATATGGGGCTTCCTTTTAAATTTTTATTTATATATTTTTGAGAGAGAGAGAGAGAGAAGAGAAGAGAAGAGAAGAGAAGAGAAGAGAAGAGAAGAGAAGAGAGGAGAAGAGAAGAGAAGAGGAGAATCCAAAGAAGGCTCCACACTGTTAGTGTAGAGCCTAATACAGGGCTTAAACTCACAAACAGTGAGATCATGACCTGAGCTTAAACCAAGGGTTGGACACTTAACTGACTGAGTCACCCTGGCACCCCAGGGGCTTCCTTTTAAAGTGATGTAAAATATTCTAAAAAATGACTGTCATAATAGTTGCACAACTCTGAGTATACTAAAAACCATTGAATTGCATACTTCAAATAGGTGAATCATATGGCATGTGAATTATTATTTCAATAAAACTGTTGCAAAAGAAAAAAAGAAATGAAGAAAGAGAGAAGAAAAAGGAAAAAAAGAAGTATTCACCATGATCTTGAGCTCTGTTAGAAAACCCAAACTTTTTATCAAATGAAACTCTATCAATGAAATTATCAATGAATTGAATGATAGAAACACCATAAAAAGAAAATGATCAAATGAATCCCATTCCAATCTCTAATGCATTCCCTGTCTTATGTACCATGTTGTGACATTTTAATGATGGGGTCTTACAGAAGTGAGATTTTCCCCACTCAAGTAGAACTTTGATCCCTCATACATTTGCCTTGAAAATTGGAAGACTCAAAGCAAAGTTGATGTCAAATGGCAGACTATATTATAGCATTTGTCTTAGTGTTCGATCTCTGGAGCTTAAATTTGGTAGCGTTTTTCTTTCCTACACGAAGCCAAGAACAGATTGAGTAACCTAGAATTTAATTGGGAAATCAGTGGATCAAAGTTTTAACTTTAGGATCAGGTTTAGTAAGGGCAAACACTTCAACCTGTTCACAGGATTTAGATAATCAGCCCAGAATTGATCTGTCAGCCAGATGAATCAAACTGTATTCTATGGGTCCTTCTATGGAGGAAGGGATCCAAGGAGGGTATGTTCTAGGTTTCTCCATCCAGAGAAGCTCCACTTCTATCTGTTCTAAATGTAGAGTTTCTGCTTAACAAGATTATATGGCTAAACCAGTGTTGAAACATGGAGATCTAGATTGTTTTAATTCATAGAAGTATCCTGAGCTTTCCCACCGTCACAAAATTTTTGGCAAAACAGGAGTCCAACTTCACTCACAGAGGAAATGTCACTGGTTCACAGAGCACCTGCCTCCTGTAAAGGACTTCCAACCCCTAGTATTTATTGGAGCCTCCTGGAGACATTTTGTACATGCTCAAGAACAAATCACCATTTATTCACTCAACAAGCATCAATTCTGTGTTTGGAACAAGGCAGTTATCTGCCAGCTGTCAGGTAAGGACTTTCTGCTCTACCTTTATCCTTGTCCTTTGTTCTTTTTGTCCGACAAGACTACCACTTTTAACAATGAGGGAGAGAGCCTATTTCCAGTCATTTTTCGACCAGCTACTGATGAAGAGATGCCATAACACCTGGAGGAAAACACGATTCTCCCTAATCCTTTCAACACAAACACGTAACAAGATGTTCTGGCTGTTTAAAAAAAAAAATCTAAGGGGAACCTGGCTGGTTGAGTCAGAAGGGCATGCGACTCTCAATCTAGGGGTTGTGATTTCGAGCCCCACACTGGATGTAGAGATTACTAAAAACTAACTAAATAAAAAAACTTTAAAAAATAAAGTATACAATTCAATGTGTTCTTTTTTAAAATCTATACTGCCTTAGGTCAGAGATAAAACGAGATTTTTTTCATCATGTAACTTTAGAGTATGGAGTGTGAAAAATTAATGGGATTTCATTGTTTGTAGAATGAATGAGCTTTTGAAAATCTAACTCAAAATGAGCCATTGCTGGTTTCATGTGGCATCAACCTAGCAGTTTCTGGTGTGGCCTTGTCTGGTTTCCCACTGAAGCACCCATGGAAACTCAGAGAACAATGAACCCTCAGACAGATAGCACCTGATACTATAGCATGTATGGCACCTGCACTTACTCAGTAGTGGAGTTAATATTTGAAGAGCTGAAACCTCATTTGGGGGAATCAACATAATATTTTGTGACTGAAAAAGTTTCATCCCTCCCACCCTGGCTCAGGAACCTGAGTCTCCCCCAGTTATCACTTGGATAAGTGTTCTGCCTTTCTCCCATCAGGGAGGCCAAAACCAATGTTTTAAAGTCAACCTAGTTAGAAAAAGTTGGGTGTTTTGATTTTTATCTCTATATTTATATTTTTGGCAATATTGTTTCTATATGCTTTTAGCCAACACTATGGTGAAATTATCTTAAATTTAAATTATGATAGAAAAAATTCAATTTTGTTCACTGATGCATGTCCATTACCTAAAACAGTGCCCTGCAAAGAATAAACAATTATTCTTTTGCATATGCAAAATAAACAATTATTCTATGCATATGTTCATATGTAATTAGTTTTAAAAAGTCAATAGGACCACAATTAACTTCTAATCACACTTGCTCTTTAATTTTTGAAGAGAATTTAGGCACAGAATTCTTTAATAGTGGTTAAATAATTTCATAAATAATTTTATCATGAAATTCACCACGAGCTGAGAGGAATAAAAACAGGAGTTGGCTGAAAGAAGGAATAGTGCATTTAACAGCAAGAAAACTAAAATAGCCTTTGTTTATTAGTGACCTTCAAGGAATCAGCCCCGTGTCCTCTCCCCGCCTAACCAAAACAAGTGTTAACAAGCCTACTCATTTGCCAGAACAGAGCTGGGTTTTCTGTCAATGCCGCTGACAGTGGAAAGAAGAAAAAGTAATTACTTTTTTTTTTTTTAATATTTTTTAATGTTTACTTTTGAGAGAGAGACAGAGCATGAGTGGGGGAAGGGCAGAGAAAGAGAGGGAGACACAGAATCCAAAGCAGGCTCCAGGCTCTGAGCGCTCAGCACAGAGCCTGATGCAGGCTCGAACCCACGAACCGTGAGATCATGACCTGAGCCTAAGTCGGACCCTTAACCAACTGAGCCACCCAGGCGTCCCAGAAATAATTACTTCTTAAAACCACACATTAATTTAAGCACTTGGGCAAATTCAATTTGTGAAAAATAAAGAATGAAATGGGAACAAAAGAAAAACTGTGTTTTATGTCAGAACGGAAAGGTTAAAGACAAAAACAGCAAACAGAATGGAGTGTGTAGAAACACAGTGAGCTGAAACCAGTGGGAAGACCAGCCTCCCACTGCAGTGTGACTGGAGTTCACCTCTCCACCTGTGAATGAGGATGTCACACTCTGCAACTCCAACCACTCGCTTTCCCTCTGTATAGACAAGGTGGGGAATGCTCACTAACCCCCTGGCAACCTCTTGTTTGAGGAAGGATGTTAAAATCACAGCACTCTTTGGGGGTTTGAGGGCACATGGAGTTAAAGGAAGCTCTGGGGTCATCTTTAGCCTTCTCGTTTCAACCCTGCACCCAACTCCTGTGATTCCTATGTCTAAATCACCTTCTTCCTTTACCTCCTCAGCTTTGAAAGATAAACGTGAAATACTAGATTAAAATGTTTTCAATTCTGCCATTAAAGGTGCTTTAGAATGTAGGTTTTATTACTATTTAGTATGGCAAGGCCACCAGATCAGAAGTCAGCCGCCACTGAAAAATAGTTACACCTATAGATCCCAAGAGGCAGAGGTATGTCATACCGTGGAGGGCTACATAGGGATGTGCCAGGGTCCATCAGGAGGCAGAGGGAGAGGGGACAATTGTGAGCCAGAGTCTTTACTGTGATTTCTGTAGGAAGGAATGGGCCTGGCATGGTAAGAAGGCTTAGGATTGGCTAGTTTGGACAAGTTCAGTGGGCTCTAGGGGCGCAGGGTCTGTCCCTAGTTGTCTCATACCCAGTCCTGGGATGATTAGGGCAAGAGGATAGCGGCCCAAAGTGTGAAAGCCAGAGAAAGGAGGTAGTGGGGGATAAGGGCTCTGGACTGGTTAGTTTGTATTTGAAAGGCATGCTCAATGTCCAGTTGTTGACTATCTCTAGGAATTGGCTAACCTTGGGAGGCATAGTCCCTCCAGGGTCCACCAGGCCCCAGATGCCAACACATCAGAATACAGAAAATAAAAGACATGTTTAATACCAAAGGCATTTGCATAGATTCAGTTTACCAGAGTAGTAAACCCAGCATTTCAGCTGGTGACTTCCATTACAATGTAGAACTCCAGTATTGATTGAAAGGTCGGGTTACTCATACATTCAAAACCATAAAAAGGGTTTCAGACTGGATGTGAATAAACTACTTCTATGGCCAGGGAACCATCCTCATTCTTGCCCTGGTGATTTGCCCTGAGTACTAAGAAAAATACTTCAGGAGGATGCTTTATGCTTTATTATTGACCATTAACTTGTCACACCATGAAGCAAAAGGATGGTTTAGGACTGCTGATAAGAGCAAGAAGATTTTCTCTTTATCACAAGGTGGAAATCCAACCTAGTGCATCAATAGCGGAAGATCGTATCACTCAATAGAAGTTCAGAGACTTACAGAAATGGACTTGCAGGAAATTACTTTCAAGGAGGAGGAAAAAAAATGACATCAGGTTATTAGTCCCAAATGGCTCATCCTAACCTCCAAAAATAAAATACAGTTGAAGATGTCAGGAGAAGAGAGACATTCAACCACATTTAAACTAAGACTTTCTACCAGCCTATTATTGGAGTTTGGAAGGAATTCTCTCTAGCACTGAAGCTGATGGAATTGGATAGAAAAATATGATCAGTGACTCATTCATTGAATGCCAGTTTGCCATAAGGCAGGAAGTGCTTGCCTTCATCTTGCACAGTTTATGCTCTGGTTACCTAAATCCAAAAGGGGGCTGTATAGATTTTTCTTCCTCTGGGATGAATAGCCAAGCAAAACAAAAACAGAAACAAAATATGCCCATGGAAAAAAGGTATTACCAAAGGATAAAGAATGCCAAACAAGATGTTGAGAACTCCGGAGGAAAACCAGCTTCTGAAATGGCTTTATTTCAGAAACCAAAGGAAATTGTTAAAAACTGTCAACCTAAGCAGGATTAAAGGAGACATATCCTTCATTGAGAGAGAAGCAGAAAAATAAAAAGAAACAGAAGAGTCTGAGATGCAAAGGGAAATGGATAATTCAAGGAAAATAAAAATGTAACACCAGAACCACCAAAATTACTGGGAAAAAACAAAACTGCTAATTCAGAAAATCAAATCAGTGATGGGACAAGATTAAGAAACTCTTCTGGAAAACAGAGAAAGAGAATAAAGAAATATAAAATGACAAGACAGAAGATGATAATAAGTGTCTAGGACTGAAAATAGAGAGTCAACAAAATAATTATGTGGTGTACCTGAGAAGAAATCAGAAGTACAGAACAAGAGCAAGAATCAGACATAAATGTATAAAACTTTCACAGACCAGAAAATACTGAGGAATTCAACTCAATGGGGTTTATCACATTTCTAGAAACTTAGATACATTTTGACAAAATACTTGTACAAGAACTACAAGATAATAAAAAATAAGCCTATAAGTTGAAAAGTGGGTTATGTGCAAAATAAATATCAGGTTGACCTTAGCCTTTTCCTCTGTGACACTAAATGCTAAAGACAAAGTATTGGCAGAGTTTTGAGGCAGAAAATTGAAATGTAAGAATTTTATCATATGCAGGATTGTCATCTCTCAGTGTGAAGTCAACACAAAAATATTTCCCCAGTTGTAAGGGTTCTGAAAATATATTATTAGAGCCTTACCATTTTTTAAAGATATATTCCTTCTGAATGAGAGAAAAACAGAAATAACTCAAGATCATAAATTTAAAGTCAGCCAATAATAATATGTGCCACTTAGTTTCAATAACTATTGAAAATTTAGTTACAATAGCAAACAAAATTCTAAAATAAATTTTGACAAAGAAGATTTCTATGACAAAACAATAATTTAATTCCCAAAATCTTAATAAAAAACTTTGTTTTGAAACCTAGGAATTAAGGTGATTATGGTGGGGAAAAAAAGGTTTTTAAATTCCACATTTTAAAAGGACTTAAAGGATTGCTTTTCATTTTTGATTTTGATGTAAGAAGATTATAGTTTTTTTATGTTTATTTAAACAAACCTTAAAGATGGGGTGCCTGTGTGGCACAGTCGATTGAGCATCCGACTCTCGATTTCGGCTCATGGGGTGCCTGGGTGGCCTAGTCAGTTAAGCAACCAACTCTTGGTTTCAGCTCATGTCAAGATCTCACAGCTTCGTAGGTTCAAGCCCTGCATCGGGCTCTGTGCTGGCAGCGTGGAGTCTGCTTGGGATCCTCTCTCTCTCTCTCTCTCTCTCTCTCTCTCTCTCTCTCTCTTCCCCTCCCCCACTCATGCTGTCTCTGTCTCTCTAAAAATAAATAGACTTAAAAAAAAAACCTTAAAAGTAATGAACAGCAACACAAAATGCTCAATATATAACCTTCAAATCAGTGAAGATAAATGCAGACATATTATGATATGATCCTAGTTTTCATCTTAAAAAATGTCTAGGAAAATCTAGATGTAACATGTATTTTTTTTTTCAGTTTTCACTGCTTCTAACAGGAACATATATTAATTTTAAATGTAGAAAAAATATTTAAAGAGATGTCTCTCATGTGGAAATGAAAAGAAATTCATTGGCATTTTCCAACTAGTTTCCATGAGCAGCATTTGTTTGCTCTGCACAATTCACCATCAGAACTGTCCTTATGTGCAGAATCAATTAAACATCCCATGAGAAAATGGGCTTAGTGCAAACTTCCAGCTGGACTTTCAGAACAAATAACCTGTATAACTTTAAACAATGATTTGCATACCAAACATTGTTTGTACAACATTTGAATCAAGGTTATATAGAGCCTTCTTCTTTTCTTTAAATCCTAGAGCAGCAACTATTCGTGTACTTCGATTAGATAGTGATCTTTTAGAAGCCCAAGATTTTTTTTTATTCCCACTACCCAGCCCAGAGCCTGGTTATATCTTTGTCACATTCAAGTGAAATGAAATGATATAAATGAAAATATACTGTCAGATGATTGTTGCTGTCACCATGTTCATTCCCATTATTGATCACAAGGCATTGAAGTCACAGCCTCAGATGTCTTTAGTTGCATTTTGAGCCATTCCAAACTATTTCTCCCTCCAAACTTTTGCTGTTTACTCACACCTGCAAAACCCAGGTGGTGTTTGTTACTATATATGCTTTTAATTACCAGTTGCTTAAATGAGCCATAGTTGTGAAATTGCATTTTCTCCTTAAATTTAAAACTTTTTTCCATCATCTGGTTTTTATTTAGGTCCTGACTTTTCTTCCCCCAGGTTGTATGGATCTGCATTAATTTTATTTTCTTTGGAAAACTTGTTGGAGCTAACAATTTAAACATGGCAGGCTTTTTCACACCCCCAGGCCTTTGTTCATGCTGTTCACTTGGCCCAAGTATCCTTTTCCCCCCAGCACTTTTATACTCATCTGAATTTAGATATCACTTCCTTGATGAAGCTTCTCTTCCACCTATAGGTTTCCATTGCATATCCTACAGTCATTATAATGTATATCAAGTAGTGTAGGGCCTGTATCTCCTCCATATCAGACCCATTCTTAGAACATTATAACATGTGCATTTGATAAGCCCAGTTTATGGAGAGTTGTGTGGTAGGCCCTCTCCCAGACTCCCCAGACGTAACATTGAACAGGTAATGAACGATGACATGGTATTGTCTTCATGGAGCGCCCAAGCTTATCTAATAATATAATGATTAGTTTTAACAGATCCATGACCAAAATAGATGGAATGATACACATAGGGTGTGTGTGTGTGGGGGGGTCTACTTAAGATAGGTAGTCAAGGCAGACCTACTTGAGGGCAAACTAAGGCCAAGGTCTAAAGTACAAGAAGGAGCTAGACATGTAGAAACCAGGCAACTGCCTTCTAGGTAGAGAAAAGAGCAGGTGCAAAGGTCCCAAAGAAGGTCTAATGTTGTCCTGTTCATGGAAAAGAAAAGGTTTAGTATGTCTCAAGCAGAGGGTGAGAATCACCCACAAGGGAGAAGAGTGGCATGAGCTGTCACTTAGGCAGAAGGACCCACGTAATGATGGCCCTGCAGTCAGTGGGAAATTTTGATTTAATTCCATTAGTCATGAGTTAGAGTTTTAAATAGGGAAGTGCCATTACCTCATTTCTGTTTTTAAAAGAAATGAGAATTCTTCATAGGGGAAGTAAATTGGCATGAGAAGTGTTTTGGGTGGAGAGTAGTGCCATATACTGAAGTTGGAAAGAAGGTGGGGCAAGGGGTGTCGGAGTGATTGGGTTTTAGACACAGTATGTTTGAAAGTGGAAGAATCAAGTAGGCAGGTGGATTTATGAGCTTGCAGTTCATGAGAAATGTCTGGCTCAGAGATTTAGTTTGAAAGATATTCTCATATACATGGTATTTAAGGCTATGGGATTGGAATGGATTACTTTGGAAGGAATGGAATAGAACCCAGGCCAAGTCCTGAGGCAACGAAACGTTTGGAGGTCAGATGGAAGAGAGAAAACTAGCAAAGGAGCCCAAGAAGGAGGGGTCAGTAATGTTGGGGAGTGTGATTTGAAGGAAAACAAAAGGAAAGTACTTGAGAGGGAGCAAACAGCCAAGTGTGTGGAATATTGCTGGGAGTGCAGTGAATGAGGACAGATTTCCTTCTAAGCTGATACACCCCAGCTGGTTGGTGGCCTTGTCAAAAGCAGTTTCGATGGGGTGGCAGGAACAGAAGTCAGATTGGAATGGATTGTAAAGGGGGTGGACGTGAGGAAGGAGAAAAGAAGAGGGTGTGGCTTTGAGAGAAATTTTGCTCTAAACGGGAGCAGAGAAATTACTTTCTGCTTATCTCTATAATGCATACAAGACATACATTTTGAACACACTACAATACTTTCAAGACTACTCAAAATATAAGAAGAATCAACGGACCAAATAGTAATATTTATAATAATTGTGTGAGTTGGGAGAAGTCTTCTGTTAATCACAGTACTTTTTTGTTAATTTCTATTCTATCCTACAAAGCTAAATAAATAATAGCTGACATCTTAGGAGCAACTGAAATTTGCCAAATAAAATAGATTATTTTATTCAACACTCATAACAACCCTATGAGGCAGGTACTCTGACTATCCTGTCTTATAGATGAGGAGTTCACATCTTGGAGAGTTAAGAGATTACATTGGACCATAGACCTAATAAATGGTAGAGGCACGATTGGAACCCAAGTTTTGACTTCAGAGTCTGCATTCCTAAACTTTGCAAAATAAGAGTTGGAGATAAGAAAGAAGGTATTACTGACATAGGATAAAAACTAGAGTCTAAGCCATCCTCATTTACAGAGAAATGGTCTTTTTCAATTTGCTCATAGTTTTGGTAAGAAGATGAATGTCTTTGCTAAATAATCTTCAGCAGTAATTTAGATAATTCTGCTTGTGGCTGAGAATAAATGAATGGAAGCCTTTGATGTGATCCCTCTGCCCCCTTTTTAAAAATGCAAGCAAGACAGAGATTTAGGAAATGTCATCAATGTCCCACTAAATTTGGGATATTTAAGACTGAATATTCTAAAGGTCTCTAACAATATACCCCAGACAATCATAAAGGAAGTGTCTGAGTAAGAGTAGTACATTCTTTATTTACTGGATTTATGAAAATGTGCTTATAGCAATACCTTCTAGATATGTTTAAAAAAAATAGGTTCCCCAAACATTTGACTAACCAGAACCCATATTTCATAGGTGTATAAGGCAACATTCAGGTAGAAAAGTTGAGTCTCATGCATCGCCTAAAGAGACCAGCAAATGCATACATGTAAAGAAAAGACAGAGGTGGAGTGTGAGCCTGCACAGGATGAATGCCCCATGAAAACAGAATCCACCTCGGTCTCCAAAACAATGGCTGCTCTCCTCATTTAGAGAGCAAAGAGACACAACTCAACTCTAAGAAATGTTTAAGGCACACAGTCATTTAATTGTCCCTGCATTTAGTCATCTTGAAAATGGTTTTGAGTTTTTCAAAGCACATAACATTGCAAAGAGGCAGTTCAAGCTCTTGAGGAATTTATAATCTTTAGGAGAAAGATGAGTTCCTTAGCTTATTTGCCAAGTGCCACAGCAGTGACAGACCCCAAAACAGGGTAGTTGTGAGAACAGAAAAAAGAGTAGTGAACACTGTGAAAGACTCTAAGGCAAGGTGTAATATAGCTTTTTTTTTTTAACCACAAATTTTAAAGAAAATATGTTGCCCACTGTTTAAGTTGCAATGAAAAGAGGTAAAACAAATATTTAATTCATTCTCAGAGAGCACTGATATTTCTGGGTATGTGTTTATACAGTTGAAATATATAATGTACATACAAAAGTCTATCTCTTTTTTTTTCATTCAGTGATATGTTGTGATTCATACCACATTATATAATTTCCAACATCATGAAACATTCATCTTATATACAGGCCATTTTAATGCATATTTAATGCTCTGTTATATGGATAAACTGCAACTTATTAAGTATTGCCTTTTTTTTGACCATTCGAGTTCAGGGCAACTTTTGAGATGACTTGAGATATACACTTTAGCACTAACCATGTTTGTCTTACTCTGATTATTTTAAGTATACATCACCAGAGTGAGTGAAACTTCTGGATCAAAGGACAGGAACATTTTTAAGGGTCTTGTTAAATGACAAGTTTCAGGGAGATTACAGCAATTTTTACATCTTTAAGGAAAGTATAGCTGTGTCTTTCTCACTAAACAATGGACTACCATAATCATCACTTTCAAAATTTGTATATATTAGTTTGATGAGTAAAACAATTACTCATAGTTATTTGAAATCTTTGAGTTCTTTACTTAAATTCCATTAATATTCCATAATCCACCTGTATTTTCCCTCTTATGAATAATATGTTAATATACCTTCCTTATTTGCTTTTTGGAGTTCCAGTGTTTTAATGATGTGTTTGAGTTCATTGTATATCAAGAATCATAACCCATTATCAAATATTTCCAGATATCTTCCTCACTAATGGTTTGCCTTTCAACTGCCTTTGCTTTATGTCAGCAGGGAGGACAGAAGCAGAGACAGAGATGGCTTAAAGCATCTGATGCCTTTGGGAGGAGGAGGGTTCAAGATAAGTATGGAGTTTCTGGACACATGTATCTCTGTCCTGGCAGATGAGTCTGAAAGTGGCTTCCAAGAGCTGTGGATGTCTCATAGTTTGGATTATTGTTAGCAAACAGTGACAAACTACTGGGGACTTAAAAGAAAAACAAGGAAGTGACATGATCAGACCTCCCTCTTAGAAATAGAGATGTAACGGTTGAGAGAAGGATGGGTTGGAGGAAAAAGGGACTTATCAGTCTGTTCCTGGACTATTGAAGAAGCCTCATTAGTGGTCTCCTGGGTTTAACTTACATGACTTTGGGGTGCCTGGCCGGCTCAGTCAGCTGAGCGTCTGACTCAGGTCATGATCTCATGGTTCATGGGTCTGAGCCCCATGTGGGTCTCTGTGCTGACAGTGGAGAGCCTACTTGGGATTCTCTCTCTCTTCCTCTCTCTCTCTGCGCTTCCCCTGTTCATGCCCCCTCTCTCAAATTAAATAAATAAACTTAGAAACTTACCTGACTTTTTCTCTATGCTTAAATTTGAATATTTAAACTTAAATTAAAATAAGGAATGGAGTATAGGACGGACATTTCTTTCTCCGAGAAAGAAATAAAATAGATAAAGACGAGTGAAGATCCCAATAAACTGAAAGTGTTTGTGAGGCCGACATTAAAGGAATACAGGACTTTCTTTTCCAACGTGTGCTTGTTTAGTGGACATATTCGATTAAATCCTAGAAATTATGTAGAAAAGTAGGAGAGATAAAATGGTAAGAAATAGGCTTGCCCAAGAGCAGGAGGCATTGAGTGCTGAAGTTTAGGATTATTTGGAGGTGATGGGTAACTTTTATGTGTTAGACATGAATACAGCAGCTTATTGGGAACATTAACCTGAGAATGTGTAGTATGGATTGAAGAGAGAGAGAATAGAAGCAGGACGATCAGTCATAAGTTTATTGCTTTGGTACAACATTCCTGGAGGGCAATTTGGTGATATGCAGCAACAAATATAATACATCCATCTTTTGACCCAACAATTTAACTCCTGGGAATTTATTAAAGAAATAATAGAAAAAGTGGTTAAAGTTATATGTGCAAAGATGTTAACTGAACTGTCATTTATAATAGAGAAACAGTTTTAAAACTAAATATCCAACAATAATTCATAAGATGAAATACTATGTCATGACACAAATCTGTATTTATTAACCTTGAAATGGTTTCAAAATACACTTAAATGAAGGCAGAATGATGAAAAACAGTATATTTAGAATGCCTCCACCTTTACTTTAATCATATATATCATCTCGTTCTGGTAATCCTTGTAGAATTGTCATCTCAGTGGTGATTTCTAAAGCAAATCTTATTTAGAGTAAATTTCACCGAATAAAATGGTCAAATTCCTCTCTTTTCCTTCCTATAAGGAATGAAGCAAAATGGGACAGGGGCTAGGGCCCTGAACCAAAATGGCACTCAGTAAGTCTGTGCCTAATGTTAAATTAGTGTAAGTTCCATGTACTGTAGGTTTGTAATATACGGTAATATACCAGTTCTGCCTCATTGCAATAACTGCTACTGCAAAGGCACTTTTCCCCAAATACCATTTTTCATCTGATAGCCTCCAACCCAAGTTGTCAACAGTCCCCATAAAGTCAGCTATAGAAGTGTGGCATGGATCCCTGTTACAGCAGAACTATCATGGCTCTGGATTGAGAAATATGCTTTCAGTCCTCATCTGTCACTTTATAGTGAATTTGGCAAGTCACTTAACCTCTTTGAGTCTGTATTTCATCCTTAAATTGGGATAATAAAATACCTTTCCTTTAGTTTATGTGAATTGAACACAAATAAAATCCCTTCCTTGATTTAATTCTTGTCTCTCCAGATGAGGCATTTTAGACAAGGAATATAAATACTAGAGTAGATTGTTTTATTTGTTATCTTAATTAAAAGTAACATACCCACAACTCATTGTCTAAAATGCTGAAATATGTTTCCTTTATAATTAGTCTTTTTGGAATAAAACAGATTATTTTCCCAAAATATCACAAAACTTTCCTATTTTCATAAGTGTACATGCAAATTAGAGAGAATCTGACCTTAAAATAAGTATTTAAGATAACATAATTATGTTACTCATGTAACCTACCTCAGATTTATGTCCAAGTCCATAGTGTATTTTCCAGAAAAAAAGGCCTACCATCTTTAGGTTCATCTAAAACATTTTGCTCATGGAAACAAAATGCTATTTAAGATTTTTACTGTCAGGTAAATATATAAGGAATCCTACTTGCTTTTTACTTTCCCCATTCATAACCTAAATACTAGACTCATTAGGAGAAAAAATACACATGCTTACAAGTGACTAATTACTGTTCTTGGTCATAAATGCTATTGTATATGTATGAGATTTAATGTTATTCCTCCAGATTTCACCCAAATACTTACCAAAAATTTTTTTCTTTTTTATGCAAGTCTTAAGAGCCATATCAAGTCTAAAGCCTAAAAACTGGCAATTAATAGTAAAATTGCTACTCTATCTTTAAATGATCTTTTCACATTTCAACCCCCCCCCCTTTTTTTAATAAACAGAAGAGGTAAGGTCATGTTTGGGGGCAAACAATATAAGGTGTTGACAAAGAACTGCAAAAATTGGGACATTGTCTTAAAATAAAATTGATGTCATGGTGGATCTTTGAGAGTTGAAAGTAACTTTCAATCAATCTGGGCCCTACATCCAAAAAAATCAGTTTATATAAAACTACAGATGAGCTAAGTTTCTCTAGGTCTATATGTCCTTGGGGAGACCAAGTTAGTAGTTCAGCTGAGGTGTGCTAACCACTGAATTGTATGTGGTGACCCAGGAGGGGAAGTTGGAAGATGTGATTATGATTCCTGGAGATGATGTAAAGAAAAAGGTGGAAGAGCAAAATGGCTGAGAGTGTCCATTTAATGTGCCATGTGCCTGGACAAAGAGGGAATAGTGTTTTAGGAGAATTCTGAGTGGTCTCTGGAGGGTACAATTGGGTGTTCTATAGACCAAAAGGAGAGCTTTTTAAAAATCCAGTAAACAAAATTGTTTTTAATTTTAGAGAGAGAGCACGCGGGGCAGAGAGAGAGAGAGAGAGAGAAAGAGAGAGAGAGAGAGATCGAATCTTAAGTGGGCTCAATGCTCAGTGAGGAGCCCGGCACAGGACTCAATCCCATGACGCTGGGATCACGAACTGAGCTGAAATCAAGAGTTGGACACTCAATCAACTGAGCCATCCAGGCACCCTTAAACATCCATTTTAATGAAGCATAATTTATATACAATAAAATTCACCTTTTTAATTTTTTTAATTTTTATTTTTAGAGAGAAAGAACACATGTGCATGCATATGAGCAGGGGCGGGGCAGAAGAAGAGGGAGAGAGACAACCTTGAGCAGGCTCCATGCCCAGTGCAGAGCCCAGTGCAGAGTGGGGCTTGATCCCACTACTGTGAGATCATGACCTGAGCCAAAACCAAGAGTCAACACTTAACTAACTGAGCTACTCAGGCACGCCTCACCTTTTTTAAAAGTAAAGATTTTTATTTTGAGATAATTGTATATTCACACAATTGTGAGAAATAATACAGAAATATTCCTTGAACCATTTATCCAATTTCCTCCAATGGTGAAACTATAGTAAAATATTATAATATTGCACTATTGTACAATTGATCTTAACTATATCAATGTCAAAATCCTGATTGTGATATTGTATTATAGTATTATTGTAAAATATAGTATATACCATACTGTACTATTGTATATGGTGTATACAACCAGTATATTGACATTGACACAGTCAAGATAAGGAACAGTTCTATCACCACAAGGATCCCTCATGTAGTACTTACATAGCCATCCCTGCTGCTTCCCCCACTTTCCCACTCCACCATCTCTGACCCCAGGCAACCACTAATCTGTTCTCCATTTCAACAGTTTTATCATTTCAGGTATGTTATTTAAATAGAATCAGACAGTGTTTACCCTCTTAGGATAGGATTTTTTTTACTCAGCATATTTCCCTGGTAACTCACCCAAATTGTTATGAATATCAATAGTTGATTCCTTTTTTATTGCTGAGTAGTATTCCATGATATAGAGGACCACAATTTACTTAGCCGGTCATCCCCTGAAAGACAGAATGTACTAATTTTAACTTTATGTTTTTGATGAATTTCAACAAATTGATACACCCATGGAATCATTGCCATAATCATAAATGGGACATTCATACAATAAACATGAAAATATATGTTCACACACACATTACATGAATGTTTGTAGCAGTTTTATTCATTCTAGCTAAAAACTAGAAGCAATCCAAATGTCCAACCACAGATGAATAAATAAAAGAATAAATAATGATATAGCCATACAGTGCAGTACCACTCACTCAGCAGAAAAAGGAAATGAACTACTGGTATAAATATCATACCTAATGAAAAAGGCAAGACCTAAAAGAATATATGCTCTATGATTCCAATTATGTGGATTTCTAGAGAAGATAAAGCTTTTTTAGTGTCAGAGAGCAGATCAGTGATTGCCTGGGGCTGGAGAGAGGAGGGGAAGGGTTGACTGCAAAGGGTACAAGAATACCTTTGCTGTTTAAGAGAACATTTTTAACCCTAAACTGGGGAGAATCTGTTGTTCAGAATAGAAGGACCTTACTTTCACAGAAAGCAAGGAAGTGCTAAAAAATAAATTTGTTAATGGAGGATGATAAAAAGAGCACAGTAGAGAAAATAGATGCCCAAAGAACCAAGGTATAGAAGAATAAAGAACCCCAAAGTTGAAAATAGAGGAAACTTGAAAGAAACTTCTCAAAGCTTCAAACTACGGAAAGCTGATTGGAGACACGTAGCACCAGGGATGTGAGCTTCACCTATTTGACATCCACCTATTTGACATCGAGTTTGTAATATGCAAATTTCCCCTACTTGGTTTTGTTATCTTTTTTTAAATTAATAATTCTACACTTGTAAAAAAGAAAAAAGAATTCTACGCTTGTTTTTTATTTTCTTAATTTTTATTTTTAGAGAGTAAGTGTGAGTGGGGGAGTGGGGAAGAGGGAGAGAGAGAGGGAGAATCCCAAGCAGGCTTAGTGTGGAGCCTGACATGGGGCTCAATCCCATGACCCTGGTGATTATGACCTGAGCCGAAATTAAGAGTCAGACATTCAACCTACTGAGTCATCCAGCGGCTCTGATTTGTGATCTTTACACAGCTGTTGTCCCTGTCCTTCTTTGGGTCTGGAAGGAGAACTTTGCCCTGTAAATGCAGAAGGGAAAAACGTGGAGACTGCAGGTGTGGAAAATCTGCAGGAAAGTTGACAGGAAAATTCTCTCTGATTCCACTAACTGGTAAGACATGAAATTACCTCCAATAGCAAGAAGCAAACAAGGAACATTTTCTTTGCTTTTCTTTGGACTCTTTCATGACAAGATACACTGTGAAATTTCCTACTGATCCCTGCTGGAAGCCCTCTCTATTCCTCCCAAAAGTATGGAGTGCTGATATAGTAAATGGCATGTCCAGATGGAAATAAGCCCTTTTAGCCTAATACATATCCCCAAATCCCCTCCACCCTTGAAGGAGACAGTACTTCCCTGATTTTAGAGAGAAAGACTGGAGCAAAACAAGGACAACAGGACTGGAGACATGAGTTCAGTCTAAAAGAGAACATAAGAACAGATGTCCAAAACCAGGTGACAGTAGGGGTGAATACTAATTTCAGGGGACCTGGAGGTGGGAGAGAAGATATGGTTACTGAAATTCAGAACTGGGGAAATAAACTAAAGTAAATAGAAAGCAAGCTGGAATCAAATTAAGCGGGAAGGATTACCATGAGATGCTAAAACCACTGGTTAAAAGATCATTCTGGAATAGGATATTTGCACAGTGTAAAGTGTCCTACCACTGATTTCTTATTAATTGTAAAGGAAAAATGTACTTTTTCACTCAAGTTATCTTCTTGGTGGTGACACTTCCTGAGTGGTTAAAGTTAGTACCACCAAGAATGGCATAGACTGACAATGCGTATACCAAAGTGATGCAGGGGCGAGTACCTATATCACTCATGAAATATTCTTAACAAAAATGTTGAACCTGAAGCCTAAACTCATATAGAAAAAGTACAAAGGATAAAAGGGTAAGTGAAATGACACCATAAGAAACAGACAAATCCAGAGTGTGAGCTATTCTCTAAGAGGGTTTGCCTGGACCCCACACCTTATTAGTAACTGTGATTAGAAATACAAGTTCTAGGTAGAAGGAAGGGGACATTTCACCTCCGAACACTGTAGGCCAGAGATAAAGTTAACGGACGAGTTAAAATCTGGATGACCAAAGAAGAAACCTCAGCTAGACCCTGAGACCCAATGCTTAACAAGAAACAAATTGGAGGTTAAGACCAGGGTTTTACTAGATAGCATTTATAGAATATAAGCAAGAGGAACTAGTGAATCCAAAGACTCTGATCATTACCATGGCAGAGAGAGCTACTTAGTGGGGTGTTTTCCAGAACCTTAGTGTTCTTACCTAATTTGTGGCTGTGGGGAGACACTGATGCCTGCATCGAATTCAAAAAGACTTAGAGAAGGTGAATCAGGGGCTTTGGTCCCAGAGATCAACCCCATAAGCACAGACATGGCCTAACAGTAACGTGACAAAGAATTTTGCCTTGCTATTTGATCAGCAGTGAGATAGATGCATTTGAAAAATAACTGACAAGAGTTGGCTGTATTGTTTTTAGTGGTTAATTAATTAATGTATATGACAACTAATTCTTTTTAAGGACAGAGACTGGTGTCCCTCAAGGGAAAGACGGTTAAGATGAGAGAGATTTGAAACCACAGGATTTGAAAAGAAGTTAGAGTAACTGAGAACATTTAATCCTCAGGAGAAAGTTTAGATAGAATTCAATGTCTGTCTTCAAAACTCTGAAAAAGGTTATCTCTTGGAGGAAGGATGTGACTTATTTCATGTTTACTGCAGAGGGCAGAGCTGGGACCAAAGGTTACAAGGAGGTGGATTTGTCTAATTGCTGTGCAAGGGGAGACACAGAGTTCCCTCTTTACTCTTGGAACAATTATGACAGCTAATATTTCCTTAGTGCTCATGACTAAGTCTGCACTACAGTTGAAGTCTTTATATGTCTTAGCTAAAAAGCTGTGGATCAAATTCATAGTTACCATTACAAGTGCTCATAGCATCATTAGTCAAGTCTCCTTTTACTGGCTGCTTATTAACTTACTTCATTTGGATACTTACCTGTTTACTGTTATTACGTCATTATCATTTTACAGATGAGTAAGGTTGATTACTTTTCTGGAATCATCCTACTTTAAGTTATTGGCTTATAATGATCTGGACCCAAGTCTTCCTGCTACTAATATTGCCTCCAGAGGTTATGCATATAATAAGAGGTCAGATCAGGGCTGTTCATTAGAAATATAATGTGAGCCACTAATGAGAGCCATACGTGTAATCTTACTTTTTCTATTACCCACATTAAAAATGTAAAAATAAACTAGTGAAAATATTTTAATAAATTACATATACATACTTATATTTTAACCCAATACGACAACCCAACTGACTCATCACATCTTAAACTATTATCATTTGTTGAAATGATGTAATCAACACAAAAATTATTAACAAGGTATTTAACGTTCTGTTTTTTTTTTTAACAGGTATTTAACTAAGTTCTGTCTCTTTTTAACATTTTCAGAACATCTCAGGACTAGCCGCATTTACAGTGATAGTTGCTTGGGGCTCTTGGCTGCTAATGAGCAGCCAGCATAGGGTTAAAATTTAAATCTCCTTGGGGGAGAGAGAGTGGGATTGCAATTTAAAGAGGACTTTTGCCTTCTACCTTAGATTCTAATGCTTACCTGCTCCTGATTTACCTCCTTTGTTAGTTTGAAGGGAATCCAGTAACAACTGCCTTTGTCTTTTCTGGTAGAGTCAAGGTAGATATTTCTGAATTTGGAGAGATCAGGTGTTTTTCCTACAACCTTCCAATGACTGTCATTTCCCTTCTGGCAGCTATGCTGGGCGTTAATTTGTTTGAATTTTGCTTTGAAAATCACCGAACTAGGTTGCATTAATTAAATAACGTACCCCAAATACCAAATTGGGGGTAGACCCTCTTGCTTTATGAAAAATTATGCAAAATTAGGGAGTCCCTGATTTAATTGATTAGAAATAAATAGTGTAAATGCATAGGTGACTATAAGAGGGAGTAAAGGTTCTGTCATTTTTGCCACGCTGCTTACGGGTAGAGGCAGAGCGTCAAGAACAAACACTCCGGCCTCTTAAAGTAGCTTTAAAACAGCCCACCGAAGTTTCCCCTCGAAATTCCAAACCAGTTGCCAAAAATGAAAGCTTATAAAAAGATGCCACGCGCTCCCGGCCTCCCGGAGGTGGCGCTATGACGGTGACGGAGTTAATTAGTGCCTGCAAAGCGCCGCGTGTGAGCTCATCCGAGAAGTCATGCTCCGCACACATATTATTTATAGCCTATCTGAGGCGTGCACGGTGTTTGACATTTTTCTTCTTTTTAAGTAGGGGGACTTCAAAAAGTCGTGGACACTTCCCCCCACCCCGCAGGCAAAGTGCGGTAGGCAGGCTCCAGGGCGAGGGCGGGAGGTGAAAGCGCCAACCACGCGTGCCCGCGTGCAGGTGCCGGGGGCGGCAGCGGCCACTCCGCAGCGTCCGCTGGGGAGGAGAGTTCGCGGTTGATCTCGGGATGCCTTGCAGATGCAAAATGTGTCTCTGGCCAGCAGGAGGAAGGAAGAGGAAGTGAGAGCAGCGGCTGCCGGCGGCGCAGCAGCCGGCGGATCCCCAGTGTAAGTGCGTGTGCGCGGGCGAGGATGGGCACGGGATAGAGGCAGAGCCACCCACACCGCCGCGGCCCGGAGCTGGGGGACAGAGCTTCTGGCCCCCATTCAATGGTCACGGGTCGCCAGAGCTCTGGTCGCGTGGAACCCTCGCCGCCACCGCCGCTGTCCTGCGACCCCGGGCAGGTTCGTAAAGTTTCCTGGGCTGGCGCCGCGCCCCGACTCGCCGACCTCAGCGCGGCCGGGGAGGGAGCTGAGGCTGGGGCACCGGAGGAGGCGCCTTGTTCTGGGGGACTCCGGGCGCCGGGAGACACTTTTGTTTCTTCCCTGGGGGCTCCGCGGCTGGAGCAGGGGTAGCCACGGCGCTCTGCGGGGCGAGGGCTGCGGGTGCTCCGGGGCGCTCAGCAGTTGGGGAAGTCTGGGCAGAGCCGGGCGGCGGGAGTGGGAGTGGGAGTGGGAGCTGAGGGAGGAGGCGCGGGAGATGGAGAGCAGGGCCGGGGGCCCGGGAACCCGCGGAGGCGATTTGGCCAGGGCCGGCTGGTGGGGACCGCCGAAGGACTGCGCTGCTGGCGCGAGGGGTCTGGGGACAGGGGAGTGTGGGATTTGGGGGCTTGGAGACCCGCGAGGCTGCGCGGGAGAAGGTACTGGCGGCTCGGACTCCGGCATTCCTCCCGCACTCGCAGATGGGAGGGAATCCCTCGGCGGTTGCGCTCTTGGGAGGGGACAGCGATGGGCTGGAGGGATGGAGGGCCCGAAGGGGCAGGAGGAAGCGACTTGGGGCGGCTGGGACCCTCGGGGGCGACAGTTAGTAAGTACCCACCTCCCGGGATCATGCCGGGGTCTCCCGCTGGGAAGCAGAAACAAGGCGGGTGGGGGGCTTCTATGGGAGATACCGGCTTGGGCGGGGGGGCACCCGGCGCGCCTTCAGAGTAGGGACCAGCGGAGCTCTGGGGGTCCTGAAATCCGAGCTGAGAGAGGCGGTGGAGATCGCTAGAGTAGCTCTGAGGAAGAGGAAATAAAGAAGTCAGCCAGCCCCAGGGTGCGCGCGGTGTGTTTGGGGTTGGGAAGTCCGTGTTGTGTCGCGGGCGCGCGCGAGGGCGGCGAGCGTGTGAGCGTGTGTGTGAGCGTGTGTGTGTGTGTGTGTGTGTGTGTGTGTGTGTGTGTGTGTATGTGTGTGAGCGTGTGTGAGCGTGTGTGATCTCGAGGGGCTCCGGAGCTTGGGACTTCCCGCCAAGTGACCCTCTCCCGCTTGGGGGCCTTTTGAAGTTGGCAACTCCGGGCAGAGGTTGTTGGTGGTGGGACCTGCGTTGACCTAAAGCTGAAGGGCTTGGCCTCCCCTAGTGATCTGGCCCTGGGGTCCTCTGGACAGCTCTTCGGACTCACTGATCATATTTTGTGAAGCCCTATGCCTGGGAACATGGGCCTGCTCACACCCCTGGCCATGAATGATGCGGACTTAATCCGCTGTATTTAAGATTTCAGAGACGCTAAGACCAGGGTTTCTGCCTCCGGAGGCAGCAGCTTGCTGGCTACCAGGTTAGCGCTGCTAGTGGCTTGGGGGTGGGACAGTGGAAGAATTACGGAGTTTTTGTTTGTTTGCTTGTTTGTGTGTTTATAAAATAAAAGTAATTAATGACCTGCATTTATACATCAATCCTTTGAGGGTAACTTTGGGAACTAGAGGGACATAACCCCACTCGGGTTCACTTTTGGATCAAACGCCTGGCAGCAGCTATTATTAAGGTCCCCTTCTGGTCGTGGTTTTCCGTTTTTCCCCTCCATACCTACCTCCCAAGGTTATCTCAAGGATTATTGTTTCCCAGTTTACAGATCTGGGGATTCAGAAACCCAGATACCCTGCTGTCAGGTGCAGACTTTTTTTTTTTTTTTTTTTTTTTTTTACAGTTGCCCTTCTGAACTTCTGCTCTTTACTATGGTACATTTCCTATCTCCTGAGGGCTGTTGTTAAATGTTGCCTTTTTTCCTAGTACATTTATTACTCAGATTTTTTTTTTTAATTAGATGGACTGGTTGTCATCTTGGGAAATTGTGAGGGAATGACCTGACCTGAAGTGTTGGAACTCTGCAGTGGGGGGTGGGGTCTGGAGGGAAGGGAACTGGGGAAAAAGTTGGTAGATGTCAGGGAAGGGGAAGTTGTGAGGCAGGCCCCGACCTGGGTCTGGTGGAATTTAGGATCCCTTCTTGGGCTACAGGATGGGAGGTCCTGTTAGTGGCCATATCTTCACCCCCACCCCTGTCCCTTTGTCTTATCTTCCTACTTTTCTTAAAACTGCAGCCATTCTGACTGCCTTGCATTCTTCTTTTTCACCAGGTTCTCTCCCCAGGGCCTTTGCATATGTTATTCTTTTTGCACAAAGAAATTTTCCCCACATGTCCAGATGGCTCCCTCCCTTGCACACTTCAGGTCTCTTCTGCCCAGTTGTCAGCTTATAGGCAGCCTTTCCTGACCTCATGTAAAACAGCAACCAGCCAGTCCATGGTCCTCTTAAGTAACTCACTTTCCCCTTCCCCTCCACCTGAGCATTTATTACCCCCTGGCATTATATATTCATTTGTTTATTAGATTATGCCTGTTTTCCCCATTAGAATGGAAGTTCCATGAGGGTAGGGACTTTGTTTTGTGTATAGGTCTAGAACCTAGACTGATTCCCAGCATAATATGTGCTCCTTAAATACTTGCTGGTGGACTGAATGAGAGATGCCATTTATGGGAAATATACCAGGAAAATATTGCAGCCTCAGTGGCAAGTGAACCCAGGTAACAGGCTTTTGCTTTCTTTCCTCTGTCCTTCCCACCATGCCCAGTCTTCTTCTTGCCGGCCTCTTTGTGCCCTGAGTAGACTCATAATTTCAGACTGAACGAAGTAACAGAGAGGTGATTCCTTGAGAGAGTAGAAAACCAGTACAGTTTATTGATAACACATAACCACTTCTGATCTGGTGTTTGCTTTATCATATTTTTTGGAGAAAAAAGTCTTTTCAAAAGTATGTATTGCCTTAGCCAAAGAAATACTCCCTTAGGAAGAAGGGCATTACTGTGAGTGGAGTGAAGTCAGATGTTCCCTGTATCCTGCTCTGCTCTCCCCAGAAGATGGAAGTGAAGGCAGAGGAGGAGAGGAGGAAAGGAAGAAGAAGAGAAATGACAAATGTCTAGGAGAAGAAAAATGAAAGGGAGAAAACAGATGAGGGGCTTCTATAGTGCTTCTAAGTTATAAGCATTTATGAAATTACAGTATCTCGATAGGACAATACTTAAGTGTTTTAAAGTAGTTTACCCCCTGTGGGTGTTAGTTGTGAATGGGTGGGGAGAGGTGGAGGAAGAGAGTGCTTTGAAGCCCTTGTAGAGAGGATGTGGCTGGGGGTGTGCCAAGGGGCTCTACTCAGTGCACACTTTGCTTACCTTAGCATCTTTCTTAACACTGAAGGTTTAGAGCTAGTCATTCCTATGGAGGACATTTCCTGTCTTGATCTAAGATACTGGGTACCCTTAAGGTTTGTAACCAAAGCCTGCAACAACTTTTTAATGCCTGAAACCATCCAAGTGGGTAGGTTGGTTTTTAAGACATTCATTCTGTTGAATTGGGGAAAGGTGGGGAATTACTAAACCCTCTCTGCATCACAAAGCCTCAAGTGTTTGCTGCTAATTATGCAACTCCCATCTCTGCTTCACTCTTGTCAACTAGTCTATAGTGTTTTTGAAGTTTGGGGCTGTAGTCCAGGAGTAGATCATAGTATCAATTTATCATGTCCAAACCAGCAGTTTAAAACATGAAATAGAAGAGTACACTGGAAAATAGAGTGATTTACAAAGCAGACACTGAATCTTAATGTCAAATGCATTGCTTAATGTGGTAAGAAAAAAAGTCTGTTTTAATAACTCTGGAGGCCCTGGGAATCTACATGTTCAACCAATTTGCCAGAGATCCTGATGAAAGTGGCTCACAAGGCCATACTTTAAGAAATATTTAACTGTGCCCACCCCTGACAAATGCTATTGGTTTAATCTCCTGCAAGAGCTGCTATTTACAAATGTTTAATTAGATGCAGTAAAAGTGTTAGCCATTGACTTAACTTTTAAAATGCTGCTGTTTATAGAACTTGATGGCATGCTAGGTTGTGATTCCACCATATTGGCAAAACTGGAAATCCGGGTGGTATATTTGTCACTTAGCGATATGGCGAGGCAGTAGATTCATCCGAAATAACTCTTTAACCTTAGAATAAAATGAATGTACTCTTTTCTGGCCAAGTTTTAGTTTAGTGCCTTGGAAGTCTTTGGAAACATAATCTTTTCCTTTCATATTTTATACCTGGTATTCCCCATATGCCTATTTTAATTATTTTTGGACGCTTGCAAAGACAGTAGTCATCTTTTCTTGTGGCAGCCACACTGCTGTGATACATAATTAAATAAAACATTTTACTTTATTTATTTTTATGTAGGCTTCATGCCCAGCGCAGAGCCCAACACGGGCCTTGAACTCATGGCCTTGAGATCAAGACCTAAGCTGAGATAAGACTCAGATGCTTAACCAATTGAACCATCCCTAGATAAAGCATTTTAGAGGACTTGGGCTTGGGCCTGGCCAACCAAAGAAGAAAAAGAGAACTTTAGCACTGTCCAAAACAGGTATTTAAAGACCAACCATCCAGGAGAGAGAATGTGGCTCCTATGAAATGCGTGTGGCCTGCGAACGCCTTTGACTATGCCCAGCACAGCGTTATTAGGTACAGCGAATCCATCCCTGCATGCATAATACACAAAGGGGTTGCGGTTTTCAATCTCCTGGATAATTTAGGTTGTGGGAATGTTAGCAATTCAAACCTATTTATAATAACCAGTCCTGAAGCCTATAAAACATTGTTAGGATCCGGGGTTAAGTTAACTGTGTTTTCTAAACTTTCACAGGATAAGTGCAGGTACAGTTTGAGCAGAATTTTGTCATTGGCCTAAGGAAGCGAACAGTGAAGTATCCAATAGGAATCTGTGTGGGAGAGGGAACGCTAGCACATTAAACAGAATTAACCACAGCAGCAACCTGGTGTAGTGCTGACTGGAGAGATTAGTCACATGTATAAATAGAAGGAGATGACGATTCCCAGTCAGTGGTGTTCTAGGCCCCCACAAACACTGATTTCCAGAATCTGAGCAAGATTATTATTGGAACCTCAATTTTAGGAATTGAGGCTACAGTTTTGGCTATTTTAGTTCTAACAGTTAATTCAGGGAACAAAACTTCCTTCAGTTAAAAAACGTTTACTACTTGCTGGACTCCAGGACTGCCATGTGTTGGGTGGGTTGTACTTGTTGGGTAAGGAACAGTGGTTTGGAGGGCACCATGATTAGGTAAGCCCTGATTGAGCATTGCCCCAGTGGTCTTGGAGTCACAGGATCCGTGTGATATTTTCCTCCTTGCATCGAGAGCTGACACCCTTCTTCCTGGAATGCTGCTTTGGAAATGGTGGAGAATAGGCAGCAGAGTATTATCCTATTTTATAGATGTGGCTTGGAGGAATGAAATGTCACAGGGATATTTGGAGAGTAGATCTGAGCTCTCCTGACTCGTTTTGCCCTGTTGGTCCTTTCCCGTGTGCCATGATGCCTGTTTTGGTGATTTCCTGCTCTTGTTGGTTCTCCTGTACTAGCCTGGTCTGGGGCCAGGACCCCCATGTTGAGCTAGGCTGCAGTGCATCCAGGGAGCCCTTCACTCCTGTGTGCTGGTAGAAGTGCCCTGGGTTCCGGTGGATGTGCTCTGGGTTTCCATGGCTCCCACGGATGTGCTTTCCACCATCGAGGCCAAGTTTTGCTGAGTTGGTGCCTCTCTCTGGATATCTCATTCCAAAGCTAAACTTCTTAGCCTTGAGAGTTAGTGGATCCTTCTCTTGGGGACAGTATGCTCATCACCTAAGCTCATGATATTGAAGCATATAAGCCAGAATGGAATTCATTAATCAAAAATGAGAACAGTATTTGCCAAGGAGAATAGACACATATTCTTTAGAGAACACTTTTTTTTTTCCTCTGTGGATGAGTCATGGTGAAAGCAAAAGCATGGAACCAGTTGGTGGTGGTAGGGAGGGACCAAATGGTAATAGGGAATACATTTAACAGTATTTTCCATCTAGTCTTAAATTTTGCTACTTCTCGTGCCCCATAGATTAATACCAACTAAGGGAACCAGAGACTGGAGTCTTCAACCAGGATGGTTTTTCCCTTGGGCGATGCTGAAGCTACTGATTCTGTTCTTTTTCTCCTTGCAGGCTATTGCCCATTTTTTTTTAAGTTTATTTATTTATTTTTGAGAGAGAGACAGAGAGGGTAAGTGGAGGAAGGGCAGAGAGAGGGAGAGAGAGAATCCCGAGCAGGCTGTATACTGTCAGCACAGAGCCCGATGTGGGGCTTGAACTCACGAATGCTTCAAGTGAGTTCATGACCTGAGCTGAAACCAAGAGTCGACACTTAACCGACTGACCCAGGCAGGAACCTCCGGCTATTGAGCATTCTATGTTGAATCTTTATTTCAGGCAGTCTCAACCTCAGCACTCTTTGACAAATGGGGCTGGATAATTCCTTGTTGAGGGTGCTGTCCTGTGCATTGTAGGAAACACTGGTTCTTTTTGGCCTCTACCAAACTGGTTTGCCAGGAGCAACACCCACTTGTAATAACCAAAAATACCTCCAGACATTGCCCATTGTTCCCACAGAGGCAACCCCTCACCCCCCACCCCTAAGTTGAGACCCATTGTTTTGTTTCCTTGAACAAGTTTGACTAATTGTGTGCTGTTAGATGGGCTAGACTTTTGATACCAGTTGTAAGTGCCCCAATTTTCTCTACACTGGTTAATTCTTAGACCCTAAAGTGGTATATTCACAGATAGATGGCCTCACCCTGTATGTCTTCCTAACCCTGCTCCGTTTCAAGTTTGAATTTCATGTGTGTTTCTTTCTGCTATGCTATGGCTGAAGAAACCTAACAGCTCGTGATTTTATGTTTCAGTTTCCACAGAAGGTCTGGAATTTTGGCCACTGGTTGCTGCATTAACCATAACCTCTACCTAATGGGAATATGATAAATGAAATGAGGAAGGTGGTTAACAAAGCTCAGTTTGGCTCATTCAGAGGCCTCTGCCATAAGATTAAGGAAGTGTCTGCGTGGGAATGAGTTAACAGGGTGAAATACCTCCTCCTTTGCTTGTAATCTGTACCTTGGCTACTTGGATAATAGTAGATATTGATATTCCATTAGTATGACCAGGACATTATACCGGTCAGGGGAAAAGCTTTAAAGTACGTCTATATGTGAAGTCCTTTCCCCCTCTGTCCATTAGATTTCTGTCTTAATCTTGCCACATTTATTTTCTTATGTAATAATCTGTCGACCTTTTATTTACCTTCACTGTTTGGCTGCAGTAATAGTGCAGAGCATCATCTAGTGGCTTAAGCAACGTAGAAATGTTGCTGGCTTGTGTGCTAGCTATGTCTCCCCGAGGCAGCAGCCTTCTTATAAGTCACAGTCCTATGCCAGCCCTCCACCCTTCCTTCCGCCCTTTGTGACTTTTTTTTTTTTTTTAAGTTTGAAATGACGTTTAGAGAGCCAGCGTCCTGTGCTGTGGGGTTCTGTGGCTGAGCAGTACTGGATGAGCTATATTTTCCAGGCTGCTACACACAATTACCCTTAATTTTGAAGCGTAATGCATTTCAAAATATTTTTTTTTTCTGTTTTCAGGCTCTTTAATCCAAATGTAGAGCCACAGCTGGCTTTGCCCGTGGCCCTGAAAAGGCATGTGGCTTGGGAGGTAGAGCTAGTGGAAGGACTTTGGTTAGATTGCGTATTTTTGGCTGGGTGAAGAATGAATTCCAATCACACTCAGTAAGGCTGGTTTTTACTTGACTCCTGACCACCTTCACCCCTTTCCCCGCTTCACCATTTTTAGAGCGTTTTTATAGTGGACCCTGTGCCCCAGTTATTCCAATTGTGGGCCACTCTGTGGGAAGTGACTGAGTACTCAAAAATTTAGGTTTGGGGGAAGGGACTGATTCTATCATACACTTAATAGTAAGCATGTGTTGTGTTATGTATGTGTGAGAGAGAAAGATACACACACATACACACACATCTATGCAGCTCTCTTAATAATGAAAGGTCTTTAGAAGGAAAGAAACTATATCAGCTGCTAAATCCTATTTTCTTCAGTGCTTGTCCCATTTGCAGCAAGTTAGTACAAATCTCATTAAATCAAAACCTTTATCAAGGAATGAATATGTTTCCATCATCTTCAGACTTACTCTACTGCCAGGAAGCGAGTTCAACTCATTAGAACTATTTTCTCAATTACTATCAATTCTTCAGTTGAGGGTTTTGGAAAACATTTGCCTGAGTTTATATGAGAGAAGCACAATAAAGATTTATTGTAGTATACTTTAAAAAATAAATGTGTGGCTTACACTTAAAATGCATATAAGTGTTTTCATGTTGAAATATTGCTAGGCTTATAGCACGCATCATAACACATTATTTACATTATTCATTCATTCATTCATTCATTCATTTATTCAGCAACCATTTTCATTGCATTTTATGTTCTGTAGTCAAGGCACCTCCTGGACATTGTAAGATCTACTTCATATGAGCAGTATGGGAAGGTGGGCTATGTGGGAGACAGACCCATTAATAGAGAGTCATAATGGAGTGTGATAGATGTATGTGTAGTGTTTGCAGATCACAGGGGAAAGAGTTCACAATAAAGTAACTTTGAGAAAGATCTGGAAAGCTGAGTATTAAAAGAAAAAAATATGATATGTCCAAGGAATACAGCAATCACAGTAGTCAGGAGAAAGACTGGAAGGGGCCTTGTGTCAACTCTTGTGGGGGCTGAGCATTTAGATTGAATGGAAAGAAAAAAACAAAGGATTTTAGGCAAGAAAAAGACACAATTGGAATTTGATGAGAAATATAACTGCCAGGGCAACAGGGAAGGTAGGTGAGAGGGTGCAGCAGGAAGGAGGTACCAAGGAGAGATGGAAGCTGTAAACGCCTTCCTTCTGCAGTTGCCCAGAAAATCACGCAATCTTGGGCAAATGAATAAATAAATAAAGCAGTGTGTTTGCTGTGTAAATGCAACTTGAAAATAGGTCTCTCTACCCCCACCTTCTAGTCTGAGTAGTGGGCCATCCTCTTCCTTTAAGGAAACAATTTCCAGAAACAACTCCCCACCCCCACTGCCACCCACCAATGGCTGGATGGAAGTTGGCGAGAAAGGATATTGACATTGATAAATGAAAAAAAAGACTTGGTGACTGATTGCATTTGGGGAAAAGTAGGAGTCTTTGAGATTTAAAGCTAAATAAATAAATACTTACTGGGTGAGGATTCAGGTATCTTTTTGACTCTATCAGCTGAATGACTTGGTGTAAGTTAATTATCATTTTTAGCCTCAGTTTTCATATCTGAAAGTGGAGGTAGTCTAAGTCCTTATCTCTTGGAGCTGCTGAGGTAATTAAATGGAATAATGATTGTAAAGTAGGGTATCCCAAAAGCAGTGCATTGGATTTACTGTTGTTATTGATGCTATTATTACTAATTCAAATAGTTATTATTAAGGGTTTTTATTCAAATATCTTGCTAAAATCCTTTAACGACGTAAATTTATTATTTCATCTTTATGAGTTTTCAGTAGCCCAGGAAATTCCTGTTAAGGTCCTTGGTAGACAGTTAGTTTGATTTATGGATCATTTGCTCAAGAATACAGAGAAGTAAACTGCTGAAATACAGGTCAGGGAAAATTACGATCAATTGTGAATGAAAAGAACTGACCTAATGAATCCTGTTAGCAACTTGAGGTCCTCCAATAAAAGCTCTTGTAAATAGATTTCTATCTCCCATTCAGTTGGAACTAACTTAAGGTTTCGCCATGTTATTTTATTATTATTTTGCTTTGTCTAGAGAGAATGGAGGTTGCTAATTGGGGCGTTTTCCCTTTCCTTGATTCCAGTTTTCGGAGGAGGGGGTCTGTTTGCACTTATCCAGTGTGGACAGGAGCCCAGTGAGAAACCCCCCACTTAGTGGAGTACTGGTGGAAGAGCAAATGGCAGGAGTTTAATTCAATTGAACTGGGTTTCATCCAGTTGTGTTGCCTAATAAGGAAATTCTGTGGTTCCAATAACACTTTGTAAACGTCCCTTTTTGAATCATTTGGAACATTCCAGTAAGTGGGGGCCTATTAGTGTTCATAGGCAGGTGGGTGTTAGTAAAGTGTTAATGTTTCTTCTTTGATCTGAACCTGTCAACACAATTAGAAAATACTCTGGGGATTAAAACAGAAAAATATAAGTAGGATGACTATAGTCCTGAGTGTGACCCAGCATTGCTCTGTTGCCCCAGCGTAATGAAGTGTGCCACTTCTCCCTTTCAAAAGTGTCTCGGGTTGGACAATTCATTTTACGGCCACCTAAGTAGAAGCCACCTGTTTCCATTTCTGTTTACTCTTTCTGGCTTCTGCCAGTTGTTTGGGTGACTTTTCTGCTTTATGTGCCTTCAGGAAGGCAACAACTGGCTTACAGATGCACCAGCTCATTAAGGAATAGCGCATGTACCTGTCACTTGGTAATGGCTTTCATGAAGTGGATCGAAAAAAAAATCAACCTCAATACAGACGCTAACCTGCCATGAAGTGGAGGTGTGCAAGAGAACTGTGCCAAAAGGAAACTGCTTCTCTAAACTTGTGCTTTGAAAGAGCATGGCTTCCCCCACCTCCCATTACTGTAGTTGCAAAAGTCACTCATCTATTCACTATATGCAATTCCAGTTTGGTACCTGGCAAACTGCACACTATTTTCAGTGTAAACTAAAATTTCCAGTCACTATCTCTTCTCTCAGGTAGGGTGGTAAGTATGGATGGTTCAGCTGCTAGGCTGTCACCTGTGTAGCAATACTGCTACACTGTGTATTAGGATTGGTGTGTAACTTTAAGTAGGATCCAAGGTTAAATAAATGTTTAAAGACCTACAAAACGATTTATGTAGCAAAACACAGGTTTATAGTAAATCACCGGAGAATTACATTCAGAGCAAACTATATTATCAGTTTAACAATGATTCAAACACCTTGATTTACCCTGTACGTACCCATTTTACAGATGAGGAAGTTTATCTGTCAGAGAGACTGGCTGCCTAGCATCATGTAGCTCCACACTGAATGCTCTTTTCTGTAGCACACCACATGCTAACTTTCCTGCTACCAAATCTCCATCAATTTGTCAAATTCATATTTGCCTCAGTTGAACCCATTACATTAGAATGTTGTGTTGAGTGGCCATGCTACTTGGTGAAGGATGGAGAACAATTTGCCATGAGAGCTCTGCTTTGGGAGCAAGTGTGAGAACACAGTCAGGCAGCACACTGTTCGTTACCTGACCCAACGGTTGACTGCAAGTGACATGGTGGAGAGAAGAGGACGGTAGTGGTGGACTCACTTATATTCCTGGGAGACATTGTTCCGCTGTCATAGAAGTTGTGATGTTTGCTGACTTGTTTAGGGCCATTTTGAATCTTCGAGTATGCTACTAACAATTCTGGCATATGAAAGTGCCTTGAAGCAGTCTGAGAATCGACTCCTGGAGCTGAGAATGATAAGGCACATGAAGGTATACAAAAACATAAGAAGTCATCGTGAAAATCTCCAGGTTTGTTTTTATTTAGAAATATATATTTTAGATAGTGAACAGGCTCTAGGGTAATTGTTCATAACATGATCAATGGAAGGCCCAGAGAAATGACATAGCAGCAGTTGTAATATTGAGTTTCATTCTTCCTTCAAACGCTGGCAATTGCATTATGTAGAGTTGGGTGAATCCATTTTTAAAAAAAAATTTTTTTTATGTTTTTTTTATTTTTGAGAGAGAGACAGAGTGTGAGTGGGGAAGGGGCAGAGAGAGGGAGACACAGAATACCAAGCAGTCTCTAGGCTCTGAGTTGTCAGCACAGAGCCTGATGAGGGGCTTGAACCAACGAGACATGAGATCGTGACTTGAGCCAAAGTCAGACGCTTAATCGACGGAGCCACCCAGGCGCCCTAGGACTCAAGCATTTGAAGTGAGAAGTGCCAAAGAAGATATCTAGTATCATATATAGGGGAAGAGACACCACTACAGCACTTCAGTCTTCAGGGTACCAGAGACATTGGAGCCCCTTCTTTTTAGGAGGGGGATCAGAGTATATTTGGTGGTTACTATGGTCCTATTTTACCTCCTTTTGTTTTCCTTTTTAAGTACTTTTCAATGCATTTGTTCATCTACAAATATTTATTGAGGACCTGCCGGGTACCACAGAGTGTACTATGTGATAAACAATGGTGAGTCTTTTTTCTACAAACAATAGCAGACCTGTTGCTGCTTTCTTGGGTTGCCTTGACACTCACCAGTGGAATAAAGGTGCATGGACCAAAGGATCACATAAATAAATGTGACATTTAAGGTCCTGATGCTGAAGGGCTTGGGAGGAAAGGCACTGATGCTGGAATGGCCCCTGGCAGGGTATTAATGTAGTCAGAGAGGGGGCTGGGAAGAGGAGAATGGACTTCACTGGGGAAAGAGGAATCCATGCAGGGAACTAGTATATGTGAAGAGTGGACACGGATGTTGAGGGAACTGGAGACCACAGTGCCCGAGGCAGGGAGCACTCTGGGTCTGGAGTAGACTGGGGAGGAGGACTCCTCAAGATCAGGCGTCTGGGTTTTTATGAGGAGAGTGGTGGGAAGTCACTGGAGTGTTGTACCCGAGGGAGTGATGTGATCAGATTTATGCATTGCAAAGATCTTCCTGGCTTCAGTAAGTTTTACATTATTTAAAATTGGTCACGATGTGGCTGCACTCTTACTACTTTTAAATTTTATTTATTTATTTATAATGGTTATTTTTGGGAGAGAGAGAGAGTAGGGGAGGGGCAGAGAGAGAGGGAGACACAGAATCTGAGGGAGACTCCAGGCTCTGAGCTGTCAGCTCAGAGCCCAACAAGGGGCTCGAACCCACGAACCGTGAGATCATGACCTGAGCCGAAGTCAGAGGCTTAACCGACTGAGCCACCCAGGCGTCCCACTACTTTTAGAATCTAACCATTTCTAAAAGAATCAATTTAGTCACTAGTGTCTCCTTCAAATTTTAAATGCCATTTCACCAAGTGATTTGGTATGGATGTTGCACAGTGCCTAATTCTGTGGTTCTCAGCCTTTAAAATGCCTAAGAATCACTGGGGACCAGAAACTGCATTTTAGCAGGTCTCTCAGGTGATTCCGACGCCAGTGGTGCCAACTCCACTTTGAGAAGCCTTGTCCCCCAAAAGTGCTAAGGAGTGAAAAAAGGATATAAACCTTGAGGTAAAACATTGTGAGGCTGCCAATAGAGGAGGGAGCCTCTTTACTGCCAGAGTTTTAACTTGGACCGGTTCTCCTGATACTGGAGGGATTTTCTTCTAGTCACCTGAAATGGATTCTAAATCCTTTGAGTTTCTTCTAATTTATTTCCTAATCCTTTCATATGCAGCTGTTTTCTCAGATCTGTGGCTTATTCCCTCTGTGTCTCTGATATTTTACTTTACATTTTGTTGCCATTTAATAAGAATCTTTTTTTTTTAAATGTAAGTCCCAAATGAGGTTATAAGGCAGGGAGGTGGTGGAGAAGCTGGCCAGATGAGGAGGGGGCCGAGAAGCCCCACTTGGCTTTGCTTACTTTGCCCTCTACAGTGGGAGACTGAGCCCGTTCTGCCAGGGGAGACCAATCTATAGTTACCATAAGAGGGGCTTGTTTACGGCTGTTCACCAGAGAGTGTGAGAGCCTGGCTCTGGTGAAATCGGGCTGAAATGAATATTAAGGACAGCCTTAGAGGAGAAAAGAAGTCACAGAACAGGCATCAGACAATCCAGTGGGTGCTCAGAGAGTAAGGTGCCCTGGACCTACATCTATCTCCCTCTGGTCCACATGACCCAACTCAGTGGGCACCTCCTTGGGGAACCTTCCTTGATTTCCTGGTATCCCCTCCTAGGACACGTTCAGTGCTTCTCCGTGCTGAGTAGATTGGAGGTCATGAAGGTCCGTATTCCCAACGCTAAGCCCATAACAGCCACCCAGTGGATGTTTCCAGAAATAAGCCCAATTATGCATGCAGATGAGCACTGTGTCCTACAGTCCTTTTGGGAAGAGCCCTTTCAAATGGCTTCTTTGTCCCTGAATAAGGAGCCCAAGGACTCGTGGTTCAGGGCTGTAACTGTCATTGTACTCAGTTTTGCTGAAGACCACTCCTGCCTTGAGATCCCTGAGATGGAGTCGTGTCAGATGTGGGGAGGCAGATGGCCACTGGCTTTGCAATGCCCTCATCCTGTGGTGGCACTGGTTACTGCTTTACTGTCATTCCGCTGTACCCAAGTCTACCCTGGATGTAAGGAACTTTCCAGAGGAGGAAACCAATGTTTTGTCATTTGCATTACTGTCTGCAGAAGAATTTATACCTCATGTAGGTACTTATAATTCTCTCCTAGTCACTGAAAGGCCTGTGGGGCGTAGCTATTGGAGACCATAACTTGGAAGAATGTAGAAAACATTTCTTGGCTTCAACCCTGAAACTTCTATCCTTTTTGTGCCTTCGTCCCCACAGTCCAGCCAGGGTTGGATCTGGAGAGTTTGTTTCTCTCTTCCTTCCTCCTCAGTGCCTGTGGGCAACCAGGCATTCATGACATACACTGGGGGTTGGGATCCCTACCACATATGTGGTTACCCACATTTCATTTAGTACGTTCTGAGAGCGCTGTGGCCTTGATAATTTATGTTTCTGAGCTCTAATTGCACATTATTTTTCTAGCAGCTATCAAAGGTTTCAGCTAGCAATTGAAACTTGATAGGTGTCATGGCTCTTCATTGCTGGAATGATTAATCCTGATGTTCAAGTGCTGAGCCAAGCCCATTTCTTTTAAGACAAATAGCACACACACGGTAAACCCCAAACTTAAGTGTTCCGAGTTTACTCTGAAAGTAGAGCACATTCAGGCCTTTGGTACCACGTTCTCAAATCTTCCACAGCCCCTTTCTCCCTCAATAAAATGAACAAACAAGTTTTCACTCCCCCAGTGTGGGGATTCTGCCAGTTGCTGGGTATGTCTATTTCAATTATACATTCTGGAGCTGGAGAGTAACAGCAGGATGGGCTCTGGGACCCACTGGATTGACTGTGAGATGGCTCTGAGCTAAGAAACTCCATTGATCACCTGAATTCGATTAACACCATTTTGGATCTCCTGGAATTCATGCCAATTCAGGGCTGGTGCCTAGTAGTCCCCAAAAGGTCTGATTATTTCCTTTTCCCTAATGCACAGTCCCCATAATGAAAGGCTGTAGGTCCCTTTGGAGGAAGACTGAGAGAAAGATTAACAGTATGAATTTTTGGCAGTCTACCAGGGTCTTTCCTCAAGGGGACCCAGCCTTTCATTTAAGGGGTTCTGAGCCTATAAATTGGTTCAAGCATGGGAATTGATGGAGAGGCCATGACTGTTTTTATGATTCAGGTTAGACTTTAATCCACTTGACTCACATCTTTTCTGCTTCTACAGATTAATAAGAATTTAGTAGGCTTTCTATCTTTTTCACTTCTAGAAATGCTGTGACTAACTAGTCAGCCCTGGGAGTCTGTGTGAATCCAACTATTCTGATTGGTCTTTGACTCTGATGTCCATATGGTAATCACACTGCACTAGAAAGTGCTTAGAGTCTTTGGCCCAAGGGCTGACCTGCCTGCTCCCTTGGACACTTCCCTGTACTGGCTTGGGGGAGCAACAGAGGCAAGAGCTTCACAGCCACAATGATTGAGGTTGAAATTACTCATCATCCTTGCTGTGGGCAAATTCATTAAGCTCTCATGACTCCTGTTTCCTCCTGTATAAATGGAAACAGTGCTCATGTGTTGTCACAAAAAAATGTCACCAAGGAGTGGAGTTCTTTGGCTCCATTAGGTGTGAAGGAGATGTGAATGAGTGTATACTTTTTGAACTCCTTCTCCAAAACTGTATGTTTAAGCCTGTTGGTTGGATGGAAGGGATGGAGTTAGGTGTCACAAATGGGCTCACAGGATGCACTGTTTGTGGTTAGCTTCCCATACTCTTCAGGTTTGCAGAAGTCTCTAAAGTACATGCTTGATTTTAACTGTTGTAGAAAAAATTCCATTTTATTAAAATAGGTTATATCTACAGAAGAATTTCACATATCCTGTTCTCTGCATTATGACTTAAATGTCAAGTTCACTATGTTTTTAAATACCAGCATTTGATTCCTGGGTCTTATTTTTCAGTCTTTAGAGAAATGAGGTCTGTCTGGGCCAGGTGACCTTCTTAGTACTTAGCTGATGCTGTGGGGAGTCTTGTTTGTGGACCCCGTTTGGGGACTTCATTCATTAACTCATTCTTCAAACACTTGATGCCAAGGAGGTATGATACACAGGAAGTGACTTGGTTCCCTCTAGGGGACACCCATAATACAGGGTGACTAACACCCCCATGTAGGCACCGACCACTATCGCTATTGGCCAAAGACTTGCTTTATGGAAGATGTACATGGTGAGCTCCATGGCTCTGGTGGTCCAGGCATGGAGTTTGGCATCAAGAGGCCAGGGTCTTGGTTCAAGGGCTGTTATTACTATAATCTGTGGGCTCCCGTGGCTGCCTCAGTTTGCTTAGCTCTGTACTGTGGAGGGAGGCTGCTAGATCTGATGGACTGATCCCAAGCAAAAAACCATGGAGCAGCTGCTTCAGAATCATCTCACCAGTTAACAAAATTAAAATCTGGGCCCTCAACATCAGAATTTCTGATTCTGGGCAGGTTCTGGAATTTGTATTTATACAAGGACTCCCTGCCCTGGCTAATCATCATATGAAGCATCCTTCGGAAGGCTCTCAATGACTTCCAGCTTCTCCTTCTTCCCTATAGCTCCACTCCTCATCCTTTACAACCTACCATCCTCTTAAATATCTCCTTCAGAAAGCCTTTTTGACCTCTGACTTATTGGCTCTTTATAGGGAATTAGGCCATGCCTCCATGCAAAAAACAAGACAAAACAAAACAAAACAAAAAACCCCAAAACAAAAACTAAAAAAACTCATCACTGTGTACTTGTGTATGTTTTTGTCTCTCATGTTGGCTCTGGAGCTTCTGAATGTAATGATGGCACTCTATTGGCCATTGCATCTTCTGTGTCCTGCCCACTGCTTGGCATGGAGAATATGCTCAAAGGGGGGTGTTCAGAGGGCAAGAAGGGAGGGTGGTAAAACCATAGAGTGGCCTCTTTCACTGCCTGTTAACACTCCTTGAAGAGATTTCATGGATGTTTCCAAAAAATCACTCCAGCATCTTTGGGATTGCCCATTGAATTGCTTAATCTGTGCTGGCCCTTCCCCAAATATCTGCCTGTTACAGAGGCACCTGCATCCTTAACCTTGAGAGCCTAGGATGGATGTGGGATTGCCAGAAGAAGCAGGGACAAAGAGACGTGTTGGAAACTGACAGCTTAAACTCAGGTGTTTTGCAAATACAAGGACTTCCAAGGTATTATTTGGCATTCGCCTCTCTTTACTTCCTCCCTTCCCCAATTGAAAAAGACAACTCACAATACGTGGGCCCCAATCCTCCTGCGGACAGAATGGAGTCACACTGAGAAAAGGGAAGTTGATTTCCTGGTTGCCCTCCCACTCGGGAGTTCTGGGTGGCGCCATCCCACACTATTTGCATCACTGAACTACACACATTGCCAAGACTGCATCTTAAATTTAAACATTTGGATGAGGGTAAAGAAAGCCTGAGGGAAAAAGGTAACACTTCACCCTAAGCGGTGCGTAAGCACTGTGCATCATATGTTTTACTTCTGCTTTTGGATTAAGGACACAACATTAATTAAAAAATATAAAAGCTCGTCTTCTGGGCAGCAATTAATTTGTGTTCGCTCTGCTTTTCATCTGTTGAGTCTTTGAATTTTTGAAAACATAAAGGCTGGAAAAAAAGATCTCCTAAGGGTCTTTCCAATGTGCCTTCCCATCTGATTGTTTTGATCTTTAGGCTGCATGTTAACTTGGAAAAGGAACCAGTGTTATAAAAGAAATGTCATTGCAAGGGTCTGTTTTCTGATTGTCATTTGGATGGTGCAGAGGTGATAGGGTTCCAAGCATATACTCCTGTTGTTTATTGGTTCTGCCCTGGCTCTGTCCAGAGTCCATTGTTCCATTTAGTCAAGACCGCTAAGGAGCAACATAACTGGATTCATTAGCCTGAGTTCTGAAAGCTCCTCTGAAGAGTTATTTTTGTATCATACAATTTTAATTTTTGGGGACAGGCTGTACCACTTTCCAGGTGCCAAAAGTGATCACTCAGATTTTTTTATTAGGTACTATTTTAGCTTCAAAAATATTTTATTTTTTATGGACTGCTTTGTGCCTTTGACCCAGTTCTCTTTTCCCTGGGATGTGTGCCCTAAGAGGATGACGTTTATGATGTTAACAATACCTGGAATATTAATTCCTTTCAAATGAAATCACTGTCCCCATCCTCCTTCAACACACACACACACACACACACACACACACACACACCGCCTCCCAAACATGCATCCTTCATACTGATGGAATGTATTTGGAGTATGTATGGGGAAAACTGATTTTTCTCCCTTTTGCAGCAGGAGGAAGAATGTACAGAGGTTTTGTGAGATGCAGTTGGAGTAATCGATGGGCAGAACTGGACCTTGTTGTCTGTACTGCTCCTTGTGGGGGGATTTTCATACTCATGGTGGCCGTGCCGTGAAGGAGGAAACACAGACAGACCTTGTAGAAATAAGATTATGTGCCATTCACAGAAGTGAGCTGTCAGCAGCCATTCCTCTAACTGTAATTTGCTACAGCCTAGAAATGAACAAGTGACAGCTATTAAAAGGACTGTAGAATAATTGCAGTTAAAAGTAAAGATATTATAGATGAGGCATTTTAGACTGCCATTATACGTGTTTTCTACTCAGGAAAGGGCTGAAAATGTTTGTTGGCCATAACATGTTTACAAAATAGAATCCTCGGTCATTTTATTTATGACTAGTCTACAGTGTTCTTTATGGTTTCTTTCTTGTTTTTTCTTCCATGTCCTAGTGGCTTTGGTTTAGCTGACATCTGAAGGAGGGTGGTATCACATTGGAGTGAGCCGTGACATATTCCCAGCATTGGTCGCTGCCAAGGGAGTGAGGTGACTGGGGGTTATTTCATCTGAGATGTCAGAGTTCCTCACCATGTGCTTTTTCCTAGGGGAAGGGCGTGGAGCAGGTGCTCCTGTTCTTGGCTGGGTGCCATCATGCCTGTCATGTGCTTTTTGTGAATTTTCATTTTAGAATTTGAAGAAGTCTTTGCCCAAAATATACCTTAGAAAAGGTCTCCCCACCTCTCAGCTAAGGTAGCACATCCTAGAGATGCCCTTTTTTTCTGTAACTTGAACTGCAGTGGTTGTTCATTTTCACAAACCATTTTGTTCCAAATAAGTACACACATTAAGTCGCTTGACAGAGAAAGAGTTGAAATATCTGAACTTGAGCAAAAATTCTAAGTGCCATTCCTGCCTTGGAAAGTCACAGAGTCAGCTCCATGCCCTTTGCCATCTCTGATTTCCAGCAGTTAAATGATTTGAATCTAGTTTCTAAAAAGGACCCCTTTGATGGTCTGAACCATGATCCTTCCTTGGGGGGGATCAAGTTAGCTTTGGGAAGTTTAGTTTGTGATTTTTCAGGGGAGAAGATATAGAATATTTCACTGAAAAGACCTTGGGCATTCTAAGTTAATGTTTCCCTGCCTATGATATTGAGGAGGAGTTAGGTACTAATGTGTGTCATGCAGAAGGATTTGTGTATGTTATGTTATTTATTTCTTACAGAGTTAACCACGATTAATATTCTTATGGTATAGATAAGAAAACTCAAAGCTGAGAGAGGGTGAATCACTTGTTCAAAATCATAGAGTCAGAAAGAGGCAGAGCCAAACAGAACAATGGATTGATCTTAGGTCAATGAGAATAGTTAACATCAAAGAAGACCCTGGAGAAGAGATCCTTTTGTTAGGAGACTTAAAGGCCTGTGGAGCAAATATTTATTGAGAGCTTAAAATGTGTGCTGAACGGCTAGGCGCTAGAGCCCCAGAGAGCTGTCTGAAGAAGACTCTTGTGAATTAAGGGTCTGGTGGCCTTACTGGAGGAGGGAACTCCCATAGGACTTTCCTGGGGAGAGTCTCTTCATATATTAGCATGCGAAGTGCTGAGCAGTCTGCAGTAAGAAACCTGTTTTCTTTGTAATATTGTTGGTTTTCAAACTCAGTTAACCACAGATTCCCTTTTTCTCCAATAAAACCCATTACATTTTACAGATCCAATATTCTTTGCAGCATGCATTTGGGACCTAACCTAATCCTTTTAAACTCATTTTTACACACATGAGAAATCTGAGGTCCATGAGGACTTGGCCAAGATCAAAAGTAGTTGTTGGCAAAGTTTGTGTCATTCACCCATTCATTCAGCGAGTATGTATCCAGAGCCTCCCAGGGGGAATTGGGGTATAGCAGTGAACAAATGAATAAGACAAACATATATGCAGGCAAAGCAATAATTTTAGATAACAGGAAATCTATGAAAATTGGAAACTTTTACTTTTTCAGCATTCTTTTCAAGACAGGAGGCATGCCTTTTTCATCTTTGTTTCTCCAGTTTCTAGCACAGGGCAGGAATGTACTTTCAATAAATAGTTGTTGAAGAAATAAATGAGCTGTTGATGATTGGGGGTCTTTCCTATTATATAAAATGGCCAATTAAAAAAAATAGCAATCGCTGTTAGTTTTGGTGTGTATTACTCTTTGGGAAATTAAAAATGAAATGGTCTGGGAAGTCCGCAGATTGAAGTCGCTTTATTGATCACCCTGCTAAGAAGCCACAGTTCTGAACAGCACTGATCTTAGACACGTCATTTGAAAGCAGATACCTTATGTGAGAAGTCAGGTTTCAAAATCATCTCTATAGGTTTCTCAGCATTGGTAAATTGTTTCATTGCATAGAATTTTCACATCTGTTTTTTGATTCCTGGGCTTTTGGCCATGTTGCTAAAGTGCCAGAATTTCTAAGGCTCTACCCAAATTACTAATATCAACAGATTCTTAAGGAGTATATTGTTTATTCAGATGCAACAGAGGTGGAACACAGAATCTTATTAGATGGTCAGTTCTTCATGGCTTGAAGAACTTACAGGGTACCTGGGAGTACTGGACAATCTGGTGATTTTTCTGAACTGTGGCCTTCTAAATCTCTGCTCACAAATATTGAAAAGGACTAATGGAATGATGTATTATATGTTAAGCATATGAGAAATGGCTGATGTCAGTACAGTATGAGGGGTCTATGAGTCCATTGGACTAGAGGTTCTGAGCTGCCCAGGTGGTCAACACTAGTAGGGAAGATCAAGAAGGTCAACAAAACAAATAGCCTTTCCACTTGCATTATTCCTTCTCTAAGCAATTTGTGACTAAAGAAGACCATTCTGCTGTGGAGGAAACAATAATCTGACACTGGCATGTTCATCGCTCTTTACAGTTTGCCTTGTTGTCCCAGGAAGGGCAGGGGGGGAGTGATGGACTTTGCTCTGCATTCCACAAGTGGGGACTCCTTGCTTCCAAGAGATCTCCACCCATGAGGTTCACCCAGCAGAGCCCGCGGGAAGCACTCACCCAACACATCATTGCAAGCAGATCATTTAGTTTAAGAGGGCATTTCGGAGAAGGGCATTTTAGTGGCTAGAAATGCAGCCTTTGGGAGCCTGGGTGGCTCAGTTGATTATGAGTCCGACTTTGGCTCAGGTCATGATCTCAAGGTTCGCGAGTTTGAGCCCTGCATCCAGCTCTCTGCTGTCCACATGAAGCCTGCTTCAGATCTTCTATCTCCCTCTCTCTCTGCTCCTCCCTCTCTCTCTCCCAAAAATAAATACACTTGAAAAAAAGAAAGAAATGTAGCCTTAATTTCAGAGAAGGGCATTTTAGTGGTTAGAAATCCAGCCTTTCTGGTAGAGGGCACTTACAATTTAAAAGAAGGGAAAGGGAAATGAATCTGACACTGTCTGTCAAATTCGTTTCTAGGTTTCTCATGGAAATCTAGGTTTCCTCAAGAGGGTACTGAGAAGGAATTATTTCATTCTACATGGTTCTATGCATCACAGCAAAAATCAGACATCTGTTTCTGGGGAAAAGAGGCAAAGAGGAATTGGGATAGGTATTTGAGAAGTAAAATCAAATGGAAAGCTGCAAGTTTTATTTAACCCCAGAAGTGAAAGCAGAGCTTTTAGAAGTTGGGTAAAGAGACACAGGCTTAATCGTATCTGTAGGAGTTTACTGTAGGCAGTAAGAGGAATGTCTGACTACAAAGAGCAATGAAATGATGGCCTGTGTTATTGATGGGAAATAGTGGATATTTTACCTTTTCATATTTTAAGTAAATAATCTGTCATGTAGAAGACATTGGTGCATGGCAAAGTGCATGATAACCTGGAGCTGGAAAGAGCCAGGCCTGAATCCCACCTTTTCCACTTACAGATGTGAGAACTTAATCAAGCGTGTGATGGGTTTGATTTAATAATTTTCTTATCTGTAAAATGAGAATAATAATACAGACTTCCAGAGGATGCTATGTGCTGCTTAACAGGGCTGGCATGTGAGGAGTGCCCAATAAATAAACAGTAGCTTTTATTATGAACTCTAAATAGAAAAATATCTAAATAGTGTCCACCACACCTAGAGAGGAGCTCCGAAGCGCCTTGTTGCTACTTCCAGACTCTGTGATTTGATCTAGTATGGCATTATGCTTGACTGATTTTTTTTAATTTCCAAAAAAATCTTATATTTATTTATTACACTATAAGAAATAAGATTTTTCGGAATTTGCACAATCCATTAACTAATTCTAAAACCCTTTTCCTAAATAGGAAGGCAGGTGTTGCCTATGACGTCTGCCTATTTGTACACCTGTTTAAGCATTTTAAAATCCTGCAAAACATTTAAAATCATGGAATCCAATTGCTTCATGACTAAACAAAATTCCCTAAAAGTGTTGTATATTCCTGCCAATAGCAGAATCTTCCAAAAGAAGTAGCAAAACCATACGAGCTTCTTTATTAATGCTGTTGATGTGTTGAGACTTGTACCAGGTCCCTTAGGCCAAAAGGAAACACAGATTTGGGGGCGGGGGTGCAAATCAGATGAATTAAGGCAATAAAATCTAATCTCTTGGCCAGAGAGATGTAAATTCTTTGTCTAAACTCACAGAAATAAGACTGTCAGGTCTGGAAAAGACTTTGGCAAATAATGCAAACTCATTCCCTTATTGAATTTATTTCTCTGGATGCTATAAATGTAATTGGTAATCAATAGGTATTGTTTGCTTGTTTTGTGAGATGGTTTCAAGTTGGGCTAACGAAGAGTCTGTGGTGTTGAAATAGAGGAAAGCTAATTTTCTTATGCTGAGATTGACTTTAATCTTATTAGCCAGATGTTCTAACCATTAAAGCTAACCAGTCAGACGAGGCCACAAAATCTCAGTTGCACAATGTAATTGGATTGTGAACTGCATTCTTTAAAGGTCATCATTTGTATGGGACAGAGGCACCTCTTGTCTGCATTTTGGGAGCACAGGTTGGCTCCCTGGTCTCATTTTTGGCCTCAGCTCCATATGATTAAATCACTGCATTTGTCACCTCCAAGCACAGGAGCCAATTTTGGCCAATGAAAGTGGTTAACCTGGCTTCTGCCTGGCTCTCTCCTGCTGCTGTTTATGAGGCGTGGCTCTTTCATCTGTGCCTGTTGGAAGAGCATTCAGAAAACCCCATTGCAACTCCCAATTTTGATAAAGCCTTTAATTTTCCATCATTTCCTTTGGCAGCTTCATCCTTTTGCTGCAAATTCAACTCTGAAGAAGCCAGGATTGAATTGAGGCGGTAGTTTCAGAACAGCCTGGAGTTTAGGAGGTGTGATTGTATTAGAGAATCTCCAGCCTGGAGTTTGCCTGGCTTTGAAATCTGGAGGATTAAACTATCCTCACAGGGAAAGATTTATGGTACCTGGGGAGAGAAGACCATGGCCCAAATGAAGTGTGATAGTTTGATAAGGTGCTTAGGGAGGTTGCTGGATATAGAGCAGAGTAGTTCTCTCAGATGGGTACAGGCAATCCCAAACCCTCTTGGTTGATAATTACAAAATTTGTGCCCACTAGGAGATGAGAAAATGTATGGTGGGCAATATAGAAAGAGTGGAGTTGGCTAAAATAAGGAAGTAGGGAAAAGAAGCCATTTGAGAGAAAACTTGGCACATATTTGATATTTCTGTCTGTTTTTCTTTTGAAATGGGCTGATGTGTTGGCAAGAGGCTTCTGGCTGTTGTCAGAGATAGGAACATCTGTGCTCCTTTGCAGAAAACTCAGGGTTCTAAAGTGTTTGGTGGAAACTATGTCACTGCCACTCACTCTGTGTCCTCATTAAGGAGTTAAACCTCTACTGCTCCTAGTGTGATTGTTAAAGAAAGACCTGGCGTATAGCTCTGGGCTTTTACGTGGCAGAAGAGTTTCCAGCAATGAAATCTAAGGCCATCAGATTCAAGTGTGCATACTTGAGACAAATCAGCTTTGCTTGCTTGATTGGAAATAAGAACGAAAGATGCCAAGTCAGCAAGGTAATTGTGACCTGGGCTCGCAAGCAAGTGGCGTGCCTAATTCTTTGAAGGCTTTGCTGTAGCCACTATTATTAGTGGTAAATGCTGTTACAGTGATCCCAAAATATCAGTGACAACAGGGTAGGAGTGTAGTGTTTGATCACCTCAAAGTCCATTGCTGGTCAGTGGGGTCACCCTGGGCATCCACACCTAGCCAGCACACTACCCATTTTCTACCTGTCTTCCTTTCTCCAGAACTCCATCACAGTGGCCAGATGTGGAGGAGATTGGGAAATGTGGGTTAGTGAGGTGGTTGTGGAAATGCAGTGAATTTACTGAATACATAGTATTGTCTCTACCCCAGCCCTAAATGTTCTTCCCAAACAGGTGTGGATCCAGGTGTTGTGGGGCCTGATGCTTAAGCATTTATGGGGCTCACTATAGAAAATAACACAATATTAGGTATAAAAGTGAATATTCATTTAGAGTGAGACGGAAAGGGCTCAGTCAAGCAAGAGGCCATGCAGATGAGGGTTTCTTAGCACCACCATAAAGGTAGCTCTGTTCCTAGATGTCCAAATAGAAAATGTATGTTTCCCCTGCTTGCACTGTAACCAAACTGCCCTTGCTCTATGCCCCCCGCCCCGCCCCCAAGGAGCACTTTGTACTAGAGAGGGTGCATGGGGCCAGCTACCCCACACTGCCCTTCAGAGTGAAAACTGCTCGAGCCTGTCTGAGGAGCCACTCGGCTCTCTGCCCATGACCCTTCATGTGCTTTGACTCAGCAGTCTTCCCTGTCTTCCTCTGCTTGCCTGCAAGGGGGTGCGGGCACAGGTGTGGAGGAAGATCCAGAGTGAGTGTAGCCCAGCTGCTGGGTTCCAGACTGAATATTCCCCCCTCCTTTATAAAATTGGCATAAACAGAGCATGTGTCGATATCAGGATTAGTTGGGATAATGCATCAAAGTGCTTAGCGTAGTGCCTGGTCCTTAGTAAGAAATTAATACATGTGGTCTATTTTTTATTATCATTCACACAAGGCAAAGGTTTATGTTTGAAGAGTTCAATCTGCATTAGTCATATGTAAAAAAATGAAAATATTCTAACTGTCCAGTGACAGGTATATGCTTGATTTATATGTCATCATACAGTGGACGGTTACAGTTATTACAAGTGATGATACAATGTTTTATGCAAGGAAAAATGCTTACATGCCTTTCACATACATGTGAATACGGAATGATAGGAAGCAGTGGGGCTCAATTATGTAAATAATGAGTAAATTAAAAAACACTGAAACTATGAAAATGTTAGCATTGGTAATTTCTGGATGATAGATGTATGACTAAACTTTATTCTCATCTTTATTGCTTTCTGTATGTCACAAATTATATGTAATTATTTAAATAGCAATATACTGATCTTCCCTTATAAATAGCAATACCACAGCTTTAAATGTGCCTAATTATTTTACTGTTTCTAAAGTGCTATCACTTCATATTTAATCTTCACAACAACCCTAGGAGAACCACAAAGAAAAAAATCTTGTGTTTTTAATGGAAAATGGATAAAACAAAGCAAACCCATCCAGCCACTGAGAACTTTGAATTTTTTGAAACTTCCAGATAGCACAGTCACAAAAATTTCTATCTCCTTCCAGACATTCCCTAATTAACTCTGCTATTCACCAAGCACTGTAACAAAGGTAAAAACACTGCTCTCTTCTCAATTAATATGACTTTCTGTGTAGATATTTAATTGCAAATATTTTAAAAGTATTAGTTTGGGTTTTTTCATGGATATTCTAGAATAGAGCTTGGAACCCTAGCCTTGTCCTGTCAGAAAATGCTTTCTGCAAGGAGTTTAGCAGTACAGTCTGGGTCAGAGCCTGCCTGCTTCCTGCGCAGCTACCTGGGCTCCCTGCCCCCCACCTGCCCTGCAGGTCCAGCCCTGCACCCAGCACTCCAGGCCTGGGGAGTGGGCTTGCTGGAACAGCCTCTAGGACCACAGGGACAAGCACCTTCTAATCAGATCATCCTGGATGCTCTTCTACCCTGGCTGACTGGTGTTCTTTACCTGGCTTCTTTCTTGTTCCATGTGCCAGAATCCTCACCAGAATGACCCACTGAGAGCTGAGCCCTGTGGCTCCTACCAGACCCTCCTTCCTGCCTTCCTGGCCCTTTACTGCATAAGCTGAAGTCTGCCTCCCACTCCTACCTGGTGATTGATGCCTCCTGATAAGGCCTGCATGAAGACTTCCCTGATTCTGATTACCTGGCCGTACTGGAGAATATTATGTTTCTAGATTTGCCCTCTCCACACTTGGCCCGGTCTGATGCTTCCTATTTCAAGTCTGACCCAGGGGATGCCGACCCAGTTACTTGAGCAAACCCAGATGCATCCTTGGCGTGGACATCCAGCAGGTTCAGGATTCTGCTGGTGCGGTGCACGCCCTCCAAGCTACAGAAGCTGCCTCTCTCCTTGCTTTTGGCCTTGCTCACCCCAGGGACCTGGGCAGATCCAATTCCAAGTTCCGGACTCTCGTGTGTGGGCCTTGCCTCTCTCACTGCAGTTAACTGGGCCAGGTCACCAGATACTGCACTTTGAAAAGACAACCTGTTTTGAAGTTGCCGACTGCTTGGAGGACGGCTGAGCGGCAGGCTGCTGGGGGTGCTGGAAGGCGGGTAAGCAAGATAGCTTGTGCTGATCTATACTTAGGGGTAGAATCTCTTATTTCAACTGTGGCTAAAAGTATCATTCAAGGCGGTTCAAAGTATGTGGCACTTTCCACCTGGAACATTTCAAGTCTGTTCAAGTATCCTGGAATGGGAGTGTTCCTGTTCCTGTCTCTTCTTTACCAGGCAGGTCACGTTAAGTAGAAAGCATGGGCAGGGGAAAATGTCATCAGGGAGAGCCTGGGTTGCTTTGTTAGATTCCCTGGGCTCCCTTAACAAATTGCAACAAATTGGATAGCTACAAACAGAAATTTGTTCTCTTGCTGTTCGTTGTTCGCTGTTTGGGATGCAAAGAATGCAAAATCAAGATGTTGGTAGGGCCTTGCTCCCTGGGAAGTTTCTGGGGAAGGATCCTTCTTTGACTCTCAGTTTCTCCTGGTTCCAGGCATTTCTTGGTTTGTGCACAGGACTCCTATCTCTACCTCCATCGTCACTTGGCTGTTTTCTTTTTGTGTGTCTCTGTCTTTGCATGGTGTTTTCCTCTTATAAGAACACCACTCAGATTAGAGCTCATCCCAATGATCTCATCTTAACTTGATTACATCTGCAAAGACCCTATTTCCAAGTAAGGCTACATTCATGGATACCGGAGTTAGAACTGCAATATAACTTTTGGGAGTCACAATTCGATCTATAACAGTTGCTTATGATCCAGTCCCACTGAACTCACTTATGTGGTGTGGCCACCAGCAGGACCTCTTTGGGTCTTAGTTTCCTTGGCTTTAAGTGGAGAGAACAGTAGTGCCCTCTAAAAAGATTGTTGAGAGCATTAAATGAGATAACTCATGGGACAGCATGTGGTTTATAGACAGTGCTCAGTAGATGTTAGCTTTTATGGCCAGTCACGTCCAGTCCTGTGATTTCCCAAGCTGGTTCATCGAGGAATTGAGTCACACAAGGTAACATTACGGTAAAGCAGAAGGTTAATTTTTTCCATGCTGTGACCCACGGGATTCATCTGCACACAAATTCTGCTTCCAGTGTTATTGTCAGTACTAATTTTGCCCAAGTATATCTTGATTGAAATCTACGCTGCTCTTTAAGGTGAATGCAAAGTAACACTCTTGGGCAAGGTCTAGAGAATCTAGGCCTTGAACTGGGCTGAGCAAAATGGGTCTATCATCTAGGGTTGTCGTGTAAGACATGTGGCCTGTGCACCATCAAGCGCCATGGTGCCATTCATGTGGCCTGTGTGAATGACGCTGCTGCCAGCATTTCAGGGGACACAGGCTGGGCCTCTGTGCGAGATGGCTGAGGGTCCTTCCCAGGGTTGCATGAGATTGGTTGGTAGGTACCATGGGCATGGTGTGAAACTTGAAACATATTCTACTGGCTTAATTCTTTGCTAGAAATGGGATTCCAAAGATTCTAGTCCATAGCTTTGCAGAATAAATATGTATATTATATTATATTATATTATATTATATTATCAACCAAGGTAAAACCTGAAAGTTGTCCTCCAGTCAAACTGCTCTTTTCTTCCCCACGTTGTCACTGTGAAGTTTGTGTCATCAGTTTTATAGTTGGAAGCACATCTGACTTGGAACACAGGTGATCCAAGTTGAAGGTTTAAATAAAGCTCAGCTTAAGACTAAAGTCCAGTAAAGGAACTCTCTGTAGTTCATTCACTTATTTCTGGTACAAGTCAGTTGCAAATCTGAAAATACAGGCTTGAGTTGAAAGTTCGTTTAGTGGAGCTGATCATCTGAAATGCTGGTTATTAGAAAGATTGCAGATTTCATCATGGGGTATACTTTGAACATTATTTTATGCGGGTCAATTGATGTTCTGGGAATTTTGAAGCAGTTGTATGGAATTTTGAAGATGTTCTGGTGTTGAAGATGTGCTGTAGCCATTTGGTTTATCAGTTGTTGAGGTACTGTTTATTTTTAATATATTCTTTCTTCTTCCCAAAGCAAATAATCAATAATTAATGTTTAACTTTAAATGAGATTCATTTACTTTATGTTGAGAGTTATTATTATTTTAATTTATGTTCCTTTTTCCTTGAAGCCCTCATGTCCTTTGGAAGATAAATCTATCCATGCACTTTGTTGTATATTCTTTTCCTTTTCAGTATTATGACAACCACAGCAATGCGTGTTATTGACCACTTAACCATATGCCAGGCACTGTGCTAACTGCTCTACATAGATTATTATTATTGTTTAATTTCATATCAATACTAGATTTTTAATTAGTGTCTGTTAGAATTTACATTTTATAACGAGGATTGAGGCCTGGGCAAACAGAGTTGCCGACATTTGTGAAGTGGTGGAGCCAGAGTTTGAGCCCTGCTACTCTCACTCGGGATCCTTTGCCCCTCCACTCTGTGGAGACACTGTCCACTTTTTGCATTCAGGGAACTGCAGATGCAATCGAGAATTTTTCAGTGCTTCAAAAGGCCTTCGCATTTTCATGTAATGTGAATTTGGGGCCAGTGGATGGATTCACTGTGTTTACTTTGTTTTGTTCAGGTTGACATTGTGCTCATTTGCACAGGCAGTAGCTGAAAGCAGTGGGAGATATCCCAGTAAGGCTCTGGGTTGCAGGAGAAATTAGCATGGAATTAAATTCACAGGTTTCATGAATTCACAGGTTTCACCTAGATAACCTTGAGGATTGACTCAACTTGTGATTGAGTATGTGCTTCCAAACATAGAATATTACTTGCTTTTGTGTAATAAAAATAATACCAAGTCAAATCAACTCAGATAACTGGTTTGAAAAGTTAAATAGGTTTTTGTTTTTAAAATTTTTTTAACATTTTTTCAGATTTGAAAGACAAAGAACATGAGCAGGGTAGGGGCAGAGAGAGATGGAGACACAGAATCAGAAGCAGGCTACAGGCTCTGAGCCGTCAGCACAGAGCCTGATGTGGGGCTTGAACCCACCAACTGTGAGATCATGACCTGAGCCAAAGTCTGATGCTTAACCGACTGAGCCATCTCCCCCCACCCTTTTTTTTGCACCTGCAGAATTTCTCAAGGACTCTAATACATGCTGTGTGCATTGCAGTTCTCAAAAGAGAATAAAAGGAGCACTAAGTGTTTTGGGAATGTACCTGACAATTGTTTGCTTGTTTGTTCATATTTTGTTCTGACAGGTAAGATTTGTCCTAATGCATTTAGGGTGTGTTGTTTTAGTTTTTTACAGTAGAGCAGTTAGGACCTTGATTGTAAGTAACAGAAAACCCAATGCAAAGTGGCTTAAGCAATAAAAGCTTATGTAAGTGAAAAGGTGAGATGTATAGTGAGCTATAGAATTAGTCTAATTCAGCCACTCCCTAGGTCATTTAGGATTTGGTTTCTTTTTTTATTTCTATCCCTGCCACAGATGAACTTTGGATCTGGGCATAGGGCCGATTCCCCTTGCAAATGAACAGGGTGGTGATCGAAGAATAATGGAAGAAAAATCTGATAATTTTTAGGAAGAGTAAGTGAGCGCATGGTTGCTTGAGAGGCATCAACAAGTGCCCACCGTGGCCAGTGACTTGGGTATGCCTAATTTAGATTAATGAAGGTATTAATTCCCTGTTTTCGTTGCCTTGTATGTGTTGACATTCTACATGTGGTATATAGGGTCCCCCCCGCCAATATTTCTGGTGAATATTTCTGTAGTTCCCTCTAAACACAGAAGAAGTTTCTAGCAAGATCCTCAAAGGTACCATTCTGCATATTTCAGTTTCCCATGTAGCTGTCAGAGATCTGGTAGGCATTAGTGCTTGCTGCTAACATCCACAAAAGTTTTAAACTTAGCGAAAGGAGTGCTATAATGACATTACACCCATTCATTGCTATGGGATTCATAGTTACACTTAATATTATTTTGATGTGAAAGTATCCTGGTGAATGTAAATTGACTTCTCTTAATTTACCCTTTCACTATACTGCTCGCATGTTTTTTCCTCAAGTCTCAGAAAAGTGCTGAAGGGTGTTTTATTGACTGACAGCCTGGGAACAGTGAGAAAAAAGAGAACTAAGGGCTGTAAATTTGCATGTCACATGGACACCCATTTTTTGGCCATGGGGGTTTCTTCTGAGAAGTGAGAAGTGCCTTCAGATGACCTGGTTCATTTGCTGGTTGCCCTATTTATTTGTCATATTGCACCAATTGGTATTTCCTTCTATTGTTCAGTTGAGTAACTGAATGCCTGCTATGTGCAAGGTATTTTGTATGGATTCTAAGTTAACGGAGACTTTCTTTAGAAACACAGCTTTCTTGGTCTTTCAGTCTGGTCAGGGAGATGACAGGGCACACAAATAACCAACACAAAGGATCAAGTGCGAAGGGAGGCTCAGAAAAAGTTCTAAGAGGCTGGGAGGAGGGAAAGATTCCTGGTGGGCTGAGGAGTCCTGTGTGAGTGGGGGAAGAGAGAATGGGAACACAGGAAGTGTTAGCAGAAGGGTAAATAATCTAGTTTGGCTAGAGCCTAGATGTTGTGAGGCAGTCAAAAGAGAAAAAACAAATTAGTCGAGTTACTTCTTGTACTAGGGATTTATTGTTGTGTAACCATTACCCCAAAACTCAGCAGCTAAGCCAGCAAGAAGCTCCTATTACCTTTCACGGTTTCCGTGGGTCACGAATCCAGGAGCGGCTTGGCTGGGCAGTTATCACTCAGGGTCTCCCTTGAGGTTGTATTCAGATGTCGGGCTAGAAGATTTGCACCAAGGTAGCTTGTTCACATGGCTACTAAGTGGGTGCTTGTCTTCTTGACATGATGGCTGGCCTCCTGCAGAGTGAAAGTTTGCCAGAGTTGGTCAGGTGGCAGCTGTATCCTTTTAATGATCTAGCCTTGAAAATGACATGGTATCACTTCCCATTCTGTGTATTAGAAAAGCCCAGTCTAAGGGAAGGGGGAACTAGGAGTCACCTTTTAAAGGGAGGAGTGTCAATAAATAAAGGGAAGAATTTCAAAGAATGTGCACAGATACTTTAAAAGCCTATATTGCTCCTGAGGAAAAAAAATGACAGAAGTAGAAACAAAGTTGCATTGCAGTGTTTTTTTTTCTGTAGTTGTTTCTCCCTCATAGTCTTTCCTCATATTGTTGTCATGTTAGGTTATTTTTGATTGGTAAACTGTGGTGTAAATAATGTCTTAAGTATATTTTCGTCTACTACACTGGTTATTTAAAATAAAAGTTGGTAATTTAATTCAAGAGGTTTCTTGTAGCAGAAACTTACTGCATAAGGTAGTAGATAAAGCAGAAGTGGCCCAGGCTGGGGTGGAAGTGAAAGGGCGTAGCCTCTGCTGAGCACCCAGGAGGGCTCACAAACACTTGGGACCCCTGAGACTAGAGCTCTATTTGAAAGCCATGCCACAGATACTTTTCCAGCTCGTTTTTTATTTTCCTTAAGAATTCAGTTTGTTCTTTTGAAGAACCCTTTCCTATTCGATGATTTTGAATTGCTTTGTAAAATGTTTTCTAATCCTGGGGCGCCTGGGTGGCTCAGATGGTTGAGCGTCTGACTTCAGCTCAGGTCATGATCTCATGGTTCGTGAGTTCAAGCCCCGCATTGGGCTCTGTGCTAACAACTCAGAAGCTGGAGCCTGCTTTGAATTCTGTGGCTTCATCTCTCTTTGCTCCTCCCCCACTCATGCTCTCTCTTTTTCAAAAGAAAATAAACATTAAAAAAAATGTATTCTAATCCTAAGAATGATTTTCAGTATTTTAAATATGTGGTTGGGTCCTGGCACCCAATGATAGTATTGTTTCATTCAAAATATATGTTTTGTGAGTGGAGGTGGGAGGTGATTGAGAGTGAGGAAGAGGACTTTCATTTGAACAGAATTCCCCCATCTGTGGAGCACATATTATTAGTTAAGTACATACTCAGGCCTGAAACAAAGGGGTGGTTATGGCAGTGAAAGACACAAGCCACCATTGTCTGTGATGTTAAAACTAAAAGCCATCCATGGTCATGGAATCTCAGACAGTCACAGTACCACCTGCCGGGGTGGGAGGCAAAGTTCTGAGAATGGAGAATATGCATACTTTTGTGTAAGGATTCTTGATAATTACCAGAAGTAACGGGGGAAATTTTTATGAATCAGATAAAGAAAACTGCGCTCTTTAGTCATATGAATATTAGTTTTCTCAACATAACAATGTACTACTAAGGTCCCTCCCCCTAAAAAACCATTTCTGTAGACTGCGTGCATGAATAGAGACCCTTTAATAGAGAAATTGGAAAAACAGATTATATTATCTCTCTTTAACACATTTAAAGGGCAATAGCCAGCAACATTAAATTTTATTTAAAGAAATTTGAGGATGAAAAGCATGAAGATACTAATTTTTCTCTACTATCACTTTGCACTTTCATTGCTGCTACCCTGAACTTTACCCACTTTTTCCTTGAAAAGAAAGAACATGAAGCTTGTTGCACAGATTTCTTTTTATTTAAAAAGTTTTTTCATGATTATTTATTTTTGAGAAAGAGGGAGACAGAATGTGAGTGGGGGAGGGGCAGAGAGAGAGAGGCAGTCTCCAGGCTCGAGCTGTCAGCACAGAGCCCGACATGGGGCTTGAACTCACAAACTGCGAGATTCTGACCCGAGCCCAAGTTGGGTGCTCAACTGACTGAGCCACCCAGGCGCCCCTGCACAGATATCTTTTTAAAATAAAGAAGTGTTGTAGATGTAGAAAGCCTAGAAGAAACTAGGAGCTGGTTGTCAATGCAAGAAAGAAGATTCTGTTTGTTTTCCCCTTTTAAAAATGTTTTTAAATTTTTTACAAAGATGTGTGTGTGGAAGGAGATTATTTTTGAATTCATCCATTACCAATCGCTATTAATACCTGTGGAATTTCCCATTTAGAATATTGGTCAGGTAGAATTAGTTGCTCTATCTCCCTAATTATTTCTTAAAATGGTTTTCTAAGAGCCAGTGAAATGTTCAGCTGCTTCTTGTTCCTTTTTCCTGTTGTAGCTGTTCCAGGCTTTATTATGAAAATGTATGCGTGGGAGTAAAAGCCCAAGCTCTTATCTAGCAGAGTGTGTGGCATGGATTGCATCAGTAAACATTAATTCCCTTCCTCCTTTCCTTATCCTTTCCTCATCCTGATGCCTTCTGCACTGACCCCACTATCTAAGTAGGGAGGGTATCAAAAAGTGCCAGAGTAGGTGGCTTATGAGTAGCAGCCTTTTCTTCATTCAGCTAAAGATCTTTTCACTTATGTCTTCTAACCTTTCTGGCTTTATCCATTTCTCCCCAACATGAGACCCAGTGTTTTTTTATTTCTTCACCATCAAAGAACTCAGGTTGCCTTCATGTAGGGCTGGACCAGTAGGCCCAATGATGGGATCTTACTTCTCTAATTGTACTAGTTTTGTCTTTTTTGAATGAAGAAAACTATTAGAAACTTGGATTACTTTTCATTCCATTTTCATTCCTATATGTCCTATATATCATTCATTCATTTGTTCAGCATAACATTTATTGAGGGCCCACTGTGTAGGGTTGTGCGTGTGTTGGGGTAGGGCATGGGCACGGAGACTACTGTGACCTAGACATCCAGCTCTTTGTCCTTGCCTATTAGTGGCTCACAGTCCAGTGGAGAGATAGACATGTAAACATTTCAAATAAGGATTTATCCAACTCTTGCTAGGTGCAAGGACATGAATCAAATTTCATATAAATACCAGTTATGTTAAACCCGATTCTTTCAAGGAGTTTATGGTTTCGTACAGGAAGGAAGACACGTATCTAATTTAGCAACAATTTAGAGAGCTTTGTATATGTCAGATGCTAAACTTTTATAGTTGGCCAGTTCAAGTTTATCTTCATGTTACTTACATAAAATAGGCCCTTCGTATGCAAAGAAAGTAAATATCTTTGGAGCTGGAATAATTAGAGTGTGCATTGAAGATAAAATGAGAAACAGAATAGTTAAGAGTAATCAAGTAGTTAAGGGCCCTGGAATCTGGGAGTCAAATACATCTGGATTTGGATCTTGGCTTCATTACTTACTAGTTTTGTGACTTTATTGGGGGGGGGGGTTGGTTAATTACCTTTATAATGTTTAGTTTCCCCATCTGCAAAATGGAGATGGTATTGAAAATACTGTGGCAGATTGTATTTTCCAAAGATGGCCAAACCAGTATCTCTCATTCCATGTGTTCTTACACATGTCACTTTGACAGTCATTACTCACGTAGTAATAGGGTTTTGTCTCTTGTCTTTGATCTGGAGTGGAAGGTTGTGACCACCTTAACCAACAAGAGTGTGGCAGAAGTGGTGTTCTATGACTTGCAAGGCAAGATCATAAAAATGCTATGCACCTCCATCTTGTTCTGTGGTGTTCATTCTTGGAAACCAGCCACCATGCTGTGAGGAAGCCCAAGCTGCTCATGGAAAGGTCCAACTGGGAGGAATTGAGGACATTGGCCCACAGGCTTGGCTAAGCTCCCAGCTGACAGCCAGCACAGCTTGCCAACCATATAAGTGAGCCATCTTGAAAGTGGATCCTGCAGCAAACCCCAGGTGAGTTGTCCTGGCTGACTCCACATGAAGCATAGATCAGCCATGCCTGCTGAACCCTGCCAAATAATATTTTCATGAGCAAAATAAATAATTGTTGTTGTTTGAAGCCACAGATTATTGGGATGGTTTGTTACACAGCAATAAATAACCAGGACATCTGCCATGTCAAGTTGCTAAGAGGATTCAGTGAATTGATGCATATAAACTAGCACAAAACTAATGCTTTACAATGGTAGCTCTTTTCATTATTGTTACTAGTTGAGAAAATAATGGAAATCAGCATCAGTTCAAAGCATTTAATGGAAATCAGCATTAGTTCAAAGTGAGGTCACAATCTAAAGTTCCCCCCTTGAACTTCTGGTATCGGATAGATTTTAAGGAACTTGTTTTGTTTACTTTTTTGTCATTTGCAGAAATTCTGTTGTGTATCAGCTTCCCAGAGTTCTTTTCTCCTGGGTTTATGATACTGACTCTTCCAGACTCTGTCCTCCTTTGAGTCAGAGTTTCACTCAAGCTTTTGGTGTCATGACCAGATTTATAATCAAGGTTTTAAACTTCCAGGATGTTCTGTGAGCTTCCCAGAGTTCTTTTCTCCTGGGTTTATGATACTGACTCTTCCAGACTCTGTCTTCCTTTGAGTCAGAGTTTCACTCAAGCTTTCAGTGTCATGACCAGATTTATAATCAAAGTTTTAAACTTCCAGGATGTTCTGTGAAGGTCATGCTCCTGATGTTATTAAATTTTTTTTATTAAATTGTGATAAGAAGCATAAAATTTATCATCTTAACCATTTTTAGGTGTACTTTTCAGTGGAGCTGAATATTTCTGTGCAACAGATCTCTCTGGAACTTTTTCATCTTGCAAAACTGAAACTCCATAGCTATTGAACAGTAACCCCTCATTCTCCACGCCCCCAGTCCCTGGCAATCAGCATTCTACTTTCTGTTTCTAAGAGTTTGACTGCCTCATGTGAGTGGAATCATGCAGCATTTGTTCTTTTGTGACTGGCTTATTTCACTTAGCATCAAGTCTACAAGATTCATCCATGTCGTGGCATGTTCTTTGGGCATAAAGAAATTTTGCAGAATGTGCTTCTTTTGAAGGCTGAAGGATATACCACTGTATGCATGTGCCACATTTTGTATGTCGCTTCACCTGCCAGTGGGTATTTGGGTTTCTTCTACCTCTTGGTTACTGTGAGTAATGGTGCAGTGAACATGGAGGTGCAAATACTGCTCTGCTGTTATTTTTTCCATCTTCCACAAGTACCAGAATCTCACTGAAATGCATTTGAGAGAGGCAGGGGCTTATTTGTGTTCACTGCCATTTTTTTCCCCCAGTATATCTTAGATGTACATCATTAGGTGACTGAGCTTCCCAGCATATCGGGGCATTCTTCCTGGGAGTTTCATTTCAGCATGGGCATCTGTTGTGTAACTTAAGTAATATTAGAGTCACACCTCTATTTGTAGGGCTCTTCCTTGCTTTCAAAGAATGGTTTCACAAGCATTATTTTATTTAACCCTTGCTGAATGATGGCTATTTCTTTAATATGGGGAACAGACGATACAATTATGGATGTAAACTCCATGCAGCTGTTGGTATTTAATATAGTATTCATGTTCTCTAGCAAAGTGGGCTTCACTTATGAGTAGGCTCAATGTAGTTTTTTACTTTATTTTTTTAAAGTAATAGATGTTATTATTTTAATTAAAAAAATTTTTTTTAACATTTATTTATTTTTGAGAGACAGAGAGAGACAGATCATGAGCAGGGGAGGGGCAGAGAGAGAGGGACACACAGAATCGGAAGCAGGCTCCAGGCTCTGAGCTGTCAGCACAGAGCCTGACTTGGGCTTGAACCCACGAACTGTGAGATCATGACCCGAGCCGAAGTCGGACGCTCAATTGACTGAGCCACCCAGGCGCCCCTATTATTTTAATTTTTAAAAGTTTATTTTTTGAGAGAGAGAGAGAGAGAGAGAGAGTGTGTGCACAAGCGAGTGGGGGAGGGGCAAAGAGAGAGACACACAGAATCTGAAGCAGGCTCCAGGCTCTGAGCTGTCAGCACAGAGCCTGACGTGGGGCTTGAACTCATGGACCATGAGATCATGACCTGAGCTGAAGTCAGACTCCTAACTGACTGAGCCACCCAGGCACCCCAGTAGATATTATTATGATATTATTATTTTAATAGAAGTTTTAGGTTTATAGAAAAATCAGGCACTAAGTACAGAGAATTCTCATATCTCCCCTCTCCTTGAACAGTTTCAGGTATTATTAACATCTTGTATTAGTATGGTACATTTGTCACAGTTGGACCAATAAATGATACATTATTAGTAATTGAAGACCATTGTTTACATTAGAGTTCACTCTGTTTTGCACTGTTCTGTACATTTTTGACAAATGTATAATGCTTGTATCCACCATTATAGTCTCGTACAGAACAGTTTTAGTGTCCTAAAAATTTGTGCTCTACCCCTTCATCTCTCACCTCTCCTCCCCCTCCCAGAGCCCCTGGCAACTACTGATCTTTTTACTGTCTTCTGTAGTTTTGTCTTTTCTAGAATTTCATGTAATTGGAATCAAACTGATTGTAGCCTTTTCAGAATGACTTCTTCACCTAGAAATATGCATATAAGACTCATCCTTCTTTTAACCTTTTTTTTAATGTTTATTTATTTTTGAGAGAGAGCGAGGTGGGGAGGGGCAGAGAGATTCGAAGACAGAGAATCCGAAGCAGGCACCTTGCTGTCAGTGCACAGCCCTACATTGGGCTTGAACCCACTAAACATGAGATTATGACCTGAAGCAATGTCAGAAGCTCAACAGCCTGAGCCATCTGGGCACTCCCAAGACTCAAGACTCATTGTTCTTTTGTGTGTGTGTAGCTTGATAGCTAATGGCTGAATACTATTCCATTGTGTGGATAGACTCCTGTTTGTTTATCTGCTTTCCTATTGAAGGGTGTCTGGGTTGTTTCCAAGTTTTGGCAATTATTAATAAGGTTGCTATAAGCATATGTGTGTAGGTTTTTGTATGGTATAAGCTTTCAACTGTTAATAAGGAATGTGATTGTTAGATCATATGATGGGAGATTGTCTAATTTTGTAAGGAACTTCCAGATTGGCTTCCAAAATGGCTGCACCATTTTGCATTCCCAATGCAAATGAACTGCAATAAACGAGACTTCCTTTTAGTCCACATCCTTACCAGCAATTGGTGTTGTCAGCGCATGGGAGTTTAGCTATTCAAATAGATACATAGTGTCACCTCATTGTTGTTTTAACTTGCAATTCCCCAGTGACATATAATGTTGATCATTTTTTCATATGCAACATGTTTTTAATTTTTATTTTTTAAAATTTTATATTGAACTCATTTGAGACTCACAAGAGATTAAAAAAAACCCCACATATAGAGCCATCCCTTAATCCAGCTTTCCCCAATGGTAACATCTTACTTAATTAAAACATTATCAAAACCAGGAAATTGGCACAATGCAGTGAACTAGACTGTAGACTTTGCTGGTATTTCATCCGTTTCTTATTCACGGATTCTATTTTTGTGCGTATTTATAGTTCTGTAAAGTTTTATTGCCTATGTAGATTCATGTAATTACAACTAAAATCAAGATATAGAACTGTTCCGTCACCACAAAGACACTCCCTAGAGCTCTGCCTTGATAGTTACATGCTCCCCAAAAACCTTGCCCGGCCCTAATCTCTGGCAACCACTGTTCAGACATATGTTTTTTTTAAAAGTATCCCTGGGGTTATTGATCTAATTTTGTCTCTGTGTCAGTATAATTTGAGGGTTATTGATCGATTGATCTTCCTTTTGAATTTTGATATTTATGGGCCTAGTCTTAGGTTAGTTAGAATAAGCATGTGTATTTTCATGTACCTTTTGAAACAGGAGCATTTTCTTCTTAGAATTCAGATAAAAGAAATTTTGCCAGCTGTGTTGTGAAGTTTTGAATGGGTAATAGAAAAAGAGGCAGTTTAGTGAACTTGAGTAAAATGAGAACACTTCAGGAATTTGGGACAGGTTTGACTTCAATATATGTGTGTCTTGCTACAGATTGTAAAGTATGGTCATTAATCCTTAATGCAGCAGATAAATTAGGCTGGGATTATTATATGATAAAAAAACTTCACAAAAGTTTCATCGTAAGTTCTTTTAAGTAAAGATATACCTTAGTTCATTTAAAACATGACTTAAATTGGAGTACCTTAGTGCCTCAGTCAGTTAAGCATCCGGCTTTTGGTTTTGGCTCAGGTCATGATCTCACTAGTGAGATTTGCCTCTCTCCCCTGCTCACTCATTGTCTCTCTCTCCTCTTGTTCTGTCTCTGAAAAAAAAAAAAAAAAAAAAAAAAAAAAGAAAGCAAGCAAGATAAATGTCTCCAGACATTGCCAAATGTCCCCAAGGAAGCAGCAAAGGGCGAGGTCATCCCTTTTTGAGAACCACCGATTTTATACAGATATTTTCACACACATATATACTTGAAAAATATATAGTATTATTTTCTAATTTACATAAATCATGTGGAATTTATGTGTTGTTCTGAATCTTGTTTTGTCCATTCGTTATTATGTTATTGTATTTCAGCCATGAACGTACAAAGAGTTTATCCCTTTAAGTGCTATATATTGGGTCGTCTTTAGACTGTATCTGTATGACATTTTATTTATCTGCTGATGGACATGTAAGTTGTTTCCAATTTTGCCATAAAAAATTATTCCTCAGTGAATGTTTTTGTCCTTGTTACCCCGAGCATGTATGTGATTATCAGAGACATTGAAGAAAAACCCCGTTGAATTTATTCAGATTTTCTATAAATTACCAAATTGTTTTCCAAACAGGCTTTATTAACTTACACTCCCAATCAGCAGTGTATGTCGTCCTATTACTCCATATTCTTACTGACGCTTGATATTGCAGAATTCTTTATTCTTTGCCCTGAATATCTTCCGTGGTATCTTATCGTTCTATTAATTTACATTTTCCTGATTCCTAGTGATTCATCAAGTTTTAAACTGGAAGGACCTTTGGGATCTTCTAGTCAACTACATTTTAAAATGAAAAAAAAAAACACAAAGAATATTTTTACTTCTTTTAAATTATTTTTATTTACTAAGAATATTTTTCTGTCTCATTGTTTTATGTTCCTCATTGTCTTGTCATATTGAATTTGGCCTCAAATTAAGTCAAAGGCTTTCACATTTGGAACGAAGGTGGGAAATGTATAAGTAGAGAAAAAAAGAAGAATTTTGATAGTACAGATTTACCAGCCACCTCAAGAAGATGGCTGTTTACTGAACTGATTGTGTTTGGCACAGGGCCTAGTTCAGGAAGGGCACTCAAGTGTTTGCATGAATGATGGAATGAACCCTGAGATGTAATGAGCTAAAGTCATAGTCCTAGGAGCAGCTTTAAAACACCCGTAAAGCTGGGTTTTTCTCATCTCCTGCAGCTTGAGCTTAATTTCCTGATGCTGCCTTTATCCACAGTAGACCTAGGAATTACTGAGAAGAGAAGGAAGTGCCGACGTTTTCCTGATTAGGATGGGTTTCCCAGTGAATTTTGACCCATGCTTCTGAAGGTAGACCTCTTGAGGCCAGCCTCCCAGAGGCCAGCTGATAGGACCAACAGAGTTGACCCTCTGGGGCAGAGCACTGTCCCCCGAGGACACGCAGTTTCCTCTGATGGCCTCTAGAGACTGGAAGAGGTCCAGCCAGTCTTAGCTGTAACTGCCACGACACCAGTAAGCTTGTCTTCCAGACAACCTCATTCCCATTAACGAGCCCAGCATCCTGAGTCTTGGTGAGTATGCCAAAAATGATTTCAGTGCCCCACGCACATGCAAGTTTAATTGCTTTGTGGTTGCATAAGATGCGAAATGAAGGAATGTATTGCCTACAAGGAATGCATTTGCGATTGTGTGTAAGTCATTGCATGACAGATATTTGTGTCAGTCAAAGCAACATGGAAATGTATTTGTTTTACTTTGTGATTTGGAAGAATAACTGCAGATAATCAAGCTTTCCCTGGGGTTAAACTTTGTGGGCTTATTTTTATGCTAAATGATGCACATAAATGCATGTTAATATTTTGTCAAACTGAAAAGTATTTCTTGCTGAAAGAGGCTCTGGTAATAATGCTTTTTATTTATTTATTTTGTTTTATTTATTTTTGTTTTATTTTATTATTATTATTATTATTATTTTTTTTTTGAGAGAGAGAGAGACAGCGTGAACAGGGGAGGGTCAGAGAGAGAGGGAGACACAGAATCTGAAGACAGCCTCCAGGCTCTGAGCTACCTGTCAGCACAGAGGCCGATGCGGGGCCCAAACCCACGAACCATGAGATCATGACCTGAGCCGAAGTCGGACGCTCAACCGACTAAGCCACCCAGGCGCCCCGCTTTTTAAAGCTACTGCTTGGAGGATGCCATAAGTCCATTTGTGTTTTTATTTCTTCTGTGATTCTTGTTTTGAGTAGGCATCTGTTGATGACCTATGGTGGGCAGTGGGCTGTCCCAGGTGCAGGAGCTAGAAAGACATAAGAGGGAGGCCCTGTCTTTGGAGCTTTTTGTCATGTGGAGATAAAGACACACAAACAGGTAGTCCTGTGAAAGGTTATAGATACCAGGTGATACTGGGCTGAGGAGAGGAACCACTCTGGGATAGCCACTTTGGTAAAGCTGTACGTTTCTCGCTGTACCCTGAATAATGAATGTGAATGTGACAAAGATGGGACCAGGGGTGGGGCTGAAGCTGGGGCTGGGTGTTCCCGGCAGAGGGAACAGTATGGCAAAGGCTGGGATTTGTGAAAAAGCCTGACCTTTTGGGGGAGAATTGTTAGTTATAATTCATTCTTGTTGTTTGGTCTGAATGTATTAAAAACACCCATGCCCTACTCCTGGGAATACTTCATTCAGATATAATCTCATCACCCATTATGCTACCTAACACAAGTATTTTAGTCCCCAGCTGGTGGTCCCTGTCGCCAGTGCTTCATTGATCTAGCCACAGTGACTTCGCTCCAGAGAATGTTTGCTCAGCAAATGCTTTCTTCCAGCCATTTTCAGAGTCCACACTTTTAGTGAGACTGCTGATCACGTGCCCACCTGCATATTATTCAGAAAAGGAAAAAAAAAAAAGAGGGGAAGAGATTGGAGCCAAGTAATCACTGATTTTTTTTAACTAGAGATTTTGTTTTGTCATCAAGTAACAATTAGCCAGCTACAACCTCAGTCTCTTTAGAACTAAGATTTGAAGTCTGCCTTCTAGACCCCAGAGAAAATCATGGAAGAAAAGATCCAGGAAACATTTGGGACTGGAGTGTGAGACTCCCTGCCCCCCGGCTGTTTTTTTTTAATACTGAATTCAGAAACTGCTCTGTTTGCACAGAGAAGGTACTTTTCAAGAGTGGTTCAAGTTCTGGGCCCTGCAGTTGGGGAGCATTTGAAGATTGGTTTCAGCTTGGGTAGAGGAGAACCCCTGTGGAAAAGGGGTTCCCTGGAGGGCCTGAATGATTTATTATTTACTAGATTGTTACTTCCATTAATGCAGAGAAGCATGCTTTTTTTTTTTCCCTCCAGAGAGGTCATTATCACAGGTAAAAATGATATGGGAACCCTAGGAAATATCCAGGAAACCCCATGGGAATGCCCTGGAAAGCGGAGGGAGTGGCAGAGAGTGGCAGGGATGAGCACAGAGCATAAGCACCCCTGGAAATACTTGCTCGTCCCTCTGGAAAGTACTGGGCATGAGCAGGAGTATCCTGCAATACGTGCCGTGAACGGAAGATGAAAAAGAGGACCCCCTTAGGGTGAAGGTCAGGAATTTCTCTTGGTAGGATTAGGGGCAGTGATTTGTGGGAAAGAGAACAGAAGGTGCTGTTCAAACCTTACCATGCCCTCTATAAATCGAGTGAGTTTCTTTACTGATTTGAGAAGAAAACTTACAATATGAGGGATTCTTTCCCTCCCATTCTCGACTCCCTTTTTCTTTTTCTTTTTTTTCTACTAATAAACTTTCTTTTTTAAAACAGTTTTAGATTTACAGAAAATTGAGCAGATAGGACAGAGAGTTAAAATATACATTACCTTTTCTGCCATTTTACCTGTTATCAACATGTTGTATTAGTGTGATACATTAAAAAAATTAATGAATCAATATGATGCATTATTGATCATTAATATCTATAGTTTACATTAAGATTTAGTCTTTGTGTTGCACAGTTCTATTGGTCTTAACAGTGTATCACGTCATGGATCCACCATTATAGTCTCATACAAAATCGTTTCACTGCCCCCAAATCTCCCATGTCCTCCTGTTCCTTACTCCTCCTATCTTCACGCCTGCATCCTCAGCCTCTAAAGCCCTGGTGACCACTCATCTGATCTTTTTATTATTTCTATAGTTTTGTCTTTCCCAGCATGTCACATAGTTGAAATCAAATAGCCTATAGCATTTTCAGACTGGGTTCCTTCACTTAGAAATACTCCTTTAAGTCTCATCCATGTCATTTCATGCCTTTATGGCTCCACACAATTGCTGGATTGTATGGTAAGACTAAATGTTTAGCTTAGTAAGAAAGTGCCAAACTGTCTTCCTAGGTGGCTGTACCATTCCTCCTTGCTTTTTAACCTTCCACATGACTTTAGTTTGGAAACAGAACTTAGAGATAATTTATGGAGAAATGCAGGTGCTAGTTAAGGTGTAGCACACTGCTTCTGAAGTAACTGGAGAAGTGGATTAGATAGTATACAATAGCAGAAGACTTGGCAAATAATGCCTTTTACCGTAAGGACATTTATTGTTTACATAACCAAAGTCGGGAGAAGTGGCTTGAGATTCATTAAATAGCTCAAGGATGTCATCATTAAATAGCTCAAGCTCTTTTCTCCTCTTCTGCTTGCCCATACTAAGTATGCTGGCCTTTCGTCTTTTGCTTGCACTTCATAAGGCCAAGATGGCTGCTGTAACACCAGGCATCATGGTCCTCACATGCTCAGTGGGAATAAAGAGGAAAAGAAAACACCAGTAGCTCTCCTCTTACTTTGTCTTTTTTATCAGAAAAGCGACCATTAACATTTCTTCTGATGTCTTATTGGCCTCAAATGGGCCATATAGTCACTCCAGCTGCATCGAGGCCAGGAAATGGCTGTTTTGAGCCCCTCTAATGTTTGAGCAGGCCTCCTCCATTTATCCAGTGGACTATTGCTACTTGTCACTTTTTTGGCTTCAGTGTCATTCTTCTGTTTTATGAGGATTGGAGTGTTCACACACTTTCAAACTGTGTTTCCGTGAGCCCTAAGCTTCTGAAGGTGAGCTTAGGGTGCTTCTTGCTGGGAAAGTGAATGGGCGTAGAGTGAGCCAGGTTCTGGCTTCCCACTTCTTCCTGGACAAGCCTACTTCTACCTTTCTCACAGGTTAGGGCTCCTGGAGGGTTCCCTTTGGATAAAGCTTTTGCAGCCAAAATTAAGAGTGAAAGGATCCTGGGTTGGGTGATGGTGAATGTCTCTTTTAATTCCAAGAGTTAGATTTTTGGACCAAGGTGAAACAAGGCTATTCGAGGCATTCCCTAAGCGCTTTGTAAAATCCTTAGAATTTTTGTCTCAGAAGCTTCACCAAATGCACATGTTGTCCACCGGTTAAAAGAAAATTGGTTTTGTTCTCTGTCCTAAAAGAGGAGGACTTTGCCATTTGGAACGTGGTTTAAATCTTACTTTTTCCTTGACAAGGAAGTGGTCTGGAGGTGGAAGATAAGAAGATGGTCAGCAGCCTGAGTTTATGTCTAAAAAGTTAAAAGTTTGATCTTTCTCAGTCTTTTCAAACATAATTTATCAAATGTCCTTGAGCAACTGAAAAGGATGATTTGTGTTCTCTTCTGTTCTTTTCTAACTCCTGTCCATGTTTATGTGAAATTTGTGGCCTTTCAGATGGGGATTTTGTATTTGATTTAGTTATTTGTGTGTGTGTGTGTGTGTGTGTGTGTGTGTGTGTTGGAAAATGTTGTTAGCCATTAAAATATATTTCAGTTAAAATGCTTTGTAATCAGCATTTATGCCCTGAAGTGATTTTATGAAATTTTATGGAACATAAAATTCATAAAACTATGTGTGTGCTCCCTAAGGATGAATGCGTGAATCTGCTGGCTAGTGAAGTTGACATATTTTTGTTTGTTTTTCTTCTTTTTCCTTTTTTTTTTTTTTTTTGAAATAACTCCAGTGGATTCATGGTCTGTGTAGCACACTGTGATATACTGTGCTGACACCAGCTGATACCAGCCTGGGATGCCCCCCGATCCTGGGCAGCATGTGCCCTTCTGGTCTTACTGGTACAGTATTTAAATAAAGAAACGCTGCCGTGCGGGACACAAAGGGCGTCAATTCTAAGTGAGCACATGCTATCTGATGTTTCATGTTGACCGTGTGTCATCTCATTCCCAAGGCATCACTCCCTCCAAAGTAGGTGTGTTCTCTCATTTTGCAGTGGGACACAGTGCAATACCAGACTTCTGCCATATTAACTAGCCAAGAAGTGGCAGAACTGGGGATGAAGTCTTCCCAGAAGCCTGAACATTTGCTGCTAAATCAGTTGCTCTGCCCTTCCAAAATAATTGGCATTTCTCACATAAATGTAAGGGAAAGAGACTGGTTAATCTTTGGAACACTTTTTTTTTGGTCCCAGATAATTTGCTCATTTAAAAATGTTTCATCCTCCTAACAGTCCTAGGGAAAAGAGACCTTATACTGGCATGTAGTATGGGGGTTTCAGTACGGTCTGCATTTTATGTCACAGCAAATTGAGGATTGAGAATTGTAGAGGAGATCTGTCCTTCCAGGACATGTGAGAACCTGCTGAAGATGATGGAGAAAGGGTACTCCAGGTAATACGGCTTGCGGCTTCTGTGGATTGAGAAAATTCCCCCAGTGCAGTCACTCAGCTTATTCCTATGACTGATGGCATAGTCATGCGTTGTCCAAAGTGGGGGTGTGTGTGAATGTTGTCTACTGGAAAAAAATGATAAAAACTTGAGCCTTTCCTTCTTTCCCACACATTTTCCCAGTGGCTCATGGTCACAGTCCTTGAGATCCCCTTCTTTGCCTGCGATGGGCTGGCATTGGGGCCGAAGTGGAGGGTGTGGCATGCTGGTACTGCATAAGTCTTCACAGGGCTTTCTGAGAGTGGGTTCAGGCCCTGGTGAAAAACACATCAGTGGTCCATCCAGTGGGGACTCACTAGCTAAAAATCTCTACATAAAAATTGAGACTGGCATGCAACAAAATTGCTTGACACCCTCCCCCCCCCCCGCCATTCCCCACTCCAAGTCTTGGGAGAGAATCATTCTCTTTCTGCTCTCCTTTCCCCCAAGAAGTTTGTTGAGTGAGTTGAATAAAGAGCATGATCCCAGCCCTCATACTCCTGTCCTGGCAGATCATGGGTGGGCTAGTAATATCAGCAAGACAGACCAAGGAGAAACCAGAACCTGGAATGGATATGCCTCTTGGATTGAGGCAAGCTCCAGATGGGAGGGCAGAAGCCCAGCTGGAGACTGAAGGTCTTTGTCCAGGTAAGTGGCAGAATATGATATCTGGCTGGAGGGCCTCAGGGGCAGGTGTTGGCCGGTTGCCTTGTTAGGTTGGTGAGGGTACCTACGAAGTGTCTGCTCCTTGGCCTGTTAAACTTTAGCATTAATGAAGCTGGATTTGCACTGGCTTCTTCTAGTATGTCAGTACATCTGGAATGGAAAATCATTTCTGGGTTGGAACATGCCAGAAAGGTGGGAAATAATCTTTTTAGGAGGTCAGAGTCTTAAGCTGAGGGTGGTGTTTTCCAGAGAGGAGCCAGAAAAAGGAAGCTTTTCTGTGCCTGTGGGGTTGGGGTGGGTTTCGGGGAGGGGGCTGGGAAATAGTGAAGGAGGAACATATACACTGGGCACAGACCTGTTTAACAGGTCTATCAGGGGACTGAGTCTAGGACAAGTAGTATCACAGTGCCACAGTTCAGGTCATCTTTTATTTCCATTTTCTGGGTGGGATTTATGGAGGAAGGTGAGACTGTGACATTAGCAGCTGTACACAGGAGCCTGTGCTGTCTTCTGATCCCTTGCTTTTCTTTGTCATTCCCTGGGGAGGAAACTTTTGCTCTTTGGTTTCCTTCCTTAGCTAAAGGGTTTTTTTGTTTGTTTGTTTGTTTCAAGTATCCAGGAATCATATGACAGGAGGTAAATAAAATAATTGAAACAAAGCAGGAAGATAAATAAGGTTCGTGAAGTCAGTTGCTTTCTGATTCCTACCTGAGTTTGATTATCCTGTTTCTTGAATTAAGCAGTGAAAAGAGCTTTAGAAGAAAGAACCTGTGATGATTAACTCAATGCTTACATTTAAATGAATATACAAGTGAGTTTTTGTGTGAAAGAAACTTTAAAGTACTAGAGATAGGAAGAAAAAATAGAAATGAAAGAGATATTAACCTCCCTACTTTCTAGGGCACTGAGAATGCAATTCAAAACCCCTTTCCTGCTTTTCATGTATTTACACATCTTTTAAAAAAGTGACCCTGGGGGCAGGAAAAAATAGGACGTATTTACTAGTATCTGTTATGCATCAGGGGCTGTGCTAGAGTTTGTATAAACGTGAGCTCATTTAATGCTCACTACAGTCCTGGTGAAATGTGTGTTATTGGCCATGTTGATGAGAAAATTGAGGCTCAGAGAGGTTATATGGGGTTCTCAAAGGGAAATCACTGGTAAATGGACCCGAGGCATTCCAGCTCTGTCTTCACAAACATGCTGTTGATACCCCTGTTAGTGTGTGTTTGCTACTGAGGGAACTGTCTTACAGATGCCTCTTACAGCCATTCCTTTTACGCCTATGTGTTCCTGACATAATGATTCAAAGGTGAGCTTGAACCTTCTTTCAATTGTCTCAGCCTTTGAAAACTGACCCTTCTTGTTTTGAGTATGAGGTATTTTAAGCATTGCTATTCAAAGGGTTAGAAGAGTTAAAGTGGAAATGAAATGAGGAAAGTTTATACTGTCAGAGGCCATAAAAAAGGTGTTTTGACCTTCTGTTGGGTCTTAGTTTATTTCTTATCTTAATATATAAGTGAATTAAAATTCAATTGATTGTATATTTTGCATATATTCTACCTTATTCAGTAGAGTTTAAGACTATGCCCAATGTTATGTATCCAGCCAGTTTCTTTCTAATGAAAATTCCTATCTTCAGTCTGTACTTGTCTGTCTTTCATAGGGTTCAGCTATCAGATTTAGGTTAATAATCCTCATAACATGATGCAGTCATCTTATATTTTTTCCTTTTTCTTGTTCAGCGAAAGCATTTGGTGCTATGAATTTTCCTCTTATTGTGGTTTTGCCTGAGCCCTGTAGGGTTTTGGATACAGCATTCTCAAAATAGGGGCGCCTGGGTGGCTCAGTCGGTTGGGCGTCTGGCTTTGGCTCAGGTCATGATCTCACAGTTCGTGGGTTTGATCCCCGCGTCAGGCTCTGTGCTGACAGCTAGCTCAGAGCCTGGAGCCTGTCTTCAGATTCTGTGTCTCCCTTTCTCTCTGACCCTTCCCTGCTCACGCTATCTCTCTCTCTCTCTCAAAAATAAATAAAACATTAAAACAAATTTCAAAATAATTAGTTTCTGGCCAACATTTGTTGAAAACCTATGATATTCTAATATAAAGGAAAAATATATATACTATGCTTTGAACTTGAAAACAGGCCATTAGGCAAAAGGGTGGCTGTGCGTTCTTTCAAAGTCATACTAGCTTATTGGGCCCACCTAAGGATTATCTAGTTCTCTAGGTGTATTGCCTTTCTTTGATTTACTATTTATTGTTGGCTAAAGTATTTTACAAGTCTGTAAGGGCAGATTAATACCTATAAGAAATGGTGCAATGCCCAAAATATAACTTTGCTGCCCTGCAAGGCATTACCCAGTGTTCTATCTCCTTCAGCAATCTTATTTCAGAACACTTCCAGTGACTGTATATAATATGTTTCCTCTCCTAGAACCCTCTGAAACAACTCTTCTGTCCTGTTGCTTTTCTCATTGAATAAATACATTTTTAATATGTATTCATTTTGTGTTTGTATGAGGATCATGTTTTTAATGTTTTGAAAATTGCCTCACACTAGGAACAACATAAGAGGCTTTCACATGTGTCAGAAAGACCCAGAGAACTATTGCAATAGGGGGAAAAGAAGATTGGGCTCAATTCCTAATGCAACAAAGGAAAGTGGAGATTTATAGCCAAGGATTAGGGAGAGGGTCAGAGAGAGAAAATTACTAAGAGGAAACATCAAGAATAGGGGATTCTTGTGAAACTGATTCAACAGGATTCTTGCTGAAGGCAGACCAGGGTGATCATATATCACCTGGGGAGTAGTGATGGATGAGGAATTTGGTCAGATATTGAGGGTGGGAATTTTCTCTTAAACTGATTTTAGCAGGATTCTTGCTAAAATTGGATTCTGTAGGGTCAGAGGTGGAAGCTCATGGCCAGGCTTTATTGCACAGAGGACTCAGAGGAGCCTGAATAAAATTTGGTCAAGGAGAGAATTCTTGTCACATACATAATGCAACTTAATCTTCACATAAATCCTCTTAGGTGAGCTTATCATTGTTTCTGATTGTACTCAGGAAGAAATAGGCTTAAGAGTATTCAGGTGGGTGTGATGTAGAGGAACCAAGTGAGCCCAGGTTTACATGAATCAAGGTCAGCTTTGCCATGTTACCATGAGAAGTCATGTGCTTCTCACTGAGAAGAGCAATGATAAAGTGTGACCTAGTACAGTGAATAAGAGAATATGGATAAATAAAAGGATGAAATAGGTGAAGGAAAAAAGTTTGAGATTACCTACAAAACAACTCTGATACTATTGTGTTTTTTTCTCCCCATAGGGCAAAATTAAACTGTGCAGAATATCTGTGCAATTGTCGAATTGGATGGATTTTACTTGGGAAGTCCCTATCTCCTACCTCAGACCTGAACATTTACTTACTGGGTACATATAGAGAAGTGGTTTAAAACAAGAAGTAGCAGAAGTGCTTGCTTCTACATTAACAAAACAAAATGTTGGGAGAGGTAGGGCGCCGGGGTGACTCAGTTCGTTAAACATCCGACTTTGTCTTAGGTCATGATTTCACAGTGCCTGAGTTCAGTACCCCAGTTGGGCTCTGCACGGACAGCTCAGAGCCTGGAGGCTGCTTTGGATTCTGTGTCTCCCTCTCTTTCTGCCCCTCTGACGCTTGTGCGCGCACACACACACACACACACACTCTCTCTCTCTCTCTCTCTCTCTCTCTCAAATTAATAAATAAAACATTAAATAAAAAACAAAAAAAGCGTTGGGAGAGAAGAACTGTGATTGCTTCTAGACCCTAGCCAAACATTGGGATTTCATCTTTCACTATGTAAATGTCCAGTTCCAAAGGTTAGCATTTTAATACTGTGTGGTGTTTTCAGTTTTTCTCGAGGATCTCGTACAGTTCTCAAAACAAAAAATAAACACATGAGAGGCATGCTATGAAATTAAATCAACAATATGCTGCTTTAAGCCCAGAATTACTGGAAGTGATTAGGGAGACCCAAGTGGTAGGTGGTAGTGAAAGAGGCAAGGGTGAGCCAAGTCTTAAAACATCTTTCTCTCTCTCTCTCTCTCTCTCTCTCTCTTCCTGTAGAAGTACTCCCAGCTATGCCCACAGTAATCACTGCAGCAGGTAACATTAGGGACTCAAATGTAATTAAAGTACTAGGGCTGAAATTCATCGTGCCATGGAATCCATCCGTAGCAGCAAACTCTGTCCTTGAAATACTCTACTAACCAGGTTGCATATAACTTCACTGGGATTCCAGATTAGAGGTTGGGAAATTGGTTTTGTGTCTGGAAGTGCTGAGTCAGCAGCACCTCCTATTGTTTTATTCTGGATCTTGATTGCAGGCACCCCCGCTCCCACCCATTTAATCCAGAAGCCCTCTGGGCACTCCTGATACTGTTCTCTCCTCCACTTCCACTTCTCACGCTCCTGTGAAATCCCATGGATACTGCATCCTGTGTTTCTAAAGAATATGGCCCCTGTTTCCTCCCCACTGTTCCTGCCCTAGATTAACAACCGTCTTCACCCTCTTGTCTGAAGATGGCTGCAGTGGTCTCTTAACCTATGTCCTTCCCTCTGTTCCCTGCTTCTTCCCCTCTGTAGGTGGGTTCCTCGCATTGTTGCAAAAATATCCGTATGATCTTGCCAGTTGGCTTCAAACTCTTTAGTGGCTCCCTGTGGCTTACAGACTCTTGCTGAGCATCCAAACCCTCTTCGGTTCAGCCCCTGCCCACCTCATTTTCCAATCTCCCCTCTCCTGTAGTTCACCTTTGCTCACAGGCTCATCTGGAATCTGTTTACATCTGCTTTCAGGCAGAACATGCAGACTGTGTTGAGCCAGCCATTCCTTGTGCTGGACTGCTTCCCTCTCAACCTGGACTGGGTCAAGCATCTCCTCGATACTGCACTGTAGCTCTTTATTTATAACCTTTCCGTAAGACACCATGCTGTCCTCTGGGAGCAGGGCAGTGTCCAATAGACATTGGTGTCCATGTGCTTAACAGGGAGAAGCTCCCCATAAATGTTTGTGGCTTGAATGAATGAGTGAAATGGGACCTTTCTGGCATGAAAAAGTTAATGCAACTAACCTTTATTTAGCTCTGGAAAATTTGTATGAGGACTTAAGGTATTTGTTCACAAAAGCGTATCATCTCTTCTTTATTTTCTTCTACTTTATCCCACCTCTATAAATGTGTCTGTATAACTCAGGTGTCATTACTATCACTATTACTACAGTTCTCTCCAAGGAGGAGGCAGGTACAGTGGAACAGAGAGGGTACAAATCAAGATATGCCCAAGCCCCCTCTCTCCAAGGTCAGCCTGTCTTTGGGGTAGGCAGCCAGTCTTCATGGACATGTGGGGATTTGAGCACACACACTCACACACAAAAACAAGCTGGGGGAAAAAACGAACATCACCAGCAATGGGACAAATCAGAATCCTGTACCACCTGGTAACGTGCAAGGAAAAGGATGCACTTTTCCATGAATTTCCTGCCAAAAACTCATAATCTGATTCTGTAATCACAGAAAGCACCAGACAAAGCCAAACTGACAGACTTAAACAAAACAAACAGCCTGTAATTAAAAAAAAAAAAAGTTGGGGCGCCTGGGTGGCTCAGTCAGTTAAGCGTCCGACTTCGGCTCAGGTCATGATCTCACGGTTCGTGGGTTCAAGCCCCGCATCGGGCTCTGTGCTGACAGCTCGGAGCCTGGAGTCTGCTTCGCATTCTGTGTCTCCCTCTCTCTGCCCCTCCCTCCCGTGCTCTGTTTCTATCTCAATAATAAATAAACAAAAAAA
>CM053559.1:61591712-61862298 GCA_028646485.1 Cryptoprocta ferox | reverse complement strand
ATGAGAAAGAATGAAATCTGGCCATTTGTAGCAAAGTGGATGGACCTCGAGGGTGTCATGCTCAGCGAAATAAGTCAGGCGGAGAAGGACAGATACCATATGTTTGCACTCATAGGTCTAATAGGAGAAACCCAACAGAGGACCATGAGGAGGGGAAGGAGGAAAAAGAGTTAGGGAGAGGGAGGGAGACAAAACACGAGAGACTCTTGAATACTGAAAACAAACTGAGGGCGGAAAGGGAAGGGGGAAAGGTAATGGGGGTTGATGGTCTTGGTGGAGGTCACTTGTGGGGAAGAGCACTGGGTGTTATATGGAAACCAACCTGACAATAAACTATAAAGTTAAAAAAAAAAAGAGTCCTCAGTTTAGTGTGATTTTATATTTTGTTTTCTCCTTTGCCCATGCACTGATAAGGCCCTTCATACAAATACCTTAATAAATGATAACCAGAACATGCCTGATTTGGCATGTCCCATGATGTGGAAATTGAACCCCGGGTTCAGTTGGGGATGGGGAAGCAGCATCTACATGGTTACCAGGTCAGCTGCTGAGCCCTAGCTTGACCATCTGTGCCCTGTGGCAGATGTCTAAAACCACATGCCCCTCTCCTCTGAAAGTGCTAACTTATGAAGATCTTAGGATCTGGTGGACAGACACAATAGACTAGAGGGTTGTGAGTGGCTGCAAGGCTCAAGGAACAGACTTGGTTTTCATTTGCAAACGAAGCAACACTGAAAGCCTCACATGAATTCTGGCATTAGTCTTTGCCATCTGTTTGATTTTTTTTTTTTTTTTAACTAAGTCAGGGGCTGTGATGAGTTATCAAACTCTGCGGGCCGAGAAAGGAATAGAGTAGAATCACCTGAAACATGCTATTCAAAGCAAGTAGGGACTGTGGTCTGCTCAGGGACTTATAACTTTCACTTTCATTCCATCCTTGGGCCTCCTTGCATCTGGGAGTCAGAGAAAAATAATAAAATAAAGGCAGGCTGTAACAAGAAATGTGATCCTTGGGGTACTCTACTGCCTGTGTCAGTCAGATTTCCTATGTGATGGAAAGAGCTCTGTCCTTTCCAGCTCTGCCAGGCATTCCCCTCGGCGAGGGGGCATGGGCTTGATGTGAAACTGATCCCTCTCCTTGCAAGCGGTGAGGCTGACAGCTGTATAAGGAAACATTCCCTGGAATGGGCTTCGGGTCCCTGCTCAGTCAAGAGGCAGACTTTTCACTCCCAGTGACAGCTGCAAGCTACCGATTTATGGCAGGACACTAGCTCTGAATTCCAATTACCATTTGAGTTTGCAAAGAGTCTACATTTCCATGCCTGTGGTGCATTTTTACAACTTGCCAACGTGATGGCCGATATACAGCCATCCCCCGTTGCTAATATTTCTAACCAAATGATTTGCAGAACGAGAGCTCAGGTGATATATATCTAAGGCTTTTTGCTCCTTGAGGGGTGAAAGTACTGGAGAATCTGCTTGGAATTTCAAGAGGTTAAGAAAGGCAGGTGGAGATGGTGAAGGCTATGAGATTTTGGAAGCCGAGTGACACCACCAAGGCTGTGGAAAGCATGTATTTCTGTTCACTGTAATTAATTTTTGTTTCAGAGGGCAGCTCTCCCTGCTGAAGGTAGCATGTGCCAGAGAGTTAATAAAGGATTGGGGGACGCTTGCACTTCATATTTTATGCACACCCATAGCTTGACACGGTAGCACTCATTTCTTCTACAACTCTTGACAGTCTATTTCCTCTGGCTGAAGGATGGCTAGAGTCGCTATTGTAAGAGCAGGATACTGAGGATCTGGAGACTAGCATGTCCCCTGAGCCCAGGCAGTCATTTTTGCCCGTTAATGCTCCACAGGGCAGGAGGATGGAAGGTGTATCTTCCAGATTTACAATTCGTGGATTTTCTAGACACTTGCATAGCTGAGATGTTTTAGCAGTGGATCAAAGTGTATAGATTTCAAGTAACAGCTTTGTTGCTTCTGTTAGAGGAAATCCACGTGTCTGTCCACATGCACGTCGGCACAATGGAGGAAAAAAATCTCAACATTTTAAAATAGATCTTTAAAAACATCACCAAGACTACTTAGTGCTTTTAAAAAAAATCCTCCTTCTGAACTTTGAAAGTCTTTTGCTCTACACATAAAGGAAAGGTCTTATGTGGCTGTTTTGCTTAATGTGGGCTGGTTTTATTTTGGACTCTTTGAAACCCAGCGTGAAGGCTAAAATTCTATGTGGAGAAGTAAAAAATGAAAGGAATGGTGAGGTTTTGGTTGTGCTAAATTAAAGTGACAAGGTAATGATAACAGGGCATGGCTGTGCCCACAAATTAGCCCTCTCTAATTTGCTGCTGAGGAAAGGACCGCTTTGGTGTTGCATTGTAATTTCTCTCTTGAATTAAAAGTTTAGAAGTCTAGTTTGCTCAAAAGAGAAAACCTGAAAAACGTAAGCCTTTCAGTTTTGAAATGGACCACGGTTACCCTATGTTCAAGGAACCGTTTGAGCAAATCTTGCTTCAGAAGTATGTAAATTACATGGTTTTATGTTTAGAAGATACACTGTGTGTTGGATTATTTTGTATGCGACTTAAGGTAGCCTTTTCCAAAGTTTGTGTCCCAATCCAGGATGTATTTTGAGTTGAGCAGGTGGTGGTCTCCTCTATATAAGGTGCTGTAGGGGCGTGTGGGTGGCTCAGTTGGTTGAGCACCTTCCTTGGGTTCAGTCATGATCTCATGGTTCATGGGTTTGAGCCCCGTGTCCGGCTCTGATCTGACAGCTTGGAGCCTGGAGCCTGCTTTGGATTCTGGGTCTCCCTCTCTCTCTGCCCCTCCTCCACTCATGCACACTTGTGTGTACAAGCTTTCTCTCTCTCAAAAATAAATAAACATTAAAAAATTTAAAAATAAAAAATACAGTGCTATATCATGTACAGAATGGATTTCTGATGGGGGAAGAAGGTAAAGAAGGCAAAAGTTACTCCCTCCAAGTTCCATTAGTTCTAGGTAACAGCTTGATAGCGATGTGGAGCTGGGATGACATTTAGTTTCTCCAGCTACAATATGGCCTGCCTCAAATTACAATACCTAAAACTCAGCTTCCCAGAGGGCTGAAATGTTGTCATTCTGTGAAATCAATTATCATATTACCAAAAATTGGCCTCATAAATTGTAGAATAAGACTCAGGATTGTTTACTATAGTACTGTAAAAAATGGCAATTCAGGATAATTTATCTTTTGTTTTTACCTTCTGTGGGTGTTTTCTCAAGGAGAGACCCACAGCTCCATATCAGATTGTCCATTTCTTGGTGCTGACACTCCCACCCTCGTATGAAGCTTTAATTCATCATGGCTAATCCATACTTTGTTATGGTGTTTCCTAAACTGTGTTCCTTAGGTGGTTAATAGATGCGATGTGGAAAGGGTTTTATGGTCAAATTTGAGAGACACTGGTAACAGAGCTAACAGATTGCTTTATTGAAGGACTTTTCTGGGCCTTTAACATTTATACATGCACAATGTTAACTTGTCAGGACAGTGAGTAGAGTAGACATGTGGCACAGGTCTGTGTTCCTAAGTGCATGCTTGGGGACCACTGCCTCAAAGTTTGGCTCTATCTGCCTGTTATGGGTTAAATTATATCCCTCCCAGAAAAGATATCTTGGAGTCTTCCCCTTGCCCCCAGTACCTGAGAATGTGACCTGATTTGGGGATAAAGTCCTTGTAGATGTAATTAGTTAAGAAGAGGACATATGGGAGTAGGGTGAGTCCCTAATCTGTTATGACCAGGGTCCTTAATAAAGGGGGAATTTGGACATAGACATATACACACCATAGGACAGAGCCATGTGAAGATGGAGTTATGTTGTCACAAGCCAAGGAACTACCAGAAACTAGGAGAATGGCTTGGGTTAGGTCTTTCCTGAGCATCTTCAGAGGGAGCATGGCTCTGCCCACACTTAATCTCAGACTTCTAGTCCCCAAACTGTGAGACAACACATTTTTGTTGGTGAAGCCACTCAGTTTGTGGTACTTTGTTATGGCAGCCCTGGCAAACATTGCCATTTTAGACTTGGGCTCGGTACCTCAGGCTTCTTTTCAGGATGGGCTAGAACCACATCCCTAGTTCTAGAAGCTTCTTAGCCAAGCTCGTCTCTGATCTTTTCTGTATTGTGGGTTCATTCTTTATGTATGCTGTTTGTGGTACTTCCACTAGGGATGCACCTTCTTCCCAGTGACCTGGGACAGTGGTTTCTAACTCTAGTTGCACCACGGAATTATCTAGGAAGCTTAAAAAAAGACTAATGGCCAGGGCCAATTAATTACAGTTTCAAGTATTAGACTTGACACCATAGAGTCTGTACTACATTAGAGTATAGAGCTCAAGTATTTCCTTTAAAAGTTCCAGGTGATTCTAATGTGCAAGCAGGGTTAGGAATTACTGAAGGCAGCAAGGGCTGCGTGTATGTCAGGGGGCTGGGGGCTGGGTGATGGAAGCACCAACCAACATTCTGCAGGGGATGGTGGGTCCCTTGTTGAAGCCAGAGTTGGGTTTGAACCCTGGATCTTTCACTTACCTACTTTGACTGTGTAAGAGTCATTTGGTGGTTCTATACCATGGCTTACTCATTTATATAATAGGGATTATAAGGAGTATCCAGTAAGGCTGCTGTGAGGTATCTTAGTGAGGTCAGGGTGCTGTAACAGAGTATGATAGACTGGGTTGGTTTTAAACAATATAAGCTTATATTTCAGAGTCTGGAGGCTGGGAAGTCTAAGATCAAGGTGTCCATTCGTGTCTGGTGAGAGCCCATTTCCTGGTTCATCTTCTTGCTGTACCTTCACATGGTGGAGGGGCCAAGGGAGCTTTCTGGTGTTTCTTTTGTAAGGGCACTAATTCTATTCACGAGGGCTCCACCTTCATGATTTAATGACATCCCGAAGACCACCCCCACCCCAAATACCAGCACACTGAGAATTAGGTTTTGACAGAGGGTTTCTGGGGACACAGACATTTGATCTGTACCATGAGAGTTCGGTGAGTGGTATTGAATTCAGAGTCTGAGAGAGAAGCATTGAAGACTATTGGTAAACATGTCAGGAGACCCTGTGATCCTTTTCTCAGTGAGTCTCCCAAGGCAAGAACAATCTGTCCCTGCTATCTTGTGTCCTTTATCCAAACCTGTCCCTTCATTACTCTTCCTTATTCTTTCCTCCCCTCCCCCCAACTGCCTCCTCATAATAATCACAGCATTCAGTAGACTTCCAAAACAAAAGAAACTTACATTCTTGGTATGCACACCCTTTCTTCACAAATAAAAAACATTGGTTAAGAGAGTGTGCTTATTCCTCAGGGAAGTAGGCTCTGGGCCGAGGATGAGGTCACTGTGGCCCATACCACTGTGGGCTGCAGTCACTGCTTTTATAGGTGAAGTCATTCTTAGCCAAGAACAGGCAGCAAAAGCACAGCATCTGAAATACCACCCAGGAATCCCCAAATTGAAGAGTAGCCTGATCTTTGGTTAATACGTAGCTCTATCTCTTGTGAGAGTTTTTTGTCTCCTGGCTCTGAATCAGAATGAACCCTGGGAATGCCTGGTGAATCCAGATCTCCAGGGGTCGGACCTGGTGTTTGGAGTTTCAAAGTTCTACAGGCTCTTCTCATGCAAGGACAGACTTGTCACCCTCCATATTCTGTATGTATGCATGTATGCATGCACACATGTATGCACATGTGTTATGCATGTATTATGCATGTGTGTATGCATGCATGCATGCATGCATTTTGTCATGTAGAAATCTAAGCACTCATTTAGTGCTTCATTCAGCACATGTCAGTGTGTGCCAGACTCTCTTCTAGATGGGATATTGTGAACAAAGCACTCATGTTCACTTGAAGCTTCTTTTCTAGTGAAGAATCCAAAAAATAAACATGTAAACAAATGCCTGACATAATGTTAGACTTTGAGGAGCACCAATAAGAAAATAATATAAGGGAGGCAGGTGGGAAGGACAGGACACAGTTTTGGTTAGGGATCAAGTCAGGCTTCCCCAATGAGGCAACATTAGAGCCTGAGTATAGAGAGGAAGCAAGCCACAGAGGAATTTGGGGGGTGGGGGTGGAGAATGTTCTAGGCAGAGGAGCAGCTCTGTGCTTGGTGTGCTGGAGTGGACTGGACAGGGAAAGAAGTGGAGAGAGGGGTGGAGGCGAGACCATAGCGGCTGACAAACTGTGCATATGGCTTTGAATGTCTTCTAAGTGTAATGGATGCAAAGTTTTGGGCAGGGGAGAGACATGATCTGATCTATGTCTTGTATGTATCACTCTGGAGAGTTGACCACTGTCGGCCAAGAATCCAAGTCCCAAGGAGGCTCACTAAGAAGTAGATTTTCAGGCACTGTCCAAGGAGGTTTATACATTTGCTGCCAGAAAAATAGTAAACCAATTCTTAGGCAGTGTTGGTGCTTAGAATGTCAAAACAAAGTATAGAATGTATGCTTTTTACACTTTGTCAAATAATTCTGTATGTTTTAAAATATGATAGCTGCAGTATTATTTCAACAAGACCATAAATTCAAACAAATTTGTGTTCTTTTCTATTCCTGTCTTTTCTTGTGTGCAACCCTTGCTAGTTTTATTACAGGTTACAGTAATAGAAGTAATTTGTAGGGGTCAAATTTCTGAGACAAGTTATTGAGTGGATCTAGCATTTAGTGTTTTCCTGACAAACAAATGGAGAATTTTCAGTTTTACTGCTATCTAATTATTGTGATCACTCTTGTTTGTAAATATTGTATCTTTTCTAATGACTGGCACTTTTTATTTGCATGTGTATCACTTCTATCATCTTGTGTGAATGTAAGTAATGAATGTGTGTTATGGACTAAGTGTTTGTGTCCATCCAAAATTCACGTGGTGAAGTCCAATCCCCAGAGTGATGGGTTTTGGGACGTGGTTTTACACTTTTCCTGTAACACATTAGAAGATTAAAAGGGTAAGTACTAGAAACACTATACTTGGTAATAAAGGAAATAAATAGGTGGAAAACAAAGATGAGCCCTCAAATAAAAACTCTGAAAATAAAACAAAAAAATAAGTAGATTTGTTTGTGAAGTGTTTCAAAATTTTTGTGTCAGATACTAGGTAACATAAAAAAACTCACAGGGCGGATACAATCTTAACCAAGTAATCAAAGTTGACACCCTCATCAATGGGATAAATCAACTGCATGTGCCTCGTGATAAGAGGAATGATGCCACTCCTGTTATATTTCTGCCAAAAAATCCATAATAAGAATTTCATTTTGAAGAGACATTAGGTAAACTCAAGTAGTGGGACATTCTACAAAATAACTTTTATAGATTTTACCTTACTTTTCAAACATGTCAAGAGACAAAGACATGTCTTTGTCAAAAGACAAAGAAAGACTGAAGAGCTATCCTAAATTGAAAGAGACCAAAGATCTAGACAACTCAGTGCTGTAAGTCATCCTGGATTAACTCTGAGACTAGGGGAACAAACTCTTGTCTTTTATGATAAAAGGACATTATTGGGACAATTAGGGGTATTTGAATAAGGCCTGTAGATTATATACTAGTGTTGTATTGATTTTAACTTCCCGATTTTGATAATTGTGCTGTGATTATGTAGGTGACTGTTCTTGATTTCCAGACATATGCATTAAAACATTTAGGATAGAGGAGCATTACATTTGCAACTTTCTCATAGATAGTGCCAGAGGAGGAAAAGCTCTTTTTCTTCTATTCTCCTAGGTACTGCAGCTGGGGACCTGCACATTAGACTGATAAAAGATGAAATATTGAGAGAAAACCAAACAGAAGTTTATTGTAGAATCCATACACGTGGGAGAAACTCAGTGGTGGGTAACTCAAAGGGGTGGTTAGAACTTGGGCTTGTATAACATCTTAACAAAAGAACAGCAAGTTTCAAAGAAGTAATTAAGTCAAAGGAAAAGGTTTTAGATTTTCAAGGGTAGAAAACTATGGGAAGATAAATATGTGGGGCAACTGGTAGATAAGGGTTAATTTAGTAAGGCTTGTTTATGCAGGTGCATCTTGGTGCCATCTCATCTTAGGTGATAAGGTTGTCCTCATCCTAGTATGGGAAGCAGGGGACACCTTTATGAGGGAATTAATGTTCTTTGGTCAGACATGTTGGCAGAGGGTAGAAAGCTCATCCTGTGTCTGCCCTTTTTAAAAATTATCTTCAGCCCACAGTAATCCTGATTCTAGATAGCACATTTTGGGTGTGACATACTCTGAACTCCTTCATTCTTCTGAAATAATACAAGAAAAAGAGATAAAGCTACTGTGATAAGATGTTAGTATCAGGGGAATCTGGGCAAAAAGTATATTTCATATTCCTATTGGAATTTTTTCTAAGTCTCCAATTAGTTCAAATTATGAACTCTAAATTAAGTATAGGAGTTTATTTTCCTCCAAATTTCAAACACCCCCTAGCTAGTGTTCTCTCTCTCTTTTTAAAAAATTTTTACTATTTATTTATTTTTGAGAAAGAGAGAGACAGAGTGTGAGTAAGGAAGGGGCAGAGAGAGAGAGACACTGAATCTGAAGCAGGCTCCAGCCTCTGAGCTGTCAGCACAGAGCCCGATGCGGGGCTCAAACTCATGAGCCACGAGATCATGACGTGAGCCAAAGTCCATGGCCCAAATGACTTAGCCACCCAGGCACCCCTAATGTTTTCTTAATGGTAGGAAGAAGGATTCTTCTTTTTTTTTTTTTTTAATGTAAGGCAAATATTTCTGAGATTGCCTTAAATATTTTGTCAACTAGCTAAAAACACTTCAACATTATCATGTATCAATAGAGCAGTGTGAGTCTTGACATGCCAAGAGAGCCAGTTAAAATTAAGTGGACCAGTGGGAAGTATTTTTCTTATACTTGATTCTTAAATAGCCTTAAATAGTCTTAAATTCTTGAATAGAAAATTAATGTGCAATTTAAAATATTCATACTGCTCATAAATCTGCAGATGGCCTCCTTGTTTTGTATGTGTTTTAAAAGAGGACATAAAAGCTTACTAAGAAGTAAGAAATTCACTGTAGAGGGGACTTCCTGAATAGTGAGAGTGATCTGGAACCTTGTCAAAGATTCTGTCCACCCTGTAGACTAGAAGGAGGCATGAATATTTGATTACTCATGTTCTACATATACATTTACCTGGACATTGGTTTGTAGATGGTTCAAGCTTTGACTCTTAAAAATATTTGTAATTGCATAAATTCACATTTTTGTTAATCTTAAAGTCTACATCACATTGTGAAATCACCTGTTGTTATTATCAGTAACTTGGGGCTCCCTTATGAATTGTCACTTAAGAAGTAGTAGCTAGTTCCTGCAGTTTAACTATTCAGTGCTGGTGTCGTAGATTAGTGACTACTTTTATACAGACTTTTGTCTGCTTCATGAAGAAGAGTTTTGCCTCTTTCACTCTGCACCTTCTACTGGAACTCTGATAAACTGGCAATCCTGACATTTTATACATTATGACCAGTGTACCTAGAGTAATGGTACCCTGTTTTTGAAAGAACAGTTCTTTTCTTGGTAGTACTGATCTAATGAATGGACAAAAGCTGTGAACTTGGACATGATCTGGGGTCTGTCCTCATTCTACAGCAGCTGTAGAACCTTAAACAAGCTAGAATCAATCCTCAGTATTTGTGGATTCTGTATTTGTGAATTCACCTACTTCTGAGTATTTATTGATAACCCCAAATCAGTGCTGCTAGTGCTTTTGCAGTCATTCACAAGCTTGCACCGAACAGTGAAAATTTTGATCTGCCCAGGGAGCACATTCCCAACTGAGGTCGAGCAAGGCAACACTCTGCCTTCTTGTTTCAGCTCTTATGCTGTAAACAAGTGTCCTTTTCATGGTCTGTTTGGTGCCATGTTTTTCACATTTTTATGCCTTTGGTTTGTGATGTCACTCTTTAAAATTAGTTCCAAGTGTAGTGACAGAGTGCTGTCTAGCGTTCCTACGTGCAAAAGGTTGTGCTAAGAGCAAATGTGTGTGTTCGATAAGCTTGTTCAGGCAGAAGTTACAGTGTTGCTGCCATGAGTTCAATGTTAATGAATCAACGGTTCATATTAATTAAGATGTCTTTAAGCAGAAACACGCATAAAACAAAATTGTGTATTGATTGGCTGACAAAAATGTGGCTATTGGGCTCACAGGAGCCTAACTGTGAATTTCCCCTAGGAGCAATAGTGGAGCATTTGCTAATTCAGTGATCCCAGTGACTTTATAAGGAGTATTACTACTGCAAATAGAGAGAATTGACTTTATGTTTGATCTCTCTGAAGTTCAGCTTCCTTATAGATAGAGTGCCTGTATATCTTACTCATCATGCAGCCCAGAATGAAAGTGAAAATTTTTCAAATAGTATGCTGGTTCACTGAGTCTAAACAATCACTGTTGAGCAAACTGGGTCATATAGTCATCCTATCATCGGTAATATGGAGCTTAAAATACCTAATTTCAGGAGCACTCAGCATATATTTATGGACCATCTCCTACTTTCCAGGTAGAGCATGAGCCCTGACCCTTTCCAGGAAGACCTTAGTGGCTGAAAAGTAATGAATGAGGAGAGATTGATGCAAGATATCATGCTGTTAAGGATTCTAGGAGCCATGGGAATCTTTTGAGAGATTCTAAATAGGGAAGCGTAAGACGGTTAAAAAATTCTCTGTAGTGAATGGAATTGGGAGTGGGGGGAGGAGCAGGCCAATCCAAGGGACCGGTCAGGAGGCTACTGCAACAGTCCCAGCAGAAATGATGGTGAAAGCGGAGATGAAACAAGACTGATCTACTTAGGAGTTCAGATCTCTTGGTCTTGACAATGAATATGAACGTACGGAATGAGAATAAAAGCTATCGGGAGTGATTCTCAGATTGCTTGAATAGAGGTCCGTTTTCTGAAAAGAGAAATGTTGAAGGAGAACCGTTACGGTGAGCAGAGTCAAGCATTTAGCAAATTAGGTACAAATCTATTTACAAAGAAGATCATCTGTAAATTTTAGTCCCCTCCCTTTTTTATTACTGGCAATAGCAATTTTTAAAACGATGCTTTTTTTTCCTCCCTCTCTCTTTATCTCCGTGGGTTTGTGCATATTGGTGTCCAAATCTGGTTACTATTCTTTCATTTTCGATACCAATTTTCTGAGCATTCTTTTGCACACATATAGTTGGAAGTCAGTTACCACCTCATCTCTTCAGTTCTGCCACTATCCACAAGCGTGCAGTTTTCCTGGTCCAGGTTTCAGATCTGCTTCAGGATGCCCAGGAGAGACAGAAGTAGGGCCTCATCTGGTATCTGGTCCAGGTTCTTACACAGGCCACGTGGAGTGGTTCGACACTGGCCTTCCCAGGGTGCAGCTCTTCAGTGCACACATAGCTGCTGCTCTAGTGCTCGCTCCCCATGCCAGCGTGACTGGTTTTGTGGGAGCCTTCTCCAGATCCTGTTTTTGACCTTGGGTTATACTTCTGACTCCTCCAGTCTTGGGATCTGTTGGGAGGAAAACTTTTCTCTCCCCGCTTAGCTTCCAAAGGTCTGGGTCCTGCCATTTAACTGACAATAGATTAACAGGGAAAAGCAAAGAGTTATTTACATGTGCATGCAAGAGTACTCAGTATTGAGTAACTTGCAGAATAGTCAAAGATAAAGGTTTATATACCAACTTAATAAAAAAGAGGTGCTTAGAACTTCAGTGGGGAAGTATGGGAAGCTCTGTTGGGCTTTTTGATGCTAATGCACAGCTGAATTCATTTGTCTTAGTGCTAAGAGTTAGTCATCTCTCTCCAGGCAGAAGGCGGTGGGGGGTCAGGGGCCTTGTCTGTACTGGAGGCTGTATTTTCTGAAGCCTCTGCTTAAGTTTAGATAATTTTCTTTCTGTGGTTGCTGATTGTTCTGATGTTTTCAGTTTAAAGTAATTTTAATACTGCTTTGGTGGACTGTTAATTAATCCCTTCAGACTCTAGGTTTCCTTTACTGTCAAGGACAATCCCAATGCATCAGTGTAATTAAATTGAACATCCTAAGAGAGGGATCTGGGTCCCTTTTTTCCTGTGGGTAGAAGACAGCTCCTCTATCCTTAGGCACACTTATCCACCTTCTCGTCATTGATCTGCTGTGCCTATCAAGGAGTACTGGAGAGGGGTAACCCTGCTCAGGCCACAGAAGGTCACCCTACCTCCCCCTCGACAGGGGCACTAGTTTACCCCTCATTTGCATAACTGTGTGAGGCCATCTTGTTTACTCCTCACTAAAATAAGATCTGCTTATAGTGATTTATCTTTGTCCACCCAAAGACAGACAGACACATGGTCTGGCAGTTTCCCTTTTTTGAAACTTGTGAGACCTGCCACATCCTGTGGAATCAGAGATTTTTAACTAATGGGTAAGTAAGATGCTGTGAATTACAGATTCACAGATTTCTTGCAAGTTTTTGATTTTGGATTAATGAAAAATGCTTAAAAAACAGTGAACGTTAGGTCAGGGCTTTGATCAAAGGTAAAATCCTAAACCTTTGCTGACTGGTTCGTCCCTTCCCTCTCGAGCTGCATGAATCCATGGTTTTTGGCTAGAGGAAGAATTTGATCTGTTTACCAGTTCATAAACCCGGGAAGGCTTGCCTTTATCACTTACCAAGTTTTTAGCAGGGAGAGGAGTAACCTCTTAAGACGTGATTATGCGTGCTTTTGAATACTGCTTTGCCTCTGAGGAGAGGAAATATTAAAGGAATCAGGGACATAGGAACAAAGAACCAAAAATTACTTTGTAGATGTTCTAAATTTCAAAAAATGATTTACTAATGTTCTCTTTATCTGGCAAGTGGTAAGGATGCCTCAGATGTAGTCTATTCAGCTTTTTGCAAGAGTTCCAAAAATGTATTAATAAGTTCTTGGACACCATGGAGAAATGGGAGCTGGATGCTGATACAGTCAGACACAAATGGTTGCATAACAATCTCATTTTCAGCGACCTCCTCCTTCTTTTCCCTTCCTGGGCGGCTCGGGTGTCCAAGGTGCTGGCCTTCAGCCAGGACTCACTGGTGGGTTGGTCATGGCCAGCATCCATTATGATTGGTCATTGTGAATCCTGTGCTGGGTATTTTAAATGTGATCTCAGGGTATAATAAACTAGAGTTCTTGGGGAAAGGTGGCCGAAGCTGGACTAGGGCCAGCTAGCTCCTTGGGAATTTCGTGCATGGTGCCCACACCCCACATATAATTAAAATACAAAAACAGTCATAAAGTAAGTGTCAGGAAATCCAGCACAGTGCATATCTTCTCGTGATGATGACCTTAGTATGTTTTCAAAACTATTAAGTAACATAATATTTTATTTTCTCATTGATTAGATGTGCCTGCTTTGTTAGTGTCTTAAACTTGAGCCTTTGTTGAACTCAGAGTGGGCCTCCTAAGGCAGCAGGGAAGGGAGAGAATTGGGAGACATGGATTGCTTCTATTTACATTTCAAGCTTCTATCCCTAGTTGTGTTGGCTTAACGTGAGTAAAAATTGTTTGCATAGCCATTAAGCGTTTACAATAACGTGTTGAGTTGTTTAAAAGAACAGCACTGCTTAAATTAAAATAGCGCCACGCACAAATAAGCCTGAGACTCCTTGCAATGGAAAGATGAAGCATAATACTCAACAGAGGGATTTACCACAAAAGTCTAAATTTATTAAACTACCGCTTTTGCATATTGGTTTAGTTAGATTGTTTGCTTTTGGCTTTAGGGTAAGTAAGTGTGCCTTTCCCAGAACAGCCATCCCCTAGCGCCATCTTCAGCTTTACATCTGCTTCTCCTGTTGTTAATGTGACCTGCTGACTCGCCAAGCAGATGGTGTGGCAGGATTTCAGGTGAGGCTCTTTCAGGTGATCCTTCCCTTAGGTGTCACAGCACACTGTGACTCTTGCTCAGCACCGAGGGTGAGATCAGAAGCATGGAGGGGGGATGTTCCTTTTACAAGCCTTAGGATATCAGGCTGACTGTGGCTACATTTGCCATCATTAAGAGCCTGTCTGACTAGGGAGATGATGTCTCCTGATAATCGCTCTCTTCTGCTCAATGCCAAGTTGAAAAGAAAGATAATTATGAAAAAAGAGTGCTGAAGAGAAGCACCAACTGTCAGATCCCTTAAAGAGTGAGGGATTTATCTAGAAACACAGATGAAAATACCCATTAAATATGTAAACTAGACTGAAGGGATTGGCAAAGTAGAGTGGCTGTTATTTATTGAATTACTGCATTTTTATTAGCTTGAAATATACTTACATATGCTTCAGTTAGCTCTGGGGAGGAGAGAAAAGTTTATGGGTACAACTCAAAGTTATAAAAAGTGTTATTTAGTTGCTATAATTTTAAAAATGAGATGTGTAGGATAGGGGTAGATAAAAAGAAATCTATGGAAAATCCTATTTTGGACCTACCTGGCTTGGTGATTTTAGAACATTAAAAGCAATGATCATACATTGAACATTTATCATGTATCAGTGTCTCATGGAAGCACTTGACATCATATAAAAATCACAGCACACCTGTGACGTGGTGGTCCTACCCACATTTAACAGATGAGACCTTGAGGATTAAGGGATTTGCCTGGAGTCTCTTTGGTGGTTTGTGATAGAGCCAGCTAGTGACAGTGATCTCGGAGATTAAGGTTTTAATCACATGGAGATACTTTAGTTGCCTCAGTCACTTTTCTCATTACCTTCTTTATTTTAAAAAAGCGGGGACAGGGGTGCCTGGGTGGCTCAGTAAGTTGAGTGTCTGACGCTTGGTTTCAGCTCAGGTCATGATCTTGTGGTTCCTGGGTTCGACCCCCACATCAGACTCCCCTGCTGGCCATGCGGAACCTGCTTAGAATTCTCTCTCTCCCTCTCTCTTTCCCTCCCCTGCTTATGTTCTCTCTATGTCTCTCTCTCTCTCTCCCTCTCTCTCTCTGTCTCTTTCTCTCACAATACATAAATAAAACTTTAAAAAATTAAAAAAATAAAAAAGTGGGAACAGGATTAAATTATTTTTAATAAATCAGTGAGTTTTAGAACGAGAAACTCATTGCTTTAAAAAAAAAACTGAGCAGAGCCAATCAATGTTCATCATATATTCACTGCAAAAGGTCAAGACAGTGACTAAGCGGTAATTACTAGCAAGTATTTGTAGCAAATTAAGTCATTTCAGGATTTTATTTTGACAATTATTTGTGTTAGTTTTAGTAACGGAGACATGGAAAGAAGGTATTTCTGAGCCACATCTCAGTTGCTTTCTCATTTCTGTCTGTATGACCCTCCCCGCCAACCCATCATTCTCTGGAGTTGCTAAATAGCATATGACAAGCCATCAGCTCATCAAGGGAGTGATGAGTAAATGCAAGTGGTGCGTGAGAGGAGGGAATTTCAGGCAAGGAATAAGAGACAAGCCACTGATGAAGAGAACCAGGAAGAGATTGTTTATTCTGTGCTTTTCAAATGTGAAGGTTATTTAACTCCACCTCCATAAAAAACATGCTCCTTCCTCCTTTAAGAAAGAAAAGATCCATTCTTTAGCAGATCATATGTTTTATATGCTGTCAAATAATTTCATGTAAGTTACCACATTTTGGCTATTATTTCTAGCTTTTTGTTTTTTGTCTAAATCCAGGTTTAGAGGATTCTGATTCCATTACTGTGACAGGAATCCAGGTCGAATGTCCACCAGTTTTTTTCTACAGTCTGGTGACTCTTAATTTGTACCATGCTTTAGTAACTAATTCTTTCTTCTGTAGTCTTCCCCAGGCTCTCCAGGTCATACACTTCTGAGTTGAACCTGTAACCTGCTCTTTTTCACTGTACTTCTGAGGAATTTCCTTAAAATGTCTAAGAAATAAATGGCTTAACCCAAATCTCATCAGTTTATTTATTTACTTACCCATTCACCAGATGTTTATTGAGAGCCTACTATGTGACTAGAGGCGTAATGGTGAAGAGGATAGCATTCCAGCCTCATAGTTTACACTCGAGAGTCGAATTATGACAATAAACAAATAGGTGAGTGTGCAACATAGGACAAGGTAGTGATAAGTGGTGAGTGAAGGAGTGTGAGAGAGAGAGGAATAGGATGATTGGGAATGTATGTGTGCTCGTGTGTGTGCCAACTTTACTGGCATTAGGTTATGTAGAGAAGGCCTCTCTGAGGAGATGACATTTGAGTAGTCCTGAATAAGGTGAGCAAGCAAGCTATGGGAAGTTGTGGGAACAGTGGGCAGAAAGCATGGTATTTCTGAGGAACTTCAAGAAGTCCCATATGGCCAGGAGAGAGTGAGCAAGGATGAATGGAGTAGAAGATGAGGACAGAGAAAGAGGAAGAGGCCAGGAAATGTTGGGATGGTTAAAAACTCCTCATCAAAGAGATTTTGCTTTCATATTCTTATAGATATACTGGAACTATGTAGGCGTAAAGTATTTTAGTGACATCTGTTATCTTTTTGTCTTTTTATTCTTTCAATGATTTCTTTAGTCCCTTATTGGGTTGCTAAGAATAAGAATGTAAATGCCTTGTGAGCAGCAACCAGGGTTTACTTCACTCTTGTGTCAGAATCTCCAAGCTCTGTGATTGATGGAAGGAAGGCCCTTGTTAATATTTGTAAAATGAGCAAAGAATCTCTTTGTCCCTTTGGAGGAGTTTAGGGAATGCTGTTACTTAATTGAGGCTGGTTCTTTGCTTCAAGTTGGGAGATGTTGCTATTCTGCAGATGCTAGAGAAATGAACCTTGGATAGGGCAGGTGTAAGCCACATGTCTTTCCAGCCTCGAGTTGCTCTATGGATGAAACTCTTCAGTTTCAGTGAGGATGGGAAATTCTCAAAATCTCACTTCCTCTTTTCAAATAGAAACATACAACTTAGGTAACTGTAAATGATTCATACATGATCCCATAACTTTGTTTAACTTCAGCTACTGTTTTGAGCATTAGGTGTTATGATATTGGAATGAATCTGATTCAGAGCTGGGTCTTAACTTCTATGCTTTAGTCACTTACTTGTAAGATGAGATTAGTGACAGTATTTGCTGTTCTACCTCACAGAGATTCTATGTGTGATGAAATGAGATGGATGTTAGAAATTTGGTTTGTCTATTTTAATAGATGATAGTTAAAATCTGATAGACAGTAGTTATTACTAATAATATTGGTTTTTGTTGCATGCAACATAATTTAACTTTGAAGAAAAAATACTCTTGATTTTCCATACCTAAACGATGTGACCATAGTTTCTTCCTTTGTCTTACAGAAGAATGACACAGGTATAAATATTGAGGGGCAAAAGTAAGGAAGCTCTTTCTAAATTTTCCTGTTCATCTTTTAGTCCTTTTGATTAAGATGAGATTTTCTGCTTAGAATTCAGAAACAATTTCTAGATCATTTTATTTTTTAAAAAAAATTTTAAGTTTATTTCTTTATTTTGAGAGAGAGAGACAGAGAGGTGAGAGAGAATCCCAAGCAGGCTCTGCACTGTCAGTGTGGAGCCCAGTGCAAGGCTCAGACTTGTGAACTGTGAGATCATGATCTGAGCCAAAGTTAAGAGTCAGACGCTTAACCGACTGAGCCACCCAGGTGCCCCTAGACCATTTTTAATAACCTTGGGAACCTCGTTGATGGACAGGCCCCTGTGAGTGGTAGATGGAAGTGAAATCTTAGTTTGGTGATTCATCTATCAGATGTTTTCTTATCAATGTGGTGGTTGTAATCTTTAGTAGGCTATACAATGATTATTAACTGTTTTACATTTTTCTACTTATGAAGCTTAAACTCCATGCACATATTTGGTATTATGACAATATGGGAAAGAGAATGGTGGACATGGTGATCCTTTCTATGTCTCTGTATTCCTAGGAAAAGATAAGCGATGAGATGGAATAATTATAAGTAATAGAGAGAAGAGTCTACTATTGGGGAAACAAATTTTCAGACTGTCTGCCTCGATTAACTAGTTGATTAGCTCTTCAGATCTCCACTTTGCCACATTTTCTCCTGTGTCTTCACACTGGGTTTGAACTTTTATGATCACTGAGATCAAAGTCTTGGTCATAAGAAATAATGACTGAGATGAGTAGTTTGTATTTGAGAACTGGTGCTTTGGTGGTTCTGCAATAGAAGATAGTTTTCTCAGCTGCTTCTCCTAATGAGGAGAGCTTCTTCAGGGACCAGTATTGAGCAGATCTCCTGCTGCCCTATATGTCCTGCTGCTCCTTTGGTGTTGGCCAGCACTAACTAGAGGGAGCTTGGATACCATCTCTTTCCTGTTGAGCTCTGAAGCTCCTGGCTTCACTCCTCGCCACACTTCAGCATGATCCCTTGCAGCAAGCTTGGGAATTGATTCACCAAAACAAATTCTTTCATTTCCAGGTGCTCATTTGAAGGACTCTTCCCTCTGTGAAGTTTCACAGCCTTTGATTACTGTAAGACTTTAGGACCACATCATAGAATTTGAAACACAAAGTGAAAATGTGGCCTGATATTAGAAGTTATTTCAGTTAAAGTGGATGTGTTTTCCAATCTATGGGAGTAGAGAGGAAAGCTACTATTACGTTCCCATTCCATGGAGGCTCAGATGTAAACCTGTGGGGGCAAAGAGCTTTTTATTTGATAAAAGCTAAAAACTTACCCACATTCCTCACTTTTCAAGTTATGACAGTCATTCACAACTTTATTTGATAAAAGCTAAAAACTTACCCACATTCCTCACCTTTCAAGTTATGACAGTCATTCACAACGTCAAATATAAAGATGTTTTGGATACTGTCCAAGGATACTCTTTAACAAGTTCCAGTGCTAGACATGTAAGAGTTTATAGAAACTTTTTGAACTTTGCCAAGAAGATGCTTCTGACCTGTCTTCAGTAAGATTCTTTTTGAATTATTATTTTTTTAAATCAATGATGACAGAAAAGGGAATATCCTGAGCTGGCTTACACCTGAAGGACAGGATTTATCCACAAAAGCACTCTACTTTGCTCCCCTTTCTTAAGCAAAACTTGCCAAATTTTAAGATGGTGAAACGAGAGGAAGAACAAATTTGGTTTGACTTTAATTTTTTCTTATCTTAATTACAAAAAGTAAGAATTCTGGAAAAAAAAATACCATAGCGGAAATAAAGTCCAGAATGAAAGCACTAAAGCATGCCTTATAGAACTCATGTGTTATTTTTCCTGTTCACTAGATTTTTAAAACAAACAAACATGGAAAGAAAGTCTCTTTCTCCAGTTGCATTAACATTTAGGTGAAAGCCCAAATGGTCAAGTGTGATAAAACTCTTCAGGAGATTTCTAATTTAAGCATTAGTATGTTTCAACATTCTGTATTTTTGTCTGAAACTTTGAACACTTTTAGTCATGTTTATAATACTATATTTGGCAGAATCGATATTAGACACACAGCCATATGAAGTTCCCTTGAGTATCTCTAAAATCTCATTTTATCTTGTTAAAGACACAGATAAAGACTGTTGGAGAATTTAATCCAAAGGGAAGAATGTATTGAGGGTTCCAGTTTGGTTTGCTGGAAGGATATCGTCCTTTGACACCATAGTGGCCCAGAGATGGGGATATATGGGGACATTTTCTGGCCTTCTGTGGGGAGTAGCCTCCTTTACATTTGAGAGAGCTGGCCTAGGGCAAGGTCTTAGTTAGACCGAAATAAAGAATTAAATGAGGTGATTCGTGAGGGATGGAGTTTAAATACAGAAGCATAGGTGGGACGGTATGGTAATGGTCATGAAGTATTAGAGTCCTTCCAGGGTATAATTTTTCAGGGAACCATTCCCTGGCCTCTTCAGTTTCCTGCTCACTGTGTTGAATTTTGTTCTCCAATTCCCAGCCCTGGGGATAACTCCCTTTCTCTTTCTACTTCTGTCAGTGTTTAGATCTTATGGTATTATGAATTCTGAGAAATTAATCTTATCACTTCTTGAGATTTTTTCAAGAGTTATTTTTCCCCTTCTAGTAAGAACTGAAAGGTAGGAAGTAAAAGGAATAGTAAATGTGTTTTAGAGTGACTTCAAGAAGCTGGGGGGCAGAAAGGAAAAATGGTGAGGAGAGTAGATTCAGTTCCATGGTAGGAGTTTGGCATGCTAGAGCAACCAAGAGAGGGCTAGAGGTACTGAAATAGGATTGGGATGGAGGGCGGGAGGGGGCAGAGGAGGTAGAGAGACAGAGGCAGGGAGAGTGACAATGAATATGAATGAGGTCTGGACAAGTGGACACTGTTGGATTATGTAGGCCTTTGTGAACTTGTTAAATAAAGACTTTGGATTTGGAGTGCTTGGATGGCTCAGTCGTTTAAGCATCTGACTTTGGCTTAGGTCATAATCTTGCGGTTCCTGAGTTCGAGCCCCATATTGGACTCACTGCTGACAGTGCAGAGCCTGCCTGGGATCCTCTGTCTTTGTCTTGCTCTGCCCCTCACCCACCCCTCAAAAATAAATAAACATTAAAAAAAAGACTTTGGATTTAAGCCACCCTCACTGGGAAGCTATTGAAGGCACTTAAACAGAACAGCCATTTGAAAATTTTTGTGGTTTCCACTTTGGTGCCTGTATGGACAAGAGACTGGAGGTCTGTTATGAGGCCAGTTGAGAGATGTTGGTTTGGCCTAGGGAGCGTCAGTGAAGATGGAGAAAACAGGATATATTTGAGAGAGTTTAGTTGGATTGGTGGTAGATGGGAAGTGGCAGATAAGAGAGAAGGAGTGTCAAGAAGGACACCTGGGTTTTGGCATGAGTACTAAAGTCCTTGTTAGTCAGGAAAGACTATGTGCTGCTGTGGCTGAAGTGTGCTGGCCCTTGATTTAGCACAGTGCTCTTCAGATTATTACTGTGTGTAGTAAATCATTCTTTTTTATTGCTGAGTAGTCTTCCATTGTATTTCAAATATTCCATAATTTGTTTACCCATTCATCAGTTGGTAGGCATTTAAGTTGTTTCTAGTTTTTGGCTCTTATGAAGAAAATTGCTATGAACATTCACTTACAAGTCATTGTGTGAACATACGCCTTCATTTCTTTTAGGTAAATACCTAGGAGTGGAATTTCTGGTTTATATGGAAATTGTACATTTAATATTATAAGAAATTGCCCCAAATTTCTTTAAAAAAACACTTTAATGCTTACTTATTTATTTTGAGGGAGAGAGAGAGGGACAGAGAGATAGAAAGAGAGAGAGTATGAGCAGGGGGAGGGACAGACAGAGAGGGAGAGAGAGAAACCCACATTGACAGTACAGAGTGTGATGGGGGCTCGATCTCACTCAGGAACTGTGAGATCATGACCTGAGCTGAGACCAGGAGTTAGTTGGGTGCTTAACCCACGGAACCACTGAGGTGTCCCTCCCAAAAGGAGACCTGCTAGTTAACCAGCAGTGTATGAGAATTCTAGCTGTTCTGAGTTCTTGCCATTGTAGTGAATGTCTACTGGAATAAATATTTATTAGTATTTAAATGTTAATGGATATACATAAATCAATGAAATATATTGGGAATATTGTCTAGTGTCATAGATTTTTTAGGCATGATTTTTTAATGACTACTATTCTATCTTATGGCTTTACCATAAATTATTAAATGGATTTCCTTTTATTAAACCTTAAGACCATTTGTAAAATTTTCCTATTGAAAACAAAGCAGTCACTGTCTGTGTAGAAGGCAGTGAATTCAAAATTGCTCTTACTGGTAAAGGTGCAGAGTGCAATTAATTTTTACTCTGCTTGTCAGTTACTTGCTAGGACATGTGCCTTTCCTATTCAGTTGATCTGGGGATTGGGTTGAAATCCTTTTGAAATTTGATGAGCCTAATTAATCCCACTTTTGAGTGGGCAGCCACCCTGCCTCTTCACGGATATGTCAAGGAGTACCCTCAGGCAGATCCTGGAATTTTCTTGAAAAGTATTTTGTGTCTCTTGGTCTCCAAGTAATTTGTGCCTTAACATGTAACATGAATTACTTTTTGCCTGGATAATTTTTAAGTAAATGTTTGAAATGTATACCTCAGTTTATTATTATTATTATTATTAATGTTGATTTATTTTTGAGAGAGAGACAGCAGGAGAGCATCAATAGGGGAGGGGCAGAGAGAGGAGGAGGGATGATCCAAAGCATGCTTTTCTGACAGCAGAGAGCCTAACGTGGGGCTTGAATTCACGAACTGTGAGATCATGACCTGAGCCGAAGTTGGACACTGTTATAACTGACTGAGCCACCCAGGTGCCCCTCTACCTCGGTTTTTTAAAAAAATCTGTCAACTTTTCTAAACTTCTACTTTAAGCTGTGTAACTTCCCGGTGAACTGTCTCATACCTGGGTGAATTGATTTGCTATTTAGGTTTTTGCCATAATAAGCTCATTAAATGTTGGAGCCTGATACCAAAAAGTCATTATTTCAGTTTTGAGTACTTGTTCTGCGGCTATATATTCTGACAGAGCCAGATGTCAATTAAGATTATTCCTTGTTAGTGGAAATAAAATCGTATTATCTGCTTATAAAAGAGTCCCTCTGTCCTTTCTCTAGGGATGTAGGAGAATATATTCAACTTGTGCAAAAGTTTATCCATTCATTAAGTGGAAAGGTAGAAAGATAGAGGTCGTCAAGAGGGCCCAGGTGTACCTCACCGGAAGTTACGCTTCAGCTGTGGGTATTTTTCCTGCAAAGCTCTCAGAGGAAGTGTCATATTGGAGGTTCTGCCATAGCGTCAAGAAGCAAGTCAGTGTTGAGCCTGAACAGCTCAGGCCACATGATTTCTTCCATGGAGTCAAAGTTGGAAGCAAGCTCACTAAGTATTATGTTCTACAAAGTGAGAAGGTACAATAGGGCTCCATAATGGAAAAGTGCTTATAGCCTCCTTCTTCATGGACGATGTTTTTTGTAAAATCCTGGATTTGCCGATTCACAGAGCTAATGTTGACTGGCTCTCACTGTGCGCCAGGCCCTGTTCTAAGCATTTTGTGTGTATTAAGATAAAATGAAATTCAGTGTAATGGTACAGAACACAGACTTTGGACTGGTTAGATTGCTAACTAGCCAAGTTAGAGGCTGGTTTCCTTGGAGACTACATTTGCTCATTTTTAGAATGGGGATTATGATAGCACCTATGTCCTAGGGCTGTTGGTAGGATTGAATGAGTTAATATATCTGAACTCTTCAGTACAGTGCCTGGCACATAGTAAATCATATGAACGCCAGCTGTTACCATCATCATCTTATCACTCATCTCAAGAAAGCTGTGAGATAGGCACTGTGGTATTTCCCATTTTACAGTGAAGTAAACTGAGGCACAGAGTGCAATTCTCCCAAGGCCACAATGGTAAGAGGTCGTAAAACTAGGATTAGAATACATGCAGTCTGAGTCCAATCTGTGGCTGTAACTGCTGTACTTTGCTGCCTCTCCATTTAAAAGAAGGAAATGGCTATGAATTTTCGGTGTAATCTGCAATAAAGCAAATAGGTCCATAAGGAAGAGGTGAATAGGAGGGGTGTCTCGTATTGGTGGCTTGGGCTTTACCGCTGTTCCTCTGGATGAGTCTATACATTCATTGATATGGGTGGTCAACAAATTGGCCAAGAGTGCATCTTCTATTTGGAGTGGTCCTAGTTCAATAAATTGGCATCACCATCTATTCTGTTCAGTCAGTCAGAATCCTGGGTCACCCTGAACTCCAGCTTTTCCCTCTTCCCTGTATCCAGTCTATCATCAATTCCTGTTGATTTTTATTTTTTAAAAAGCTCATAAAACTTTCACCTTCTCCATCTCCAAGGCACCACATCAGCCCAAGCCACTGTCATCAGTCTCTTTCTTTCCAGTCTCCAGCAGTCTGTCTCTCCTTGCTCCATTCCAGTCGGCTCTTTTCATAGCCTGAGGCAAAATGCAAATCTTGTAATCTTGTGCCCTGGCCTAAAACATTACCCATTTCACATCCAAATCCAGATCTGTCTGATTCCAACACCTGTCCTCTTTCTTCTGCCATCTTGTCCCTGTAAAATTTGGAGAGTTAGCTTTGATTTGAGAAGATGAAAAAAGTAAGATTCTTAGGTGTCAAGTAGAATCAGGTTTTCTTTGACCTCATTCATTAAATTCATGCCTCAGATAATTAGGTCCCAGAATCTGACCCCATTACCAGACCTGTCAGCAGAACTCAAGTGTTCCACAAAGATTTATAATCTCTGACCTCTTTTCTAGGCAAGGCAGAGCATATCATAATAGGAAAATGATAAGATGCATAGCAGCCTTTTCTAATTTTTTCCCCCACAATCTTGCTCACTAATCTAGCGGGTTATTTTTTATTTTTTATTTTTTGGTGTATGTGGTTGTTTTTACTATTACTGGCTTGTTTTTTGCCTGGCTGAGTCTTTATCAAAGCAGATATTAGCAGGTTGAGTCTCAAGTTTGCTAGAACTGAGTGCGGATAATAAGAATTCTAAATCATCAGCATTCTGTTAATTTACCAAGGTAAAATGTAAAAGGCACTCAGTTAAAAAACTGCCAGCGCTGAGTTGGAAGTCCCTCTGTTTTCCTCTTGTCAGCTTTTAATCTCAGCCCTTCCCAGGGCATGCAGACGGAGTGTGGGAGACCTCTGCCCAGGGGAAAGCGAAAAGGAAATGAGCATGCAACAACAAAATCCATCCAGAACGTGATCCTCGGGTTGGCAGGAAGCCGACTGGCAACTCCAGGGTGTAATCAGTAATATTGGTTTTCAGAATAGAACTGCAGGCCGCCTTTCCCCCATTTTGTACTGGTTTTATTTTTATTTTTTATTTTTAAAAGAACATGGTAAGGAGTTTCTGGATTCACATACATGCCTATGTAAGAGCAATTCTGGTTTTTTTTTTTTTTTAAATCTTTATTTTGAGAGAGGGGGAGAGAGAGTGTTTGAGTTGTGGGGTGGGGGGAGGGGGATCCATGAACAGTGAGATTATGACCTGAACCCATATCAGGAGTGAAACACTTAACTGACTGAGCCACCCAGGAGCCCGAAAGAACAGTCCTTTTGTTCATCAACAGCAAACACTAGACCCCTGGACCACTGTTATCTTGGTGTTTGTGTGAAAAACTCTTCAAAGTGTGGCCACCTGTCTATGCTGATAGCAAGCGCCCAGACAGTGTTTTATCTTAAGGCAAATTGCAGCAAACTTGTGAAGGAATCCAGACAAAAACCAGAAGGGGAGATTTCTATTATTCAATTCTGGGAGTCGTGACAGAGCCTCCTCAGGTGAAGGAGGTAAGAGAGAAAAGTCACATGTCGGTTTTTGTTTATCTTGCTGGGCGTGCGGGCTTATGGCTAATAACCAGAGGGATAAGCTATCTAAAACCCTGAAAATGGAGGAAACTCATGTTTTCTAAGGGAAACTTCCCTGAGAAACACTTCATAGTTCTTCTGTGTCAAGCCAGGATGTGATAGCCCTGGTAGTAGAGCTGTGTCACCATCAGCCACTCAGTGCCCACGAAAACCCCAGCTTCTGGGGAGCAGCTGGGCCCAGGGAGGGCAAGCCAAGCTCATCAGGCCCCAGGCTAGCATACCTCTCCTCCATCAGCTTGGTGGGTGGAGCCTCAGCGTTTCAGGGCTACTCACCTGCAGAGCAGGACAGCGAAGTCAGTGAGTGGGGCAGCTGGATGGAGGTGTCCCTCAGACAGGTGACTATGACTGTCAGAAGTCACTCTGCAGGGCTGGAGTGACATGTAACTGGGAAAGCTGTGCAGTAGTAGCGGGGCAGGTCCCTCTCTGTGCAGAGAGCATGCCTTTGGTCCTTCTTGAGGGACTTGTAACTGTCACATACCGGAAGGCCACATCTACTTCTTGGAGAGAAAGGATTGAGAAGGAGTTGAGTCCCGGTCACCTCCCTATACTTACAGAACTTTCCTGTGAGACATGGGTCAGGACAGAAACTGGGTCCGCTTTGTTCCATCAGGTTATCGTTCAGGCATTTCTGCTTTTGAAATGCACGTGGATCCTTCCAGAATCTTAACACTACCCTTCTTCTTCCTGTTCCTTCCAACCCAGCCACTCACCTAGAAGCTTGGTGCTCATCTTTTAAAACCCAGAAGAAAGAAAAAGTGTCTATATCTGTAAGTCCTCTGTGGACTTGAAGCCCTGTTAGCATTCCTCTCTAGTCTCAGAACAGTTTGTCCAGTTTGGTTGCGACGCTAAAGGGGAAAAGAACCACCGTGCGGTGAGACTTCTGTGTGTTTCACCTGGGAGGCCACTGGCTGCTGTATCCAGGTACCCCATGCCTGCTGAATTAATAATCATAAATACTGCAGGCCCTGTTCCAATTGTTTACATGTTCAGGGTTCACAACAGTCCTATGAGAAAGGTTCTATTGTTCTTCTAGTGTTACAGAGAGGACATTGAGGGCTTGACATGTTATGTAACTGTCCAAAGTCACAGAGCTGTGGGCAGGGCAGGACCCAGATTAACACCCAGGCAGACACCTGACCTTCATACTCACTCACCAGCTCCTGCTCCTCTGGAGAATTAAACCTGAAGGATCTGAGGAGGGAGAAAGAGGCAGAGGCTAGTGCCATCCTGTGCGTGCGGCATTACGTCACGTCTGCGTTGTTGTGCAGGATGACTAATTCTGTGCTGAACTGTCAGGTGGCAGCCTCTGGACGCACAGCCTAGCCCTCCGCCTTCCGCAGAAGGCCCTTGCTGCTCATCTGATGCAATCTAATTTCCTAGGGTGGCCTTTGCTGCTCTGCCGTTGCTGGAGAGAGAGAGAGAGAGGGAGAGGGAAAAAGAAGTTTCGCGTATTGTTTTTTGATCAGCAGGTTTGGAAACTTTGAGTGTTTGGCTCACAGGATGGTGGAAACACTCCAGCATTTCCTGTGGCCGGTTGTGAGATAGAGAACTGGGCCTGAGCTTTGCCTCCTCTGCCGGGGAATGTCAGCACACATCACGGGTGACAAGGCTTGCCTGCCGGGAGCAGGGGAGCTGAGGGGAATCTGGGGGGTGGGTGGACAGGACGGGAGCAGTCACTGGCGTGACAACAGCTGAAAAGGAACTTGAAAAGCAAATATCCAAAAACCAGAATAAAGGAGGAAGTGTGTGCCTTAGTTTGTAAAATAATGAACTTTCCAGTTGATGCTGCTTCCCAAAGTGGGAGAGAGAGCTCCTAGTGAAGAGAAAAGAACCAGCAGCTCAGCTCATGTCTTGTCTTGTCTTTGACAGAATTTCTCTGGGAGGAAAACACATCCGGAGTCGGCCCTGCTCTCACCTCTGAGTGCCTCTATTTCTATTTCTGTCCAATGGGACACATGAGTAGCTGCTGCTTGAAGAAGTACCTGAAGGTTTTCTGAGGAAGGAATTCTGGATTTTAAAAATGCGTCAGTGGTTTGAGTAATCCTGCACATTTTTTTTTTTTTAAATCTCTGAATTTGCTTTTAAGGAAAGAGCGATTCATTCGTTTTCTGCATTCACTTGTCTGAAAAGTATTTATGGAGCTGCTATGTGCCATGCCATCTGGTCCAGACTGGACAGTGATGGGTAAGATAGATGATCCCTACCCTTGAGGAACTCATAAACTAATAGCATAAGGTGTGGAAAGGTGTTCTCGTAGGAGCTTTGTAAACACCCAAGGAGACAGTCGGGACCCTTGGTTCTTAGCTTGGGAGGCTGTGGGGCTCAGGGAAATCTCTCAGAGGAGCTGGCCCATGAGATTGGCTTTGAAGTCTAGAATTTTTGAAGCCAACCCAGGGGTGGAAGGGAAAGACATTCCAGGGAGAGGGAACGTTGCGTACAAAGGCAGGAGGCGAGAGAATTTACCATGCCCAGGAAACGGGCAACAGTTTGATGAGGAAAGAGAGCCAATATTTGTCTTGGTGCTTTTCCTCTCTACTCAGTAGACCGTGGGACACCTCGAGAGTAATCCTCACCTGGCCAGTCTGGGGCTTGCCTTCTTTAAGCAGTGCTATGCACAGCCACGGCAAAAGGACTGTTGATGATCTTAAAGAAAAACCTATTTGCCAAGACTTAGAGAGTCCTAGCTTGTGTGTGCTTGCGGGTGAGGTGCAGGGATGCGTTGGTGGGAAGGGTGTGCTCCTGGCACTCAGAGGCAGGGGGGAACCAACCTGTGGGAAGTTGATGTGCTCTAGGTCATGAATCACCAACCAAAGTTTTAAAGCTTGAGATTCAAGCTCTCACAAATCCAAATATTCTGTTTCTTTTGCTGTTTATCTTCTGCTAGTTTGCACAGTAGAAAGCTGTAGTTAATTGAATTTTTACTGTCCTCTGTGAATTGGAAAGAGTTACTCAAAAGAATTGGGCTGCTTTCCTGGAGATAATCCCATAGACGCAGGTGATGATAATTCAATATGGGACTAAAGGAAAGAGTTTTCTCTGCCACTTTCCACCGTATTTCGGTCCAAGACTATTCAGCACTTCTTTTTTTCTTGAGAAGTGGAGGAGGTAAATGGTCTCAAAGCATTGTTTCCCAAACTGTATCCCATGTGAAACAAGATGCTCCATGAGAAAAAATAATTTTCTAGAAAGATGTATTTGGGAAATAGTATATATTGCATACAGAAATTTCACAGTGCATATATATTACATTAAAGGCCCAAGAAGTCCTGTAGTAAAGGAACCTTTTTAAAAATGTGTTATAGTTATTAAAAACATTGACTGTAGAATCAGACAGATGTGGATTGAGTTCTGGCTGGGCTCCATATTTGGATATGAGACCTTGGGCAAGTTACTCATTGTCTGTGCATCTTAGTTTTTCCTAGTCTGTAAAATGCTTTAGTAATGGTACCTAGTTCATAAGGTTGTTATGAAAAATATATGATACATGAACTAGTTTGTTCCATAATTGCTGTTATTTCATTCAATGTTTTACAAGAGATTTAAATTTTCTTTTTCTTTTTCTTTCTTTCTTTCTTTCTTTCTTTCTTTCTTTCTTTCTTTCTTTCTTTCTTCTTTTTCTTTCTTTCTTTCTTTCTTTCTTTCTTTCTTTCTTTCATGTTACATTACTTAATATATGAAGGAAATAGTGTTGTGTGGGAAATGCCAGGCTAAGGCTAATTTCTGAAATGTCTGCATGACTCCTGGTAGCAGTCCAGGAGAGGAAACATAGCTTCTAGGCACCGAGGGCTCCATCAGAAATGTGGACATGCAGATATCTGAGCTCTAGGACTGGGGAATAAAGTGTCATTCTCATTTGGCTCCAAGGTCAGATTGTGTAACTTCAGTGTGTGTTTTGTGGGCCAGTTGTCTCTCAAGGGACTGGCAAGATTATAACTGAGGGCAGTAGACAGATATGGTAGGGTTGATGTATTAGTTAGGAGTTTTTCAATTACAAGTGATGGAAACCTAATTCACTTACTTATTGTAACAGGGAATTTATGGGTTCATATACCTAGGAAGAATTTTAGGAGAGCTCAAAGAATGGAAGAAAAAGTGTTAGGAGCCAGAAACTCAACATAGTTAGGACTCTTTTTCTCTTTTCCTCTCTCCTGACTCTCTTCTCTGTTTGTCTTTGCTTCTCCTTGCCACATTCCTTCCTATTGTAGATGGCCCATCCCCGCATGGATGGAAGATAGCTGCCTAACAACCCCCCACAGGAAGAAAGAACTCTTTCCTTCCAGGCTTCATAGAGCAGTGTCCAGAAAGTGATTTGCTTGCATCATGTGTCTGTCCCTTGGACCGATCAATTGATCGGAGATGACCAATCATCTCTCTCTTGCCAGGGAGATGGGCATTGTCATTGGGCCCACACATGCCCACTCTTGATTGTGGGACAGGACCTGACGAGAAGAGATGGAAATGCTCACTAGATGGACAAAAACCAAAGCTACAGGAGTTCACTAGAGCTGTATGTGAGGGAGAATGTGCTAGAGTAAAAGGTTACAGAATTGTCCTCAAGTGGTATCAAGTTTTTCATGTTTTTATATAAGTTTCTTTTCCTGTTGATTTTAGCAACTTAAAAATAGTTTTTTTTAAGTTCTCTAAGTGGTCTTTATTTTATATCTCATCTCTCTTTTTTTGCAGTTAAAATATTATATTTATGATTATTACTGCCCACTTAGTCAAGTTGGTCTATATAATAAGTTTTTTTAAAGGCAAGATTAGAATCAGTCATCAGGGATGATTTTGACCCCCAGGGGACATCTGGCAATGTCTGTAGACATTTTGATTGTCTCCAATTTATAAGTGATCATTTGATTGTGTGAACTGGCATCTACTGGGTAGAGGCCAAGGCTGTTGCTAAACTTTGGCAGGGCCCAGGATGAGCCCCACAGAAAAGAATTATCTGATCTAGAATGTCAATAATGCTGTGGTTAAGGAACCCTGCTTTAGTGGTTTCACGAGAGCGGACCTTCTCATGGCCAAATTTATTACTCTACATTTTACATTTTATGGATTAAAAATAAATTAACTTTATTTCTAAAGGGCTTTTGCTTTTTTCTTGATTGTATCAGTGTATGAGAGTGTTATTTTGCCCACAGTCTCACCAATCAATAAACATTTATTTCTTACCAATATGATAGAGAAAGAAGGTATGTTTTGCTACTTTAATTTGCATTTCTCTTATTGCTGTTAAATACCCAAAATGCTTTTGGTATTTATAGACAGCACACTTCCTCTTGTCTGGATTACTTTGTAAATTAAAAAAAAATTTATAAGAAATCATTATTAAGGATATTTATACCACGTTAGCTCACAGCTGTTGCAACTATTTTCTGGATTGTTTATTATTTGTTTTTAAATTTTTATGGTGCTTTTGGGAATGGCGAAGGTTTTGAAAGCATCTTTGTGTCAAATCATCAGCCTCTTCTTTATGCTTTCTGTCTTCAGTGTTACATTAGTTTGCAAGGGCTGTCATAGCAGACCACCGCAGCCTGGATGGTTTAAACAAAAGACACGTATTGTCTCCTAGTTCTCAGGCTGGAAATCTGAGATCAAGGTGTGGGCAGCTTGGCTCCTTCTGAAGGCTCTCTCCTTGGCTGTAGATGGCTGTGTGCTTACTGTGTCCTCAAATGGTTGTCCCTTTGCACCTGTCTGTGTCCAGATTTCCTCTCCTGGTCAGGACAACAGTCAGATAGGATTAGGGCCCATTCTAATGACCTCATTATAACTTAATTACCTCTTTAAAGGCCATGTCTCCAAATACAGTCATAGTCTTCGGTACTGGGGGTTAAGACTTGTTCATATGATTTTCAGGGAACACAGTCCACAGTCATGTTCAAGGGGCCTCTGTCACCTTGGGAATATGTAAGTATTGGGGGGAAGTTATTCACACTCAGTAAGGTTTAGTGTCTTCATTCATTTCCTGCAAGGAGTGCCAACTATCTCTAGGGAGAGGATGAAGAGTAAGGGAACAAGTGTATGCTTCAGGCTTCTAGTCCAGTGCCTGCTCTCAGCTCCTGCCCCTGCTCCTTTCTACCAGCTTTCCCATGGCCTCCATGATGACATTCCCAGATGCTGTGAGAGCAAAGACTTTTCTCTGCAGGTTTGCAACATATTGTAAACGGGTAGCTAATAGCATGTTTCACCACTTGGCGAGTAAATGGACTGAGTTATTACTGAGATTACCTTAGGAGGCTTTTGTCGGGAGCATATACATAAAATGGAATAGTAGGTTCCTGTATTTGATTCAGTTCTCTCTCTTCCTCACTTTCTTCTGAATGGTTATGTCTTGCACTGTCTTCCCCCATTCCTGAAGCCACAAAACTTCCTCCTTGGCCTCGGCTGTTGTCAGAATGGACGTGAATTCCCTGATGGAGTAGGAGACTATGAAACGGCCCTCCCACCATGTAGCGATCTATCCAGACCCTCCAGTGCAGGGGAGAATCCCTGCTCTCGTGGTCTCCTTGGCAGTCAGTGCTCATCTGTGTGACTGGAGAGAGGAATGCCTGGCCTTCTCTAATACATATTTGAAAAGAGAAACAAAGACAGAGTTCAGCAAGCCTGGATGATCATAGCACCCTGGGTAAGGTGAAGTGGCCGGCACCTGTCCGCTACTGTATTCTTGGGCCTAGATGGTAAGGGTGTTGGGATGTATCATTCTGTTTGGAACAAGAAGGATGTTGTACAATGAAGAGGAGAAGTAGGCCCTCCTGAGGCACAGTGCACCGTGCAAGACAGCGTCCTCCAAGGTACAAAGTAGAGGGCTCAGGAAAGCCTGAGTAATTGAAGATCAGAAGATGCCAATTGCAGTAAGGATTGTTTTGAGCTGAAATCAGTTAGGATGCAGCAGCATAGGAGGAACTCTCTGCCATTCTCTTTTCTACTTAAAAGCAGGACATAAATTTTTCTTTTGTAAAGGAAATTTGTATCTATAAAGGAAATTTCTATTTGTAATGATATCTTCCTCTTCTAAACCTGGAAGAGAACTACTCCAGACACAGCTCTTAACCACCTGAAAGGCTATGAGACTGTATACTTGAAACCTACTGAACAACTTGTTTTTTAACCATACATTTCCAAATTGCCATTCTGCCCCTTATATCCCTCAGGAGCCCAAGCCCCTTTGCCTTTGTTTAACCTGTTGTCCACACTTTGTCACCCCGTGTAAGATGATATATAAGTTCCAAGCTCTAATCATCCCTTTGAGTTACTTATCACTGAGTTCTCCTGCGTATATGTACATTGTGTGAGTAAACTCATTTGTTCCCTTCTGTTACTCTTGCTTTTGTTAATTTAATTTGCACTCCCCAGCCACTGAACCTAAGAGAGCTGAGGCAAGGTTTTTATCCCTTTTTCTCCAGATGGAGAAAGTGAATGAAAGATTACTTTCAGAGGGGTGCCACTTTCAGAGGCCCTTTCTCTTTCTCTCTTATTAATCTTTTTTTTTTAAGTTTATTTCTTTATTTTGAGAGGTGAGGAGGAGCAACGAGAGAGGTAATCCCAGGCAGGCTCTGAAATGTCAGTGCAGTGCCTGATGTGGGTCTCAAACCATGAGATCATGACTTAGGCTGAAATCAAGAATTGGATGTTTAACCAACTGAGCCACCTAGGCACCCCTCTGTCTCTCTCTCTTTTTTTTTTTTAATGTTTGTTTATCTTGAGAGTGTGAAGTAGAGAGTATGTATGCGCAAGCGTGCGTGTGAGAGCAGGAGAGGAACAGAGAGAGAGGGAGACAGAGAATCTCAAGAATCCCAAGAATCTATGCTGATAGTACAGAGCCTGCTTGGGATTCTCTGTTTCTTTCTCTCGCAGAGCCTGATGTGGTGCTGGATCCCTCGAAACCTGAGATCATGACCTGAGCCAAAATCAAGAGTCAGATGCTTAACTGACTGAGCCATTCAGGTGCCCGTAGGCCTTTTTCCCTCTTTATCTAACCTGAATGCTAAGGTGAAAGGTTGTCTAGTTCTTTTTCTGCAAGGGAGCACTCAGCATTTAAAATATGGGACTGGCGCTCCCTCTGAACTATTCCCATAATCAGTATAAACCTATTATTTGTCACCAGTAGATAATGATGGCCAGTGGGGCAGAGGACAACTTTCCTGGGGAGGAAGGAAGGGACAGAGGAGTTGAAGCAAATCATTTATGCAGCTGTTGGTGTTTCTTTCCCATTGATCTGCCTTTTGGCTTCTGCTGGCCCATCTGTCGGCCTCTTTCAGTGCAGTTGTGGGGGCACACAGTTCACTAGGGCAAGTGTGTTAGTTTTTCCATTACACAGCTCCTATAGGAATGTCCACATAGGCTTGATTTTTTCCCCCCTCTCTTAATAGGATTTGCTGGTATAACAGAAAGACTAGAAATAGGATAAAAGGGTTTAAAGCCATTGCAGGGACCAAAAGCTAAAACTATTTGGGAAATTCAGAAAAAAAAAAAGGCTCAGGTATTTGGAAACTTTATGCTTCCCAAGACCTAATCAAGCTGACTGGAAAAACATGTGGTGATGTAACAGATCTTTAAGAGACTACAGTGAGGTGAGCTTCAAACACAGAGGTACATAGAACTTTGGACATAGACCAATGTGTAGAGACAGACAGATTTCTAGATGGCAATCAAGAACAATCTCTCTCTGTTGTCTTGGAAACATGACCTAAAGCTAAGAAGGAGACCTTCAGCAGAATGATAAAGACAATTGCAACTTGCACAAGGGTTATGGAGTCACATGTAACTGACATGGGGACTTTAGTAACTAACTCCCAAATAAAAAGCAACTAACTCCTCTGTCTCATTAAATTCACTCAACTATAAGCAAAGCCATTTGACATGCATATTAAGGTTACAACCTTAATTTTCATATTAAAAACAGAATCAAGTAAATCAATCAGCAGGCAAGCAGGGACATTGCAGGATTCTCCACCCATTTCCTAGTTGCCTCCAGGATTGGAGAGTTACCTTACAAGGCAGAATGGCTGGAGTGTCTAGCCAGCTGCACAGACTTCCCTTTAGTGGGTCTTAAATTTTAGTTTGCATAAGAATTATTATATTAGGCTGTTTACCGAAATTTATGAACCTTATATTTACTGGGCCATTTTGAGAACATTAGACTCCACTTTACTGCTGGTGGCTCTGATAAGATAAAATTAACTGTTCTCTCACAGAAATATAAATTCAACAGGAAAAAATGTGGACTTCTGAGGATAACAATGTGGACTGGATTATTCATTCTGAAACTGTGCACCTGACTCTACCCCGCAGGAGGCCTGTCTGTGCTGTTTGTTGGTGCGGGCAACACTGATGAAGTCTAATCGCACTTGTCAAGTGAATTCCCAGGGGATTCCTCATAGTCTTTTGGCTCTCTCAGTGGCTCCTTTGTACACTGCTGCTATCTTATTCTCCATGGAGACTCAGGGAGAGCCACATCATTGGATTCTCACCTGTCCAACGGGTTTTGTCTCAGCAGTCTTTGAGAAATAAATACCAGTGAAAGGGGAAGAAAAGCACCCTTGGCTTTTGATTCCTGGGTGGTTAGATGACCTCTTTTAGTGTAATTCTAGACTATTTTATGTAGAGGTAGGGAGGAGGTTGCTCAAAATGCATTTTAATTTTCATTATCTATTCTCTTGACCCCCAGGATTGGGTGTTCTTTGTTTTGAATAGTGTTACCTGATATTTACAACAGTCTGTTTTCACGTTAGAACCTATTTTCTTAATTCTTATTCTAGGGTATATAACTGGTTGGGATCCTGAATTGAAGTGATGTGGTACAAACATAATACATTGCCTGTAGAATTCTCAAGTGAATAACGGAGCGTAGAGATTATGAAGAGGAGTACCCCAGTACAGATTTGCTACTTGTGTTTGCATATATGAGACTTCATAATTATTTAACAAGTCCCTGTTGTAGATTATTCGTCCGGGTGGATGTGCAACTTTAAGAAGACAGAGATTCTCCACTGTATTTCACACACACACACACACATACACACACACACACAATACACACACACTCACAACACACATTTAAGTTTTGAATCATATGAATGTCTTATCCGTTCAAAAATGTTAAGTTAAAAAAGTCATCCTAAAGAAACAGGCTAATCTGGGAGAGGCGGCAGAGGATAATCTTACTTCCTTTGTGAAAACAACACTATTCATTCCAGTGAGAATTCAAGGTCCGATCTGAATGCCGCACTATCCACATCAGTCAATTTTCTTTCCTCCTGACGGCGCAGTGTGTGAACTGGCCTTGGGGAGGGAGTGTGTGTATGCATGTGTGTGAACCTCAGGGCATTTCTCCTTCCTCATGATATCCTGGTTGCTATAGTGCAGAGCTCTATTTGTGACACACAGAAAACACTTTAAAGAAATGCTGCTTCCTGACCATGACTTCCTGGGCAATCTGTTCTTCCGGAGACTGTTGAGCGCGAGAAGTTTACATGCATTTCTGGACTGAGTGAGCCCAGCTCATTCAGACCCTGGCACCACTGGGAGCAGAAAACCCCGTGGTAAGGGACAAAGTGTCCCTCGCGGGGACCACATCTCCTAGCCGCTTCGACTCTAGGGCTTTGGCACCTTCCTCTCATCTGTCTTCTCTCCTCAGGAGCAGCCGGTGGTACAGTTGGTGCCCTGTGTGTTGTTCACCCAGAGCCGTTTCTCATACCTAAACCACCAGTGAAAACAGGAAGTGATGAAGCAGAATTCGTCCTGCATCGGCACTGAGCAACTTTTCTTTCTTTTTGTCGTTCCTCATTAGGTGTAGACACGTGCGGCGGTCTGCACTGTAGGATACCAGTTCTACAAGCTTTGGACTCCCTGGGATCACCATGCCGCCCCCCGCGGACATCGTCAAGGTGGCCATAGAATGGCCGGGCGCCTACCCCAAGCTCATGGAAATCGATCAGGTCAGTCATGGTGGCAGCAGTCTGGGGGTTCTCTTCAGTCTTCTTTCTGTCTTGGAATTTTCACAGACTTTAGATAGCTCTTTTGTCCCCCTTTTCCTCTCTGGCTGTGTTGAAAAATCTGTGCAATAATAGTTGCAGTGTAGTTGGCTTTCTGTACCACATACAGTGATGATGCATGGGGTTTTTATACTTGTTCACCATCTCCTTGGATTGTGTCAATACAGGGTTTGTGTCTGAAGCTGGGTGAGAGGCAGGAGGGCCCAGTGGTCTGGGCTCTGGGCAGTTTGCACAGTGGAGGCTATCCTGACCCTGCCTGGCAGGCGCTCACGAGTATGTGTAGACCATTTTATCCTAGGCAACACAAAACTTAATTTTTTGATACACTTTCCCCTTTGATTTTTGTAGAAGCAGCCAACAAGTACATTATAGTAACAGCTTAATAATGAAATTAGTATGGAGGGGCTCAGGCTTGCCTCCCAGCTAATTGTGATTTTATTATTAGTGTAAAATGCACTGTGTGTCTAGTGTATTGTCTGGTGTGTAATAAATACTCAATACATATTTAATGAATGAAAAATAATATCCAGAAGATTTTTTATACGGCCTTACCTTTAAAGGCCTTCTTTTGCTTGGATCTCAACGGTCTTACGGTGTAGTTTTGATTTGATTTAATTAGATTACAGGTTATCTCAGGAAGGTTACTTATGCCATCTAGAGCAAATAATTTAAGGAAAAAAAGAAGATTGAGACTTATGTACACTTGGGGTTTCATAAAGCAAATAATAAAGAATTCTAGATGGCTTTTAACATTTTCACGATTAGGCTACCATGCCAACTCTACTTTTTATTTATGTTCTCAATACTGTTCTATGGTTATGGTCTGTATACATTTTTTCCCCTGGTCATATTTTATTATCTGGTTGAAGAATACTGTAAGAGTTGTATGGCATTGTGTGGATCCCAAAGAATATAAATCCAATAAAATATTTTATTTGTTAAAATAAATTATAAAGGTCAAATCAGATTTAGTCAAGCTTGAGTGTGAATGTGAGAAAAGATAAAACGTTAGGATTGTTGTCAAAAAAGGTGTCATCATACAGCTCATCATTGTCATTTTAACTGCTCTATGAGATAGTTTTTATGAGGCTCTAGAAGCAACCCATGTAGATACAGAAGCCCATCCCGTAGTTTTATATACATTTGTGTCAGGTGACAGATGTTCGTCCTTTTTCATGTGCTGTTTGAGAGAGGATATGAGGTGAATTTTTAAAATATGTTTGGGACTGCCTGGTGCAGACTAAATACAGTCAGGACTAGGTTTGCTACCAGCCAAGGGAGCCAGCAGCTTCAAAGGGGAGTTGACCTCTTCCATCCACATGGCAGTCCTGGGCTGGCGTGATGCTCTGGGGACATGACCCCAGTCAGGCCCCTTCTGTCTTGTTGCTTTGCCTTCTCTGTATATGTGGCTGAGGATGGTTGCTTGGGCTTCACCTGGGAGCTCACTGGAAATGCAAACTCCCAGGCCCTACCCCAGACCTCCCGACCCAGAATCTGCATTTTAGCTAGATCCCCAGGGGACTCCTGTATATAGTTAAGTTTGAGAAGTACCGAGCTGGATCCCTGGTACCCCAAGTCTGGGGCACTTGTTTAAATGTTCTTGGGGCTTCTATCTCAAGAGATTCTAAGTCAGTGGGTTAGTAAATTATTTCCATTCGATTCTGCCCTGGCCCCGGGTGTCTGAGAACCCCTGTTGTCAAACAGTAGCTCCTGATACACATTCTTAGGGGTTTGTGGAGTCAGTGTCCTGTTCTTGCCTTTGGGGATGGCTTTTGCTGTGTGTGTGTCTTAATACTTATTTTATTAATTATCTTTTTATTTTGGAACAATTTTAGATTTACAGAAAAATCACAAAGATTATATTGAGAGTTTCCATATCCCATTCACTCAGTTTTCCCTATTGCTAACATCTTAATATAACTGGTACATTTCCTAAAATGAAGACATTAACAACGGCACATTACTGGTAACTAAACTACAAACTTTATTTGGATGTCAACAGTTTTTCCACGAATGTCCTTTTTCTGTTCCAGGATCTAATCCAGGAATGCCAGCCACATTGTAATATAGTCGTCATGGTTCCTCAGTCTCCTCCAGCCTTTGACGGTTCCTCAGTCTTTCCTTGTTATTTCATGGGTTGAAAGTTTTGAGCAGTAACTTTATTTCAATACAGTTTTTAAACAGAGAAATGGCAAGAATAGTACAAAGAACTTCTGTCTACCTTTTATACATATTCTTTAAGTATTAACATTCTGCTTCATATGCTTTACTATTTTTTCCATTTTCTCTATTTTTAATATATAGCTTTGTTCTGAACCACTCAAGAGTGATTTAGAGGCATCATCCCCCTTTATTCCTAAACACTCAGTGTAGGAACAAAATCATTCTCTTACATGACCATAGTCTCTTTATAAAAGCCAGGAAATTGAACAGTAGTTCAAAACTATCATCTAATTCAAAGTCCATAGTCCATATTCAAGATTCATCAGTTGTCCCAATAAGGTCCCTTATACATGTTTTTCCCACAGTCCAATATCTCTCCTGTCCCTATGGTCTCCATTGACCTGGAATGTTTCATCTTACTTCATCTTTTGTGAAGGCGACAATTTTGTAGAGTACTGGAAAGCTTTGTGGGATATTCCTCAGTTTGGTCTCTCTGATGCTTTCTTCCCAGGTTTTGCATTACCAAGTGAAATGCCAGAGACATGATGTTGTGTCCTTTTCTGGGCATTGTATCAGGAGGCACCTGATGTGTCCTTGTCTCATTCTTGGTGATGATTCCGGTTTTATAAATGCAGATGTGAGGTTCACAGAAGTTAAGTGATTTGCCAATCCGTGAGACCAGGACACAAACCCAGGTCTCCCTTACTCTGAAGACTGAACTTGTAAACAGTTGGCTAAATCGTGGGCCTCATGATATTGCACACAAAGGATTAGAAACCTAACCCCTTATTGCCCTGAAGCTGCTGAAGTTGGAGTGAGAGACTCATGGCAGTGCTCGTGTCAGGTGTTGTTTCTTGATTGAGTCAGAAGTTGGCACAAGAATTGGAAATGTATTTGCACATGCAACGAAGACTTGAGCAGTGATTGGTACTTGGGTTTTTTTCTGAACTTTTACCTTGTTCAGTGAGGGACGTATAACCTGCCTCTCTCCTGTGGCACGTTACCTTTGTTCAGAAAGTTCTTTGCTCCTTTTTACCCTGGGTAGCTACTATTTCACTGAAAGGTTATTTCTGGGAGTTGGGTTTGGCTTTGCTGTGCCGTGTTCTCCTAAAACCTTGAGTATCCTTCCACTTATCCCATTGTGTTGTCACTGTCTGTCAACTCGAACTGATGGTCCAACTCAACCTTGAATGTGCCCAAGGATTACCCAGGGAGCTTGTGAAAAATGCACATTCCAGCCCAGCTGCAGAGATTTTGATTCTGTCGGCCGGGGGTGGGGCCCTTCCTCTGCGCCGTGAGGAGCACTACATGAGTTTGATGCAGGGGCTGCCACACCTCCCAATCCAGTGGCTCATGAGAAACCGTCATGAGCCTGTAAATTGCTTCATCTTTGAGTGCAGTTTCTCTAGTGCCTGGAAAACTGTCCGTCCTTAACCAATGGATATTTAATTAATGAATAACTGGGAGAAGGAGCTCATTTCTGCTCAGCTTTGCTCTAGCGATGCCCGTTTGGTTCAAGGGGATATCTACACGGAGTCAACTGGTTTGTCTTCTCTCTAAATTGTGAAGAGACAATTTTGTGCTTCTACTCAGCAGGAATAGCCCCTACGGGCTATTTACAAGAGGAGTTTGCTGCACCATAGGAAGCTGTCAGAGGTGTTGTAAACTATCTCATTGGCGGCTTCTGCTTTGGCCTTTACGGTCTGGTGCCGAGTTTCACCCTCAGGAGTCCCTTGAAGCCATCAGTGGGTGGTTCTCTGGACACACTGAGCCTCAAAGTCTCCCACCCCCTGTCCTGGTTAACTTACGATTTTCTGAACAGCTTATTTCTCAACCAAGGGTATAGAACCCTCAACACTCTGACAAGAGTTAGTGTGGCCTAAGTGATGCAGTACAGTCTCCAGGACATTGCAACCTGGATGGGGGCCCCGGAGCCCCCATATTTGTGAGAGGGTATCTTTGAGCTTCACTATCTTCGTTTTGTAAAGCTGACATAATAATTTTTCACTTTCATGATTGCTGTGAAGATTAAAGAAAATGTGTGAAAAAGAATGTAGGACGTTGCCTGGCTCAGATAATTACTCCATAAAGGCAGCCCTTGTTGCTGCTAGTTTAAGCAAGTTCTCATTAGATTAGAAAATGAGATGCGCCGATTTTCCTTTTTACCTGCCCTTCGTCGAGAACAGTTCTCTGGCTTTCTCCTTCTTTCTCTGCCTAATGTTTTCATTTTTATTAAAAATTTTTTTTAATGTTTATTTTGTGGGGGAGGTAGAGAGAGAGGGATACAGAGGATCCCAAACAGGCTCCACGCTGACAGCAGGGAGCCGGATGTGGGGCTCGAACTCACAAACCATGAGGTCGTGACCTGAGCCCAAGTCGGACGGTTAACCGCCTGAACCACCCAGGCACCCCTGCCTAATGTTTTTAGTGTCTAGGAATAAGAGACAACCAAAGGGTAAGTGGGAGGCATCACCTAGTAATAAAGGAGATTGCTAACTGGATGTGCAGCCAGTTTGTGCTGTGGAATATTCACTGGCTCCCTAGCACTTCTCCGTGATATTTTCTTCCGTTTCTTGGCCACCCACCAGCATTCTGGGTGGCCGCTGTTCTGTTCCCGCACATGTTCCTCAGGCCTCCGGTTTCTCCTGTCTGCCCTGCCCCCACATTCCTTCCTTTCTAAGGCGTGCACTGAGGTCAGAAAGCCACCACTCCTGTCTGTGCCTTACAAGCCCTCTGCTTATGTTTGCATGCCTCCAGGATCCCATGATGCCCTTGTCTCCTGCCACCCTCTTCCTGTCCCACCACCCCCACTGCCAGAGGAGGGAAGCACTGGTCTTGCCCTTGTCTCAGAGCATTCAATCTGTCCGAACCCCCAACTCTCTAGCTGTCCCTGTGTCCTGTCCTTACCCATCCTTTCCCCTTACCTCAGGCTTTGCCCCATCGGCGTTCTCTTCAGTTGTTCTTTTCTTCTTTGCTTTCACCAATAAGTTCTTCTGTTCCTGCCTTGCAAGACCCTTCTCTTGACCTAGTAACTCTCTTGCTAGTATGTAATTCAGTTTGTGTCTTTCCATTCCAAGTTGATTTAAATGTTGTCGGTATAGGCCACCACCTGTGCCGTGTTGGTATCTCCTTAATCTGAGAATGAGTAACAACTTTCCCCTCCCCAGAGCTGCCCTCTCATGGCTGCAGTGCCTTCTGCTTTGCTGAATCGAGTGGTCCTCACTCCGCCTTGCTTGCTTACACTTGGCCAAGCTGCTCATTCTGATCTTCTTGAAACTCCCATTTCTCCATTAAGTGGTGATCCTGAGATTCCTCCTCCTTGTCTGATTAGTCTTGGTGGGTTTCCTTCATGGTTCCACGTCTTTCTCCTTTCTAAATCTGTCCCAGCCTCAGTGCTAAGCCTTCTGGTCCGTGTGTTCATTACTGATACTCTTTGTCTAGATTCCATGTTCTCTCTTGGCTTGAAGTATGACTTCCGTCTAAGTAACACCAGCTCTGTCATGAGCGTGCCCCTGCTAGCAGGCCACCAGGTCTTCTCCACTTGATGGATACATTATTCTTCTATATAAGCCTCCATGTGCTTGCAGAGTACAAGCCAGTGATTTGTGAAACTGTCCAGATGTTAACCTGCAGAAAGGTGGTCTGATAGGCATTACCAACTTTTGGAAGTTATTTCATGTAGAAGAAGGATCGGTTAGATGTTTTCACAGCCTCAAGTGTACAGACTCCATCCTGTCCATACAAGGAGACAGAGGAAAAGCTAGCCTTAGCCATCTGGGCAGGCAAAGGGTCTGGGTCATCTCTAGTATCTGTGCATTGGACAAGCCCTTGGGAGGGCTGTTATCCATCAGGTTCGGGCCCAGAAACAATGAGAGGGAGAGATGCATGTAGTTTTTTTAATGTTTATTTTTGAGAGAGAGAGAGAGAGAAAGAGAGCGCGAGCAAGCGTAGGTGTGAGTAGAGGAGGGGCAGAGAGAGAGGGAGACAGGATCTGAAGCAGGCTCCCGCTGATAGCAGTGAGCCTGATGTGGGGCTCAAACTCACAAGCTATGAGATCATGACCTGAGCCGAAGCTGGATGCTTAACTGACTGAGCCATCCAGGTCCCCCACATGGTGTTTAACCTTCGTGAGATCCTTCTCAAGGGTCCTTCTCAAATCCTTCCCAATTGCTTCAGGGGTGAGGGGTATATGCAGTGTGCTTGCAGGCTCTCCACGCTCACTCCTGCAACAGCAGCTTGTATTGACCTGTTTGATTTTTGCATGCTTTTGCGAAAGATTTTGTTTGAGGAGAGTATACCACAATTAAAAAAAAGTAAGTCATGGATAACTTACTTGACTTGAGGTCCCATGGATGACTTGCTTGACTTGAGGTTCCCTCCATGATTTCCTTTCATATTACCCAAGGTGTAAGGTATCATCATATTATCCAGGGTTCAAAGTTGCTGTGTGCAATTCTCAAGTACCATCTTGCTATCTAGAAGCTGCCCCTTTAGAAGCGTGTCCCTGCACATGCTCGTACATTCGCTTCCTGCAGTTTCTTTCTAAGAGGTAAGCCTGTTTGAATTTCTCCTGCCTTCGGTTCAGCCCTTCATTCCTTTAAATCCTGGCTTTGCTAACACTGCCCAGAGCCTCTTTTGTATTCAGACCTTTTCTGAGTGTGTTATAATGCAGTTTTTTTTCTATCTTTTTCATTTCTTGTATCACTTTCTTTGCCTGTAGCTTTTATTCAGTTAATACAGTCTGCACCTAATGTTACTTACATTTTTTTTAATGTAACCATGTCTTTTGAAGTGGATTATATGCTCCCAGTGGTCAGTCAGCCTGTGTTTTACATACATTTGTACCCTGTGGTCCCTCACATTGATCTCTGTTTCCATGTGCATCTACTTAACTTTGAACTATGAACAGTAAGGATGAGAATAAAACAGTGTTATTCTCCATCCTCCTAACAGAAAAATTCTAGTAGCACCCTCTGCCTATGTGTGGTTGGGGATGTTATTTCCCTAAAAGAAACCTACATGATGTGTTTTCAGGCAAGCTTGTGCAAAATAACTCCTGTATTTTCCCCTCAGCTATCCTATTTCTGTAGATATGTTTTTTACATTTTTTTAATGTTTATTTATTTTTGAGAGAGAGAAAGAGAGAGAAAAAGAGAGGCAGAGAGAGAGGGAGACACAGAATCCGAAGCAGGCTTCATCCAGGCTCTGAGCTGTCGGCATAGAGCCCGAAGTGGGGCTCGAACCCACGAATCGTGAGATCATGACCTGATCTGAAGTCAGACGCTTACCCGACTGAGTCACCCAGGCACCCCTCTGTAGATATTTAAGATATAATCCAATATGCATAAATTTGATTTACCCAAGACTTTTTAAAGCTCATTAATTTCATAAAGTGCATTTAAATTTTTGGGCTTGACTTTGGAGTTTTGCTCATTCTATACATAATAATAACAGCAGCAGTAGAAATAATAGCACAGGCCATCTGATGAGCACATACGATGTGCCAGGCACTATGTTAAATGCCTTGCATGGAGTATTTCATTCCAACAAGGCAGACTTTAGACGTCCTAGTTCATAATTGTTCACAAGTTCATTAATTTGCCTCAGATTACACAGCTAGGAAGCTACTGATTTGAATCCAACACTGCATGATACTAAAATCCAGGCAATTTCTACTAAACCATAAATCTGTTTGGTAGCTTCTTTTTTAAAAATTTCATTTCAGCCTAATTGAGTTGTAATTGACTTATAAGATTATAAGATATTTAGAGTGTACATCATGGTGATTTGATCTACAAATACACTGTGAAAGGATACTCCCCCATAGAGTTAATTAACACACCCATCACTTCACATATTTGTGTATGTGAACGTTCAAGTTCTATTTTCTTAGCACATTTCAATTATACAATACAATGTAATCAGCTGTAGTCACCATGTTTCACATTAAGCCTTATTCATCTTATAGGTGATAGTTTGTACTCTTTCACCAGCCTCTCCCTATTTCTTCCACCTCCCCAGCCCCATGGCATCCAGCTTTCTATTCTCTGTTTCTGTACGTTTTATTTTTTAAAGAATTCCACATAAGTGGTACCGTGTAGTATTTGCCTTTCTTGGACTCATTTCACTTGCTAAGTAGTTCTTTTAAAGATTCTCCATCTCTTTCACTCCTCCCTAATCATTCCCACCATTTACACCAATGTGATTTGAGCAGACACGTAAACCATTGACAAGTTTGCCTGCTCCAGCCACTAATGATGTGACTTCCAGGCACACACTGTGTTATGAAAGCAAAGATGGTATTTCTTTAAAAATGAGTGGCCTGGGTTGCTCCAGGAGGAGCCCACCTGCAGTGATACATCCTGTTGAGGCTGGACACTGGCAAGGCATTTTGGTTTGGGGCTTACAAGCATCGATGGGGGGCAGACTGATAGGGACTGAAAGTCTGGGCTGCCACTTAAGAGCTGTGTGACTGGGGGTAAGCCTCCTGCTTTGTAAGAAAGAATTGGCAATATTCATACATCCTTCCTGGCATTGTGGGGATTCAGTGAGATCATCACTCTATGCTCTGCTTAATAATGGTAACCACTAGCAGTCAATTATGAGTTTTTCAGAGTGGCACATAGAATAAGCTTTTTGTGTTTCAGGCAAGACTGGAACCAATAATACAAACTTCCCCTTAAGTGCGCTAAAGTCAGTTCTGTAGCCTGAAAACCCATAATTCCTGTGACATTTAAATATTGACAGCCTGGTGAACTAAAATGACAACTGAGCTCAAAATAAGTTTTGAATTCAGCACTTCAAGATCGCGTAGCACATAGAATGCACAATATGAGTGTACTTAATACCACTGAACCATACATTTCAAAATGGGTTAAGGACCACCTGGGTGGCTTAGTCAGTTAAGCATCTGACTTGAGCTCAATTCATGATCTCACAGTTTGTGAGTTCAAGCCCTGCATTGGGTTCTGTGCTGACAGCTCAGAGCCTGGAGCCTACTTTGGATTCTGTCTTCCTCTCTCTCTGCCTCTCCCCTGCTCGCACTCTGTGTCTCTCTTTCAAAAATTAATGAACATTAAAAAAAAACTTTATAAAAATGGTTGAAAGTGTAAATTTATGTTGTGTTTTCAGTTTATTTATTTATTTTGACAGAGAGCAAGCACGTGTGTGAGCACAAGCCGGGAAGGGGCAGAGAGAGAGAGAGAGTGAGAGAATCCCAAACAAAGCCCGATGTAGGGCTTGATCTCCCCAACCTATGAGATCATGACCTGAGCTAAAATCAAGAGTCAAAAGCTTAACTGACTGAACCACCCAGGCGCCCCTGGAAATTTTATGTGTAGTTTACTACAATACATAAAATTTTAAAATTCCATAGAATCGAGAAAATGATTTTGGATTTCTGAAAAGGGATGTTCTAACTTTGCATTGCAAAAATTGAAAGTCCTCTAATTTTCCTAAACTGTTCTTTCCTGAATAGTTAGATTATATCACGATTTCTCAGCCTCAGGACCACTGACCTTTTGGACTAGATGATACTTTTTTTTAAAAATTTTTAAATGTTTATTTATTTTTGAGAGAGAGAGAGAGAGAGAGACAAAGTGTGAGCAGGGGAGGGGCGGAGAGAGAGGGAGACACAGAATCCAAAGCGGGCTCCAGGCTCTGAGCTGTCAGCACAGAGCCTGATTTGGGGCTTGAACTCACGAACCGTGAGATCATGACCTGAGCCGAAGTCAAACAGTTAACCTTCTGAGTCTCACAGGCTCCCCTGCACTGGATGTTTCTCAGTTATGAGTGCTGTCCTGTGCATTGTAGGATTTAAGCTGTATCCTGGCCTTTACCCACTAAGTGCCAGGAGCATCCCCTCCCCCAGTTTTGGCAACCAAAAATGTCTCTAGACATTGCCACTTGTCCCCCGGGCAATAGATGAATTTCTCTGTTGAGAATGGACTAAACTGGTGGTTCCTAAGCTTGGTTCTTTGCTGGAATTGCTCACGAAACATATTGAACATACGGAGAGGATTATTTGTAGGTACAGTCGGAGGCCCAGGGCTTCCTGTTTTTATCAAGCTCCTTGGTGATGCTGATGCTCTTGGGGCCAGATTTGGAAATCACTGTTGTGAGGCCCTCTACATTTCTGACTCTCTCGGTCGGCGACTCATCTGGTTCCCACAGTAACTTTCAGGGAGAGATGCAGTACCCGCCTCGGTAAAATGGTCCTACTAATTCTTCACCTCTTCTTACTTTACACAGTGTCCAAACTTAGCACCTGCAGGAGCTCCTTCTATCCCACATAACAAAGATGTGACAAAGCCTGTGTGATGCTGGACTATTGCTTTGTGTGATGTCATAATAAGGTAGACTGACACTGTGACAGGAATAGTCACCCCTCATCTGATTTGTGCAACTGTTGGATTTGCTATTGTAGCTGTTATTACTTAAACTTCCTTTACAATAAAGTGACCGGGTCATTTCCCTTTCTGCTTTAGCTCTCTCTCTTTGTGTGACAGAGTCTGTATAACCTCATAAAATAGAGTTTGCCACGCTTTAGAAGGAAAAGACAGCAAACCTATTTCTCCCCTCAACCATGAGCTCGGTTTAATTGAGCAAGAATGAACGCTAGCATTCCGCTTTTCCTTCTGAAAACGAATTGCAGATTTTAGTTTGCTTTCCAGGTAGGTTTCAGCAGAGAAACCTTTCTGCAAGGGGGTGGCCCTGGCGAGAGGAATATGCCTTTCCTTGTTCCCACCATGCATTCTAAATACGTTATTATGTTTTATTAATTGACTTTGAGAAGGTTTATTTTTGTTCTTCCATCACAGCCATCTGTGATCAAAAGACAGCCAAATGGCTTTGAGATAAGATATATCCATTTTCAAAACGATTGTAGATGGACCATTACGCTGGGACAGTGTTGTGGTGATCTCTTTGGGTTTATCAGCCTCATCACCATAGGATGCTGGTCATTTCTGGTTCACTTCTTTCTTGACCTCCTGACCCATATAAACAGCCACGTATCAGCCTATTTACGTTGGCCATCTATATGTCATCTACATGTCCCTTGCCCCACAAACTCATTATGTTCAAAACTGTCCTGTCTTTCCAAGACCTGTGTCGTTTTGCTTTGGAATCTTCATGTTTTGCTTTTCCAGGTGATAGATGAGAACATACACCTAGTTTGCTGAAGCTGAAACTATATGTCCTCCCAGGCTCTTTCCTCTTCCTCAGCTTTTCTGTCCAGTCAGTTACCTCAGGAAGCTTGCCCGCATCTGGTCCCTCTTTATCACATCTGCTGCCACTGCTGCTCTGGCTGACCCTGCTTTCCCTGGGCAGTGTGGAGGAGCAGAGAGGGCACCAAGGGAGGACTTAGAAATGAATGTGTCAGATATCTCCCAAAGGGAGAGGAAGATATCTACACAGGCAGGAGATTATGAACACAAAGGAGGTAGATAGAAATCGAGGAATATATGGGTATTAGAAAGAATCAATTAGAAATCTTAGAAATGGAAAATATACATATAGTAAGTGAAATATAAAAAAGAGGGAAAACTACAAAAGTAAGTAAAAACAATAAAATGCACAGATAGAGTAACCCCAGAGTAGATTTGGCTAAAGAGAAATTGATAACTTGGAGAATGAGAATGAGGAATTCATCCAGAACATAGCCCAAAAGATAAAGGAATGAAAAATATGAATGTGAAGCTGTGTTAAAAGGATACATTAGGAAGTCGCAACCTATGTCTAGCTGGCAGTCCTACTAATAAAGAATGTGGGGTGCCTGGATGGCTCAGTCAGTTGTGTCTGACTTCGGCTCAGGTCACAGTCTCATGGTTTGTGAGTTCGAACCCCACATCCGGCTCTGTGCTGATAGCATAGAGCCGGCTTCAGATTTCCTGTCTCCCTTTCTCTCTGCCCCTCTCCCACTCTCTCAATCTCTCTCTCTCTCTCTCTCTCTCTCTCTCTCTCACTCTCAAGAATAAATAAATAAATATTAAAAAAAAAGAACAGAATGAATAGTGGAGAGGCAATATTTGAGGAGATCCTGGCTAATATCTTTCTCTGGAACTGAAGAGAAATTCTGCAGTGGGAGAGAACAGGGGCTCTGGATTTGGCTGACTGGATGAGTAGAGGCTCTCTTATTAGGAGCTAAATGGACTTACTCCTTTATCCAAGAGCCACAGGAGAAGGAAAGGTTTATAAGTAGGGGATTGACATGGTATGGTTTGTGCTTTTAGAAAATTTCCCTGCTGAAAGCAATCTAAAATCTGCAATTCATTTTCAGAAGGAAAAGCAGAATGCTAGCGTTCATTCTTGCTCAATTAAATGGAATTCTTGGTTGAGGGGAGAAATATGTTTGGTGCCTATCTCTTCCAAAGCATTTGTATGTTTTGCAAGAGGTAAAATAACATAAGAGAGATTATTTAGACAGCCCTTTCAGTAGCTCAGGCAAGAAGTGATGTGCTGTGGCTTATGTTAGTGGTGGGAGATAGAAAGAAGTGAAGCATGTCTCATCAAGATGTATAGTAGGATTAAATTGACGTGAAATAGATGATTGATTATAGGTAGGGGGTATCAGGTAAGGGAGAGGGAAATGGTAAAGATGATTCCAAGATTCCTTGTATGAATAGCTGCGTAAATTGTGATAACAGCTATCAAGATAGTGGAGGGATATTTAGGTGGACTCACAGTTCATGGAAACCTTACACAAATGGGTGCAGGAGAATAAGGCAATTATCTATATGGTTGTACCTCCTTTCAGATTTTCTTTGGGTTTCAATGCACTGGCCAGTTTGTCCACTTAACTGGTCTCTCGATCTCCAGTGTAATCACCTGTCATTAGAAAATGCACTTGATTATGTCACTTTCCTGCTTAAAAACTCATCATAGGTCCTATCATCAAGAGTTGTTTATAGGACATAGACATCTTTTGCCTCTGGGTTGCCTCTTATGCCTCTCTCTCATTTATGCATATGACATTGTTCATATGTCACATGAGTATCCATTAAGCCATGGCTTTGCTTTTACTAGACCTTCAATCAGAAGTGCCCTAAGCAACCCAAATATCTGTTTTTAATTGCTTCTCTGTACCCAGAAACAGAATAAAGAAGAAGGTTTGCAAGTCACCTGTGAGATTGACTTGGTAGGGCTGAAGAACCAACAGTATAGTATGAAGGGCAAGGGAGCTGTAATGTTGATTTCAAGCTTATTTTCTGGCAAACTAGAAGAAGATGACTAAAAGTTGCAAATTAGGAAAGAGTTTTGGAGTAGGATTTGAGTCTGAGGTTATGGAAGGATACACACTTAAGTTAAAAAGGCCTGAGACAGAAGGGCACTACACAGAAGTGAGGGGTGGAGGTGTAGATTTGAGCATAAGGTGAGAAGGGGACCAGAGCACAGAGAATTCTTCCACCGGATGTCAGAAGTCTCAGTATTAACTTAGGATTTCATCACAAAGCAGTGTCGTCTACTGTTCTCATTGAAGTGCTAAAACATCATGCCTTAAATAGTGTTCATCACAAACTCACTATGTACCAGGAACCAAGATGCCCAGAAGTCCAGCACCCTTTCCCTTCGGTGTTAGCTCTGGGCACTTGGGTGTACTGTTCACAGTTGCCAGGACTCCAGATTTGGGATGGAGTTAAAGAGCACGGATTCTGAAATCATATAGGTCCAGGTTCAAATTCTGGCCTTGTTCCAGATGCTCTGAGGCTTTGAGCAAGTTACTTAACATCTCAAGATCCTGTGACAGTTTTCTCATTTGTAAAATAGACTTAGTAATAACATCTTGTAGGGGGTATATGGTAGTTGGTCAATAAATAGTAGCTATTCCTATTACCATTGGTGTCAAAAGGGCTGGCCAAGTGATGATAGATAATAAAAGTCTGGGTTGATGATATCTCAAAGGTAGGGGAGTTTTAGAAAGTGCTTGAAGTTGTGGCCATTGTTTTGCATACTCCAGACCCTTTGAGAAGAGCCTGTTTTCTTATTCTTCAAGGCTATGGTTCAGCCTTAGATTACCATTGTCCCATTCATGGGACATCTATTTGAGACATGGAAGTCCATGTCTTTACACTGTTTGCTGGCAGATGTCCCAGCACACCCATTACCATTCAAGAAAGAAGGATGAGTTGGCATTAGCATATCCACTAATAAACAAGTTAGCCTACTACATGGCAAAGAGAGTCAAGAAGTAAGAGAGAGGGAGAAATTGAAAAAGTAAACTCACTTCTTAAAAATTTCCTTTGCCACCAGTTCCTCTCAGCGTGCTTTTGACTGCTGTCTTATATCCAATCTCGGTTTCTTTGCAGTTGATAAACCTTCATAATCCTGTGTTTAAATTGAACCTGACCCAAGTAAGGTTCTGGCTTTCTTGTATCTGCTCACCTGGTCTGATAATATCCTATCCATTGGGGTCCACAGTCATTTCTGTTTATCCTACTGAGCCTGTCTGCCCTTTGAATTTTAAATCACGCACATAAATACTTATTAACCTTCCACATAAGAATTTGACACAAAAAAGTAGACTATTTCACAGGAGTGAAGGTAGGCAGACCATCCGACCTGAGCTGGTTTGGAGTGTGAATCCCTTCTTTCCACAGAGGAGAACACTTAGCTGCATGCGTGTGTGGAGTACAGTGGTGTGTCAGCCACTGGGAGTCATCTGGGCATACTTCTTGGAAAGGACTGGAATCAGGGAAAGTTGAGAGGGATATAGGACATAAGAGATTGGTTGTTATTGCTGCCTGAGATACTAAAATTTGGGGGAAAAATATGTTTCTTATATTGCTAGCAACATTGATATTAGGACAATATAAAATAGCCAGGGATTAGGAAGGAGAATCAAAAAAGATAATTGATATGAGTAGTGTTTTGTTTTCACATTGTTCATTTTTATATTTTTGTCACTTTCTAAAATTTCAGTATCCCTTCCAATTGAAGACAAATACAGTTTCTACTGAGGAGAAATACCAGAAAGCTCAAAGAGAAAGCTTTTTTTCACTTGTGTTTAACCCACTAACACATAAAAGTGCTAATTATTTATGTCTTGGCTCATTTACACAGTCCAATGATTTTTACGACACAAAGATTATACTTTATCTTGCTAAAATGATAATGCTAATATTTAATGAGTTTCATGAAGCTTGAAACAAGTCATTATAAGGAAACCATTTTTGAAACAAATCATCATTTGTCAGGAAAAAGGTGGCATAGCCTATCATCTTTCAGCATTTAAAATTAATGTGATACACATGGTTTTACTACTTTGGAGATGTAGTTGTGAAGCCCTTTGTCACTTCTGACATTTAATGGAATCCTGTGTCGGTGATTCACATTGAAACTGTTATCAAAATACTTGTTTTACAAGAACCAGCTAAATTTGCCCAGGAAAATGTGGTTTGGTCATTCTCGTTCAGATTATTCAGGCTGCTGATAGGAAAACAGAGTAAGCACACAAACCTCTCAGAGCACATCAGGTTCCTCCATACAAAAGGTATATGGCTCCAAAGCATGGAGAGTCGTCACAGGGCTCACTGAGGGAAAAATAAAGCTGTTCTAAGATGACTTGTGTCCTTGACACAATGTCAGGAAGCACCTCCGGGAACTAGGCAGGTTACTATACATTAAAGTTTCTCCAAATTCTATTGTAGGCCAAGTCGTAGTTAACATGCGTATCCCTTCTCAGAGGTGTCCTGACGTGTGGAAGCTGGGTTTCTTTTCTTTCTGGGCCAACATTACTCATAACTGCTGTGCAGAATATGTTCAATGAATTTCCATCTATAAAAGCAAAGTAGAATCCCAAGTGCTGTGCTGTACCGCCTCAAAGTGTCAGAATAAAGCATCTGTCACATTCTTTTAAAGCATTGGAGAAAGGCTTTTTAACACACTAAGACCAAAAACTTTAAGTCTCTGTGGAAAATAGTTTTGCAATTAAAGGACTGTAAGACGCTGGCCGTATGGAAGGGCAGATGCATGGTGGGGATCGGAGATTGCTTCTGTTTTCCTCTTGCTATGTTCCATCTTTAGCTCCTGCGTGAGCTTTAGCGGCTGTCAGAAAGAAACCAGAAGAAAGGGAAAGACGCTAAAAGTCCAGAAAAAGAAGATGTGGTCTTAATCAAACAATATTCGCTAATTGCACGCCTTGTGGGGGCCCAGCAACCCCTTGCCTGGGAAGTGACAGAGGTGTCTCAGAGGTCTCTTCCTCCATAGCAAGTATACCCAAGTTGGCAGATGAAATGAAAATGAGCTGAAGAATGAAGAATAGGACATGAGAGCCAAAGGCAGCACGGGGGTTGGAGTCACTCAAAGAAGAAAGAGGAATTGGATATTCATTCATGTATTTATTTCATCAACTTTTTTAAAAAGTACCTGCAAAGTGGCAATATAGGATACAAGAGTTTTGACAGAAGCTATTCATAGGTAACATTATGCAGCACCTTACCCGTCCTGGGTGCTATTTCAATGGTTTTACATGTGCCATCTCAGTTCATCTTCACAATACTACTGTGTGTGAGGTACTGTGTTTATTTTTAGTAGAGAAAACGGAAAGAACAAGAGAAGTCATAAGCCTAAAGATTACAAAACCCAGAGCTGCAGAAGTTGGGGTTCAAGCCCAGGAGGTCATTTCCTAAAGTTGAGAGCTCATAGTTGAGGGAAGATCTAGAAAAGCAGGGAGTGGATGAAAATTCAGTATTCCCAATGCTTCTCTGGTGTCTGTTAACTTGATGTCCCCACATAAGCCCTTTCCCCTCTGTGTCATTAAAAACATCTGAAGTAAATAAGGTTTCAGTGAAGCCAGGCTCTGTTTTCTGGGCAATGTCCATTTTGGTACAAGTGTGTGCCTGAAAAGTGACTGTCAGAGGCTAGAACAGCAGCCCACAATATGTAGGTGCTCACAGCATGTGGTCACATCGCTGGGGCTGCTACCAGCCTCCAGGGGTCGGTGTCAAGGCAGCAGTGTGGGCACCAACAGATTTAAGAGCCCCTAGGTGAGCCTTTGGGCTAGGTGAGTCTCCAGGACAGATGCCTCGGCCAACAGATAGGAACGGATGGTTAAACAGGAACTGTACTCATCGGAGACATGTCAGGGATGGGGACATGGATGTGGCAGAACCGTGGGGCTCTCTCCAAGGGAAGGAGCCTCAAGGCAGGCTGGACTCTGCCTGCCCCTAAACAAACAAGCAGAGATTCTCAAGGATGTTTCTTCTTGGGATTCTCTGATGCCTTAAAAGAACCATGTGGTTTGTGTGAGAGCACAATTTTTTTAAGAGATAAAAGGGAGCCAAGAGGAAGATCTGGTTTAGTAAGGAAGACGATGAAGTGTTAAGCTTTCATGAAAGGGCGGCAGGGCATCCACGTGGATCCGTGGATCCGCACGAGGGGTTATTGGAAATCCTGGACCAGACTTTAGGAGAGGGTCAGAGAGGGAGGCATGGATTCAGGAATTTATGATACTGGCATTTCATTAAAGACAAGGGAGGGAGAGACAATAAAAAGGAAAGCAAAGAACCAACACCCATTTTAATGAATAGAGAGAAGAGATTGTTGCCAGAGACATAAGATTAAAAATGAATTGCTAGAGAATTTGGCCATTCTCAAAAATCTAGCAATCTTATGAGAAGTAGATACACAAATCTTTTTGTATAGGAAATTTGCTATCCTGACTCTCTGTAATTTCAGTTAGATAAGGGAATTACTCTTTGGTAATTTCAGTTAGATAAGGGAATTCTTTTGGAGAATAAGAGTTAAAGTTGAAAGGGAGGAATAAATCTTAAAAAACAAAAAAAGCTACTCCTTGAATATAACTGTTGGCACATGATACTTTGCCAATCGGATTCATATGGCAATGCATACTTTGTTTGACAAATAAAAATATTTCTGCCAACATTAAAATTTCCCCAGAATAATATAAGATGAAGAAATACTTTTCTATGCTGCAAGATGACCTCACTGTTGCTAAGGGGAATGAGGAAAAGAGTGTGGTGGTCTGGGGCCATCCCTTATCACCTTCACGGTGAAATCTGGTAACTGTCTAATTCTCCAGGTTATCCTTAAAATGGTGGTGCCAGACTAGTGTTTTCTGTTTGGGTATCTTGTTCAGTCCCAGTTTATGATAGTGCTGTTCACCTGTGTGTCCTTGCTAACGGATGGTGACAGTCATTTGATGGGTATCTGTTTTATCACCTGTTGAATTACACTTATCATCAGCTAGCTCGCTCAATGCTTTTCCAAGCCATGAATCCAACTCCTTTGAGGGTCGTCTGTGCAGGGAGTAGTGACAGCCTTTATGTGTCTAACAACTTTCAGCCAGCAGCTACTTAGAGCTACTCAGTGTAGGTTAAATGGTAGGAAGGGGGATGTGTGCTAATTAATCCAGGCTGTTCTTCAGAATAGTTTTCTTTATATTCAAGCCTTTTGTTTGTTTGTTTTTTAGCAGAAAGTGAATGTGTAGGTTTTCCATTGAACAGAAATGTATTGGGTCTCCTTTTAGATTCTACTAGCACCTATAAACTGGTAACTAGTACTGAGGGCTGGAGAAGATGAACACAGATGAATTAAGAGGTCTTCTTCTCAAGGGACAAGAAGATAAGACAGATAAAAGTTTGGGGGAGTGATTTATTTAATGTGCTAAGTACAGAGAAGGAGTGACCTCTGTGTGTGTGGTGGGGGAGATCAGAGACATCTGCTTAAAGGTGGTGGCTTTGAAATGGATATTAGTGGTAGTAAGAGTTCATTGTTAGAGGTGGAACAGAAAGAAGGAGAGGGACATTTCAACAGATGGTATAAAGTGTAAGTATGGAAGTGGGACTTTTTTTTTCTTTTCCTTTTTTCTTTTTGTTTGTATGTTTGTTTGTTTGTTTGTTTTTGATGAATCATGGACTAATCCAGAAGCATGGGTAACAGGTACAGGATTAGTAGAAAGTTTGACTGCTTGAGCATAAATTGTGGAAGGCCTTGGATGACAAGCTAAGGGATTTATACCATATCGGTGATGGTCACTGGGAATCTATGGAGGATATTGGAGCAAAAAGAGTGTACCTGAGCAAAGTTTGTAGGGAAAGTCAGGTTGTGTCCAATTATGGCTAATGCAGGGATTGGAGAGAAAGACACTGGGAATGTGGAGACTTATTTGCAAGGATCTGGTGATGGCATCCTGAGAACTCTTAACAGAGGTAGTAGTAAGGTCTAGAAAGGATAAAGGGGAGACAGTTTGAGGAGGAAACAAGGATGAGACTCAGTGGAAATGTGTATAGCACAAAATAGGGTAAAGAAAAGGGGAAGGCAAGGATGAATTCTCTACAAATGTATGTGAAAAACTGTTCAATGTAGGCAACTCCAGTGTAGGAACTAATCAGAGTTTGATGTGCCAGTGGAGCATTTGATTGAGAATTTGTGGTGAGTCATTAGTAATGAAGGGAATGGTTGGGACTAGGGACAAAGAATGAAAGGTGATGGGACTTGGGGGAAGATTTGTCTGATAGCAGGAGTTGGGATGGGGAGGGTCAGTATGTTACGAGATTAGTTAGGAGGTGAGAAATCATGATGTGTCTTTAACTCAGTCGACCTGGCAAATGAAGAAACAAAGGCTGCAGATGCTCCTGAGCAGAAGTGGGGCAACCAGAGCGAACGGTTGTGGTGAGGGTGGGGGCCTTTGAGGTCCTGCTATTGTTGGGGCAGTTTGATGGGTGAGAGTGATGGTTTTTGTTTGTGTATTTAATAAGCTGCCTGAAGGAGAGTTAAGTGCTGTATCTAGCAAGCTGCCAGAGATGTGCAAGAGAATATTTGGAGCCAGAACTATATACACTCAGGGCAGTTGAAGTGAATGAGGAACTGACCAATTAAGCAAAAGCGGAAGAGACCAGAACAGAAATGTGGAGTTAGGAAGCTAGAGGCAAAAGAGAAAGAATTGAAGGATCTCTTGGCTTTTATTGATGGTTTATTGGTTAAAACTGTAGGAGACTGAAGGAAATACCATGAAAGCTCTGGAAAGAGGGTTTCCAAAAGAAGGTAGTAGTAATAGTGTCAAATAAGGTGGATGCATGAAGGGAGAGGAGGACTGTGAAAGTTCACTGGCACTAGCTTTGGGTGGTGGGGGCTAATATTTCACTGGAACAGCAGGAAGAATGAAGGAGACAGGTGTGAAGTGGGCCATGGAACCAACCCCATCCTCACATAACATTTACTTTGAGGGGCTAAGGCTGCCTTGTGGGTGTGCAATGTTCAGTTAACTGTGATTCCTTTTCATCGGTGGTTTAGAGCCTTTATATAATCTTTGTTAAATCTCTGAGTTCTTCTGTGGTCTTTATGCCTTTTATCTATCCAGCCTAAGAATGTTCTAGATATAATAGTACCCCATAGACTTCTGTCTATTCAAATTTGAGTTAGACCTGAATTAAAATCTAAGAAATTCCTCTATGATATCTCAACTAGGAAGTCTAATTCTGGGAGCTGTTGTGTTAGATGCCTTCTGTTACCTCAGTAGGAATGCTTTCTTGGTCTGATCTGTTGTTTCAATGTAATTCAAGGCTGACATCCAGCGTTGTTATTTAGATTTCAGTTTTGAGGGTGCAAAAAGTAAGATTAGGGGGCTAGAAGTGATAGGGCTTCATGAAATACGGATAGCCTGGAGAAGGCTCTGGCAGTTGGAAGTGCAAAATCCTCATCTTCTGGGTAAAGGTTTACTCCTGAAATTCCTTTGTCCTTTGAGAACACCTTTGCCCCTGCACTCAAAGCTAAAGCCATAAAGATAAGTTCTTGCAAAGCCCTTGGCTTGTATAACATGTAACTTCACTGGAGAACCCAATCTCTATTTCTCATCTTATTCTAAAGGAGACCAACTCAGGATATTGGGATACCCCAGCATCTTGCCACTCCTCAGAGATTCTAGGTTCCCCTTCTTCCCACTGGGTTTTTAGTTTAGTCAGACATTCTTTTGAACACATGGTGGTGGACTCAGTCGTAGAGGCTAGATCTCTGGTGGGCAGGAGTTCATTGGAGGAACCTGTGGACTGAGCTGGAGTCAGCTTTTAGCTGGGGCTGGAGACCCTTAGAAAGGACTATGAACAGTGTTCAGAATTCAGTAATAGGGCAGACATGGTAACATCATGTCCCAGGGCTATTCTGTGACATGAGAGAGTAAGAAGCCAGAACCCTAACCCTTAACGCTTTTTGAATTTTTTTGCTCTTGTGTTAACTCTCATTTAATTTAATTCTTACAGCAGTCCTGAGGAATTGGTAGGTCCTATGTCCATTTTACAGATAAATTAGTTGAGGTTCAGCAAATTAAGGAAATTATAGATTATACTGCAGACCAGTTAAGGAGCTAGGGTTTGAATCGGTGCTGCTTGATTCAGAATTCCTTTCCCTATTCCACATTCCCTTCAGAGGGACAGAAGCCGAACATGTTTATATGTAGACAGCTTATTATATGTTTGTATTTGAAAATCCAACACCATGTGTTGTCTTTCTTTGATTTTTCTGCCCCCTTTATTGCTTGTCTGTGATTTGTTCTTTCTGCTGACATGCTACCGCCCACCCCAGGAGACAGACAGGGGGGTATGTTTATGTCCAGAGTAGAGAGGTTTCAACATCACTGAGAAGCTGTGTGTGTCTCTCTCTGTGCTGCATTCCTTCTCTCCGGGGGCAGGCGGAGTGGAACACAGCTGTGGCTGTTAGGCCTAGAGCACAGCTGTAGTCAGCCGGCCAGTTGACACCATGGCACATGGTGTCATAGTCTCATTACTCAAGTGTGTCCAGCTCAAGCTGCTGCATGATTGGCATTTGTCAGGGCCACGGTTAGGAGAAGAATTCTATGCACTTTGTAGGAACAATTTCGCAATGCCTCCTATTCCATTTGCCACACGTTCTCATAAAAATATCATGAATCCAAGCTTGTTTGCATAACACCACACTGCTGGTTGCCTGCTTCATGTACGAATCCCGAGGAATTCTAGTGATCTCCTGACCTCGGGCTCTCATTGCCTGTGAGATCGTTGAACAGAGCTGTTTTCATCTTGATTTTAAAGCAGCTACGTTAAATATGATGCATATTTTGTTCAACTAATAATGTTAAGAATAGAAAAAAGGACCACAAGGGTATTAAATCATTAATATCTGGTGGTGATGGCCAGTAGATTACACTTTGAGAAAAACAACAGACTCATTGACAACAATCAAGAATAGCAAATGGAAATTCTCCTTACTTAGATATCTTTTTATTAGGCCCCTTTTCTTCTTCTTTTTTAATTTAAAATGATGAAATGAAACTAATCGCATTTCCTCTTTTTGCTATTTTGCAGAAAAAACCACTGTCTGCAATAATAAAGGAAGTCTGTGATGGGTAAGTGTTACTTAGGATACATCTGACTTGTTCCAGTCCACAATTTGAGAAGCTAATAAAATATTCCCGAGCAATTATGAAACATTATTCCTAAGTCACTACCTGACCTCCCCAAGGACATTAAGAATTACTATGTAAGATTTACATGCCCTCTTACACCAAAAAATTACTGTTGTTTCTCAAAGAGCAGAAAGTGTGAAATGGCAGGTGTATGCACATGGGGGTCAGTTTTATTTATTTGGAAAAGTTATGGTTCATTCATCCTACTCAGAAGGGAGCAGTCTGAAGTTCCTGAGGTTAAGTACACACCTCATCTGGCATAAATCGAGAGGACCATTCAGGTTCCCATAGAAGGTGAAAGTCCCATAAAGGACAAGTCAGTGTGTAGTTGTGCTGCCCCATGGAACTTCACAGTGTTTCAGCTTTCCTACTTCTCTTTGTCTGGCCTAACAATCCAAAGGGAAAGCATATATAGAATTGCATAAGGTTTTTCTGCTTCTGAAGCAGAATTATGAAGAGAGTGTTACTTGGAGTTTATTTAAGACCTGGGATACTTAATTAGAATGTTTCCATATGCAGCAAGCATAGTGATTGGGGATTGCAAAAGAGACAATGAAATGTAACAATTATCAAAAATTTAAATTGCATTCATTTCTTCCATTTTCCTCTTTCTGCTCCATTCCTTCAAAATGGGGGAGGAATGTAACATTATATTTAAACACCCCTGCCTCAAAGCCATGAAGAGGAAATGCTTCAAGGTGAGCAACATTCCAGGCATTAGGCGTGGAATAAGACCAAGATGATCCATGTAGGAAAGGATTGGTCAGGTTACTGCAAGGTGGGATAATGTCATTTTGTTTTAGGAATCTCATTGTGGGGTATGTTGGGTACTGGCCAAATTCCAAGTGTAGGGTGCTTGATTCATCTAATTGTGTCACGCTATAAAAATGAAAATGACCACTTTTTTTGTTTGTTTTTTTGATCAGTTTATGCTTGTATTTTTAAGGTGGTCCCTTGCCAACCATGAATACTTTGCACTGCAGCATGCCGATAGTTCCAACTTCTATATCACAGAAAAGGTAGGTCAACCACATTATTTAATGTGGGACACTTCTGTTTAAAAAAAAATTAAAATATGACTGATATTTCCTGTGTTCAGGACTAGACTAGACATGCTGATCTAAATTTTAAACCTCTACCATCCAAAAAAAATAGAGTGTGCAGAGCAAACGACTGCTACTTTAGTATTAACAAGGCAATGGTTAGCCACTTCAGGAGTGAAAACCAGATAGGTTTCTGCACCCCATTTTAGCAACTACATTTGCCTTCTCACTGTGCATATACTAGTCATTTTTCTTTCTTATTCCTTGGTTACAGCATTTATATGATGTTTAATGATTCCTTTCTCAGACTTTTTTTTTTTTAAGAACAATCTCTTAATTCCTGTTTAAAGCAGTGGACACAGTAGACAAGAAACCTTTTCAAAGGTGCCATTGTGTAGACACTGAGTGTTCTGTGGCTCTGGGAACCTTGCTTTCTTCTTGGGTGATTTTTTTTTTTTTAACCTCTGTAAGAAGCTTGGAGAAGGAGGAAGTGGTGAAGACTAACATGGTTCTGGCAGCAAGTAAAAGCAATGCCTTTGAGAGATCCCTGATAGGAGAAGGGACAACTAATATTTATTCAACGCCTACTGTGTGCCAAGGAACTGGGCCAGGCATGTTACATTTGTGTGGATTTCTTCCTCAAGACTAACCTGCATTGTAAACAGCACTGGCTTTGGTTAACAGATGAGAAACTGAACCATGAAAGTCCAATGGCTTGGCCAATATATCATGAGTAGTAAATGATAGAATCAAAAAAGAAGTTCAGTTCTTTATGCTTCTATCACTTTGCCTTGTGGGAATTTCTAGAAGAGCTTAGCATTTAGCTCAGTTTTATGAAGAATTCACTGACACATAGAGCCAATATTGTCCTCATGAAACTTTATAACCTTGTGGACTTGGTGGGGAGGGAAGGCTCAGCCCCGTCAACAGTTTTCATGACAACAAGGTAGTCAGCGCTGGGACAGAAGTAAATACAAGTGCTCATGGAGGAGGGGGTTATTGGGTGACCTTAGACTCCAGGCTTTGTTCCTCCCAATCAGCGAGCAGTCCCTAGAATGACCATCAGTTTACCTATGTATCAGGTGCTTGTGCAAGGTGGTGGCTGTAACGAGGGTCCTGCTTTTACCGTGAGGGCTTGCTGTCCCCAGAGGAGTGTGTATGTAGGGGGGTGAGGGGCTGGTCCATTCAGTCCAGCTCAGTAGGAGTATAGCCAGAGGCCTGGGAATGCTTCTCAGGAATTGCTTTCTTTTTCCCAGATGGACACTGGAATTTTCATAACTGATCATGTTTTCCTGTCTTACTAATTGACATAAAGCTGAGAGTCAACAAGTGGACTAGATTTCCTGGCCCATGTTATATTTAACTTTGCTTGTTCCTTTGATTTGTTCTATAGACACTTAGTTTTCTGTCTTTATTTTCCCTTAGCTTCATTTTCTTACTATTTTTCATTGATTCATTACTGCATTTATATAATCTGCATCCTCTTCTTCATGAGGTAATGAGGGTATAAATAAATAAGTTCAATGTTAGCAGTTAAACATATTACTGTGGATATCTTTAAGCAGAATATGGTCTCATTTCAACTTGGTTCACCTTTTAAAGATAACTAAAATGGTACAACTTCTAGGGTATTATCAGAAAAGATTGGATGGTTTTCTACTATTTGGAGCATAATATGAAAAAGTGTAAAAATTATTGAGTGATACAATTATAGGACAATAGAAGTTATAATGGGTTTTTCAAATGTCACCAATTAGTGGGCAGTGATACCAGTTGTACTGGTTGCAATAGCATTAAAACTGAGAATATAATAGGACAGATCACAGCCCTTCACCTATGTTGTTTGTAAATCCTTGTGTCATACACACACATATACAAGACATGTGTATTGTGCTGGGTTTTTACCCTGAGTTGTGGTAAAACCACAGCCAAGAGTCATGGAATCACAGTATCCCTGCGTTTAATTAATCTGTATTGGCTTGTGTCCTCTGGTGGCTGTCCTGTCATCTGTCATCATTGGCAGGAGACCTCAGTTTATTGGAGATTTCTCAGACTGGAGAGCATACTCATTGCAGGAAGAACCTTTTAGAAATGTATGTTTTCAGATCCCACTCCCAGAGACTCAGATTGAGTTGGCCTTGGATATGGCCTAGGATTTCGCAATTTAAGAGCCTCCATGGGATTCTAATGGAAACCCAGGGACCACTTGGGGGGATACAGCTCTGGGGCTGTTTTTTGGTACCGGTACCATGTGTACTAGACACTGCATGTCGTGAACAGAAGTTATGCACTAAGTTTGATTTAGAAGAGTGTGTGCAGCCAATTCTTGGAATAATTTAAAAATTCATAAAATATTTATGCTTTTGTTCTAATGAAAACTAATGTATACACAGAAAATTGAAACTACTCAGAACAGTGGGAAAATCATTAAATGAAAAAAAAATTTAATGCTTTATTTATTTTTGAGAGAGAGATAGACAGAGTATGAGTGGGGCAGAAGGAGAAAGAAAAGGAGACGCAGATCCCAAGCAGGATCCAGGCTCTGAGCTGTCAGCACGGAGCCCAGCTCTGGGCTTGAACTTGTGAACCGCAAGGTCATGACCTGAGCTGAAGTCGGATGATTAACGGACTAAACCACCCAGGCGCCCTGAGAAAATTGTTATTTTATTAGGCATCCTAGTTGTTGTTTTAGAAAATCTTGTGTTGCCTCAGGACATTGCTAATGCTGAGTTTGAAAGGGACCGCCACCTACGTCTATCGTCCAGTCTGTCTGTCTTCAGTGGGCAGTAGCAGAGATTATTCTTGTGTTAAGAGTTTAGGGAATGAGAGGACTCATCTTCCCAATCATCATTCTTTGTTTGTAAATAAAATGTCATCACTCTTCCTACTGCAGCTGTTAGTGGGCACAGCTGTATATGTGTACATGTGATACAGAACTCTACACGACATGCACAGGGCAGGAGAGGACCTTGGATCCTGGGTCACAGGGGCAAACCTGGGCTGCCTTCAGTCTGTTGTTAGGTCTGTCTAGTTCTGGGCAGATACTCCTATACATACAGCCCATTTTCCATTTTAAAGTAACGTATTTAGCATCATCTTGGTTACTTATAGCCTAGTGAGTTGTTAGGTAATATTTGCATTACCATGGTAACTGGTGACTAATTTTTGAAACTTGTGCGGTTCTTCTTAGTTACTGATTTTCCCTTGCATATGAGGTGGTCTCCCACCCTCTGCCAGAGATAAAATTTCACCTGTAATTTGAAAGAAGAAAAATTCTCCAGGCTCGACAAGCTAACGCATTTTATGACTGATGGATGGATGATTGTGTTTCTCTTCTAAGATCCTCAGGAAGGCAGCTCCCCTACTTTTCTCTTGTTATCCAAGTGCATTTTCCAAAATAGTCTTCATTTGCTTATTGGGCCATTAACTTTGGTTTTCAGTGGGAGAGAATGTTATGTTGTTGAGCAATGCTCAGCAAAAGCATAGTGTAGAAATGCCTTACAGAAAGTTAAGATTCAGCTACTTACAAGCTCAAGTTCTGCTCTAGAAATTTTATATTTCAGGGGGATGTCCCAGAGAGAGAGAGAGAGAGAGAGAGAGAGAGAGAGGAAAAATGGAGAATAAAAAGTGAATTATGTATCTTTTTTCAGCTTTATTGGGGTATAATTGACAAGTAAAATTGTAAGATCTTTAATGTACATGGTGATTTGACATATGTATACACTGTGTAAGGATTCTCCCCATCTAATTAGTTAACACATCTATCACCCCAGTACTTATTTATTTGCTGAGAATATCTAAGTTCTACGCTTAGCAAATTCAAGTTATATAACACAGCGTTATTGACTATAGTCATTATATTTTGCATTAGCTCCTCAGATCTGGTTCATCTTATGGCTGGAAGTTTGTGTTCTTTTACCAGTCTCTCCCTATGTACCCACTATCCTTCCAGGCCCTGGCAACCGTTGTTTACTCTCTGTTTCTACGAGTTGGACTTAAGTGATACAATGGAGTATCAGTCTTTCTCTGTGTGATTTATCTCACTTAGCATAATGCCCTCAAGGTCCATCCATGTTCTTGCTAATGGCAAGATTTCTTCCTTTCTCATGGCTGAATAATATTCCATTGTATATATGCCACATATTTTTTTATCCATTCATTCATCGACAAACACTAAGGTTGTTTCTATACCATGGCTGTTGTGAATAATGCAGCAATGAATGTGGAAGTGCAGATGTCTCTTTGATAGCCTATTTTCATTTCCTTTGGGTAAATATTTGAAAGTGGGGCTGTTGGTTCATATGATAGTTTTATTTCTGAAGAGTTGAGGAACCTCCGTGCAGGTTTCCCTATTGGCTGTACCAATTCACATTCCCACCAACATGTATGAAGGTTGCATTTTCTCCACATCCTGGCCAACACTTGTTTGTTTATTTGATGATAGCTATTCTAACTGGTGTGAAGTGATATCTTATTGTGGTTTTGATTTTTATTTCCCTGATGATGAATGATGTTGAATACCTTTTCCTGTACTTATTGGCCATCTGTGTGTCTTTGGAAAAATACTCATTCAGTTTCTCTGCTCATTTTTAAACGGGATTTTTTTTTTTTTTTTTTTTTTTTTTTGCTGTTGAGTTGTGTGAGTTCTTTATATATTTTGGATATTAACCCCTTATCAGATAGAAGATTTGCAATTATTTTCTCTCATTCCACGGGTGGCCTTTTCGTTTTGTTGATGATTTCCTTTACTGTGAAGAAGCTCTGTAGTTCGACATAACCCACTTGTTTATCTTGTGAATTGTGTGTTTACTTTAAGTATCCTGGTGGGATTTGTCTTCCAAAAAAATTTTATATAGAGAAACTGCTAAGAAGCATTTTAACTCATTATCCTCATTATCAGCATTTAACTGATGATGATGTGTGTATTATTATCTCCATTTTACAATGAGGAAGGTGAGACAAAGAGAGATTAAGCAACAGGTTGTATAGGTCATGCAGATGGGCAGTGGTCAAGCTGAGTCTTGGACCCCAGGGGGTCTTTCTCCAAAGTCTTCTAGGCCATCTCCTGGAACCCTCCGTCCCCAGTGCGCATGCATCAATTTGTTCATGATGCCTTTTCTCTGTGGACCCCAGACCACTGGTCCTGATGGTAATTGCCTCACAAAAATAAATACGGGAAGTTACAGCCAACTTCTTGTGAGCATTTGTTACCAGCTTCAGTCTGTGGCTTCCTTAGTCCCTAAAAGGATAACTTGGAGGAAGTTGTAACAAGTAGTCTTCCACTCACTAGAAATTAGCAAAGTACAGCTGAACCTTGAACAACATGGGTTTGACTTACCCTGGTCCACTTATACATAGTTTTGTTTTTGTTTTTTTGATAAATACAGTGCAGTACAGTAAATGTATTTTCCTTACGATTTTCTTAATACCATTTTCTTTTCCCTAACTTACTTCCTTGTAAGAACACAGTATATAATACATATAACATACACAATATATGTTTCTCAATATGTTGTTGGTAAGGCTTCCAGTCAATAGTAAGCTATTTGTCGTTCAGTTTTGAGGCAGTCAAAAGTTATATGTGGATTTTTGACTGAGTTGGACATCAGTGTCCCTAACTCCTCTGCTGTTCACAGGTCAACTGTACATTTTCATTTTTTTATTAATTAAAAAATGTTTTTAACATTTATTCGTTTTTGAGAGACAGAGATAGAGCATGAGCGGGTGAGGGGCAGAGAGAGAGGGAAACACAGAGTCCGAAGCAGGCTCCAGGCTCTGAGCTATCAGCACAGAGCCTGACGCGGGGCTCGAACCCACGGACCGTGATATCATGACCTGAGCTGAAGTCGGATGCTTAACCGACTGAGCCACCCAGGCACCCCATAATTTTTTAAAATTTACATCCAAGTTAGTTAGCATACAGTGCAACAATGATTTCAGGAGTAGATTGCTTGATGCCCCTTATCAATTTAGCCCATCCCCCCTCCCACAACCCCTCCAGCAACCCTCTGTTTGTTCTCTATATTTAAGAGTCTCTTATGTTTTTGTCCCCCTCCCTGTTTTTATATTAGTTTTGCTTTCCTTCCCTTATGTTCATCTATTTTGTATCTTAAAGTCCTCATATGAGTGAAGTCATATGATATTTGTCTTTCTCTGACTAATTTCGCTTAGCATAATACCCTCTAGTTCCATCCACATAGTTGCAAATGGTAAGATTTCATTCTTTTTGATTGCTGAGTAATACTCCATTGTGTATATATACATATATACATATATATATGTATATATACACACACACACATATATACTACATTAAAAAAAAATTTTTTTTTGAGAGAGAGAGAGACAGAATGTGAGTGGGAGGGGACAGAGAGAGAAAGAGACACGAAAGTTGAAGCAGGCTCCAAGCTTTGAGCTGTAGCACAGAGCCTGATGTGGGGCTTGAACTCATGAACTGTGAGATCACAACCTGAGCTGAAGTCGGACATTTAACCGACTGAGCCACCCAGGCACCCCCCACATCTTCTTTATCCACTCATCCGTCAATGGACATTTGGGCTCTTTCCATACTTTGGCTATTATTGATGGTGCTGTTATAAACATTGGGGTGCATGTACATTTTCATTTGGATTGTATGGATTGTGTAATTGTGCAAGGTAGTATTATTGCACTAATACCATTCTTTTTAGGAAAGTTTCCTTGTCATCCTTAACCCTAAGCCCCTAAACATTAAAAGAGAGCGGGGCATAGTGAAGGATGCCATTGGTAGCTGTTCTATTGTTAACCCCCTCCTATGACCTGTTTCAGAATGTCTGAAGTGTAGTGATATACATTGGCAGGATCTTATTTAGATTAACTCTGATTTTGTAGGAAGAGAGATGGCCAGGCCTCATCTGGGCTCTCCCAGCAAAGCTGGCTGCACCAACCTTTGGCAAGGAAATGGGGTCATTTGTGGGGTACCTCTTTTTATGCTGTTCTCACTTCCCAAGTGCTCTTGGTTCTCAGAGGGCTTGAGGCTCCTAGAACCTGGGCAGATAAGGATTGTGTCCCTGGGGCTTATATGTTCCACCCAGTCAGGAGATCACTCAGGTACCATGTGGAATTCATTTCAACTGTCATACTTTGAGTGCTGGGCTCCACAAAGGGCCTGGGGAGAAGAATACGTTCCATTCTCTGCATTCATGACCTCACTGTCCAGTGGGGGGACATAGTCTTGAAATGGCCACAAGTTTGGAGGAAGGAGAGGAAAGAATGAAGTAATTATAGGAGGGAAGAGGGAATCAAAAGGGTTGTTGAGCAGGCTAACTATGTCTGACCTGAATTTGGGAAATATATTCATTTAAAGACCGCACTCTTTTTGTGAGTTTTAGCACCCTGGCAGGCCAGTTCGGGAGTGCTTTGGTGGGGGGAACAGCAGCCGTGAACATTTATTGGATGCTTCCTTCACATGGACTATTTGTCTTATTAAATCTTCACGGAAAGCCTGTGAACCAGGTTTTATTGTTACACGTTCCATTTTACAGAGGGCACCGCTGAGGCTCAGGGGTATAAGTAAGTTGGGACTGGACCCAGGAAGTCTGACTCCAGAGCCAGTGTCCCATGCTCCTCGGCTGTGCTGTGAGACAGGCATTTAGGCATTCCTCATCATGCTGTACAACAATTAGGAGGCACACCGGTTCTTGCGGCTGGAGATGAAAATAGATTTTTCCATCGTCTTCTTTTGCCTCCCTAGTTTCCTCTGCTGAAAGTCCTCATTCTACCAGCTCTTGATCCTTCAGAAAGCCTTTGGCTCGACATACATCCTTGACCCAATAACCCAATTTGATGAGCATTGTCGAACTAAGCAATTTGCTTTAGAAATTCCGCAGAGGCACACACATCACCAGTAGAACTTCTTTTCCATTTGGAACAAGGCTAGCGTGTCCAAAGGAACTGGATCCATCTCTGTATGGGGGGTCAGCTTTGTACAGAGACAGTGGATGATGACACCTTGAACTGGGTCAGCTAACACAGCGGTACATGTCTCTGTTGGTCGCTAAACAAAATGAGAGCAGGAGTGTCATGTGGCTGACTCAAGATCACTGTAATGAGAACAATTCAAATTTGTATATATGCCTTGGGTAATTTTTATTTCAAACATGCCCTTTTTTGTATGGAGGACATAGGCTATCTAAGAAAGAGAGAACAGGGGCATTTTTATTAACCACGTTTTTCTATTTTGCGTTGGTGTCCTGAAGCACAAGACATCTCACATCAACCTGGTTCATCTTTTAAAAGTGGCTAAAATCTTGTGGGGTTGGAGGTATTACTGAGAAAAGATTGGGGAATTTTCTTCTATTTTAAGTATAATGGGAAAGTGTAAAACTTTTTGGATAATAAGATTCTAGGACGATAGGATTAATAGGGGTTTTCAAACTGTAGGTCATCACTCATTAGTGGGAATCACATCATTTTAATCCATTGAAAGAGCTTTAAGAATGGACTGTAATAGAGTACAAGAATAACAGAGTCTATTACATGTGTTGTTCTGTGAAATATTTCCTTCTCTTACATTCATATATAATACATGTATAGTCTTAGATTTTACCTTGGCGTGGGGTCAGAAATGTTGGAAAGTCACTGAAGATCGTTACAATGAGGGTTAACCAGGGAGAATAAATACAAGGCTGTATGTTAAATAGTGTAAGGAAGCCTCACGTTTGGAGTGTGTTCTTCCCTGAAGAAAGTATTACATGTACACAGACCACCACTACCACCACCACCAAACAATACACAAAGCAAACTGAGGCATGTCTGTTCCTGGGGAGCTGTCCTGCCCCTGGTTCCTGGGGGGAGCAGCTCCATGGCCTGGTGCCATGTGTCCTTTCCCGATTGTCACAGAGCTAATGGTACCACGAGCTGACACCTCATCCTAGCTGCCTGCTCCCCCCATATTCTCTTCTGGGAACCTGAAAGTCAGAGGTGAGTTGGGTGATGATGTTTGCTAGAACAGGCAGTCATGTGGAATCACATTTGATGGCAGATAAATCTTACCATGAGCTAAATAGTTGGTAGAGCAAGCTGTACGTGCACAGAGTAAAACCAGCCTGCAGGAAGGATTGAGATGAGTGGGGATCAAGTCCCCGGAGGAAGTCTGCAGAGATGGAGAGGGAGAAGCTCCCCACCCTGACTTCCCCCTCTGCTTTCTGTTTCCTGCCTTTGCACCCTTGGGAGAGGACCTGCCGGGGCTTTCTAGTCCTGCCCCTTTACTTAAACCACTTTATGTTGGTCTTGGTTACTCTTGATAAAAAGAACTTTCACTCGGATAGGCATTTTAATTGGAGTAAACCAGAGCCCAGGAATGTTGTAAATTTCCTGACCCAGCCACATTCCCTTTTCTGCTGCCTACGGTACAAGATTCTGGATTTGTTCACCAGCAGCCACCGTTGCTGTCTCTGCAAGCTGCCCCTCTGCCAGGTGTGACCAGCACAGGCCTCCACCTGCAGACCTGAGCCAGGGCCCCAGGACCGGCTCTCAGCAGGCAGGAATGCAAAGAAAAATGCTCCTGCTTTTCACCTTGCCCTGTCCCCTCAACCCTCCCGGGGTTCCTGACTCCAAGCATTTCTTCTATGCTGCCCCTTTGCTCTCTCCCTTGCCTTTCTCACGACCTGCTGCCTGCTGTGGCCTTGTGAAAGACTCAGCGTTTACATGTGCCTTGCTGCTGAGTTCTCTCTTTTTTTTGACTTGTGCTTGAACCTGACTTCTATTATGGATGCTCCTTGCCCTAATGGCTGCTGGAATGCCTGTCACCAGCTTTTGGAAAGCCCTGGACTCTCCTAGACAGGCTGCTTATACTGGATCTGCCAGCTCATCACCCAGGGCTATCAAACAGAAACAGCCATGCCAGGAGGGGGGAAAACAAAAACCATGCATGCATATGTTCGAGAAAAGAAACTTGTATCGACTTCCTGGATGTGCCAGGCACTGTGTTGAGCTCACGATGGTTCTAACCTTCATGATCCCCAAAGTCCAGGAGAGAAGAAAGACAAATATTTAGCCCAAATTAACCAGTTACAATTGTAAATGTCACAAAGGACAAATGTAAGCATCCAGACCTAATTTAGCCTGGAGCAGGTGACATTTAAGCAGAGATCTAAGACAAAGGTGCAGGGGGAGGCCCTTAAAATGGGCAAAATGTCACTAGAGAGTTTTGCATAGGCCTCAATTTTCAAGGCCTTGTAAGGCCATATTAAGGATGTTAAACTTTATTCTTCTTTTTTTTTAACTTTTTTTTTTGATATTTATTCAATTTTGAGAGAGAGTGACAGAGCAGGAGTGGAGGAGGAGCAGAGAGAGAGAGGCACAGAATCCGAAGCAGGCTTCACGCTCTGAGCTGTCAGCACAGAGCCCAATGCGGGGCTTGAACCCATGAACTGCGAGATCATGACCTGAGCCGAAGTCAGCTACTTAACTGACTGAGCCACCCAGGTGCCCCAAGATGTTAAACTTTATTCTAAGAGCATTGGGGAGCCTTATGGTTTTAAGCTAAGCCATAAATGACCAGGTACAGACTTCCCTGTGATTAGTCTGAATGCACCATACTGGAAGAGTTGTCAGCCTATGCTAGAAATGATCAGAAAACCATTTACTATGGAGAGAAAGGAAATTCAAGGGTATTTTGAAATATATCTAGAGATTGTCATCAAATGCTGGGTAGCTCTCTTGATTCCAAGGGGAAAATGGGACCAGATAAGGATCTTCCTGAAATGTCTGCCTTCAGAAAGCTTGCTATGGGGGTGCCTGGTTGGCTCAGTTGGTTAAGTATCCGACTCTTGATTTTGGCTCAGGTCATGATCTTACAGTTCATGGTTCAAGCCTTGCATTGGGATCTGCGCTGACAGCGTGGAGGCTGCTAGGGATTCTCTCTCTTCCTCTTTCTCTGTTCCACCGCCCCCACAACTTGTGCTCTATCTCTCAAAATAAATAATAAATAAACTAAAAAAAAAAAGCTTGCTTTGTATTAACCTTCTCGATATCTTGGCTAAGGCTAATAATAACATATTGCAGTTAAATTGAACTGCTCTCTTTATTTATTTCCACGGTGCTATCTTCTTGATAAATTTGTTGATTTGCACAGCCAGATAAAATGTTAATATAATTATCTGACTAACATATTCAATTTTAACATCCCTTTTGGGTACTCCTAATAGAGAACATAAAAAATTTCTAACTTATATTCATAGGAAAATAAGTAGAAAAAATATCTGTAATATTTCCTATAGATTGGGGCATAGGAGTGAAAGAAGGAGAAATTGATTTGCTCAGATTTGACATTTCAGCCTGTGCTGAGATGAGAAAGATAAGTCCCCAATTTCATAGAGTTTTCAGTCTAGAGATAAATTAGATAGACACCAATTGATGATTGATGGGGGTCATGGTTTGAAAAGATTATTGGGAATATGATTTTTGAATCAATTAGGTTTACAATTTGATCCTCTGTATGTGGACCTCTGTGACTCAGTACATATTTAAAAATCAGTTAAGTAGAATCTGAACTCTACTGCTTTATTATTTAAACATCTGACTCATACACCATAAAATCTGCCCAATTAATATATACACTGTAATGGTTTTAGCCTATTTACAATATAATATGTAGTACTTTATTTTTCAGATAGTAAATCTGTGTGTTCACCTGGGGTAGTTTTCATTTTCCAAAGCAGCAGCTCTCAGACTTAAATGCAGATCACGTGTCAAATCTAGAGGTTTAGATTCAGTAGCTGAGAGCTGGGGTTCAAGCATTTTTAACAAGGTCATTGGTCCTAGTGCCATGGTTGAACGCTACCACTAGAAGTGTGAGCAGCTTCCGGATCTTTCCCCTTATTCCTGCATATGATAAAAACCCACATTATGAATTCTTACTGGCTTGTAGGCCTGGGTGCTCCCTGAACTGGAGCTGAGAGAGCTCAGTTGCTCAGTCTCTCAGTTGCTGAGAGAACACAAGGTCCAGTTGCTTACTTATTTAACCTGGCCATCAAGGTGTGTCATAGCCTCGCCCCAGGCAACATTTTCACTGTTGCTTGTCTTTTGTCTTGTTTCCTCAACTTTAGACAAACTGCCTTAGTGTTGTTCTCCAAATAAACCTTATTTCTGGAATTCAATCCTGCTCTTACTCCCATCCCTTCCTCCTATTACTGTGTTTCAGGTACAGGACTAGGTGCTGGGGATAAAGATATGAAATAACATACTCCCGGCTTCTGAGGAGATGAAGCTTAGCAACAAACACACTGGAAGCAGTCTTATTAAAATAACTTGCATTTCAGGACAGCTGACCTCCTCTCCCTACCAGTCCTAAATTGTTTGAGCTGGAAGAAACCTTGGCTATTTGCCTGAAAGTATCTTAACCTCAATTTTGGAGATTAGTTTCTTAATTCAGTCTTCTTGTAAATTTCCTCCCTTCTTCTTTACTGCTATCAGAATGATTGTTTCTGTAGTTTATTGTCTCTTAGGTTCATTTGGTAGAGGATCAGAACCTGAATCTCTTTACTGTTGCCTTGAACGGACATTTAACTATTTGTGTGATAATCTTTATTTTTTTCTTCCATGGCATTCGAAATGCCTTGCAGTCAAAAACTATGTTCCACCTCTAGATCCCTCTTTACGGTGTCTCACCTGGTTTCTTGAACAAAATAAATAGGTGTTTGAGGATTGTTTGTTGATTTAATGTGATGCAGTTTTCTCTGTGAGATAGAAAGTACAATTAGTCTCTTAATAAATATGTATGATGTTGGTTAATTCAATTAACAGAATAGGCACATACACTTTCAGATTATTCACCATGGAAGAATTGTAGAGTGAATAAATGAATCTTAATGCTTCTCTAAGAGTCTTAAATCAGTGTTAAAAAGTTTCAGTTGGCTTTTGGTCCCCCACAGCTTATTAATTATCTTTCCCAATATAAGCACACTGTATATATTCATACACACACACACATACACACACACACACACACACACATACGTCTATACTTTGTTGAATATCAATTAAAATTTTTAAGGGTTCATGAGGTTTCATAAAATAACAATTAAACCAGTTCTATGGATTGGAGTACTCTCTATATGGAATAAATGACCTATTTTTGAGAATGTGGTCAACGTTAGGAATTTGTCTCCAGTTCACAGTAATAGCCATGGGGAGGGAGAAATAAGAGCCCTGCCATCGTACCGTATACTATACAAATACATCATTATTATGCAGATAATCAGGCAGTAATACAATTTTAGTCAGTTTTATCATTTTTATTTTCATTATAGCAAATTACAACCTCTAAGAATCAAACTATAGTTATGAAAGATAATTTACCCCAAATTATGTGATTGTTCAATTCTGAGAAAGTGTGTTTTACTTTATTTCACCCTGGGGATCCATTAATATTCATGTGGCTCACCTATCTTAAGTTCTTTAATTTAGGCAATTCGCTTTAAGGAAGCAGTAGTCACAGGAGAGTGGAGAGAATTCTAGGCTTGAACAAATACTTCAGAGTTTCCGTGAAGGAAAATATGGGCCATGACTTAGAAACCTTATTGTTATTCTCTACCCCAGCCCCACACACTCTTTTTCATTAAATGAAGGAGAAGCTTATGATAGTCACACTCCACTGTGGTGACCCATTTTCCAATAACCAGTTTCCAGAACAACCGAATGCAGTTGGCTTTACATGTATGTATGGTGAAAACAAGTCACCAACAACAGAGGTTGAGCAAGAATTTAGACCAAAACAAAAAACCGCTTTGAAATAGGTCATTTTGTATCTACTTGTGTCTTAGTACTTTTAGGCTGTTATAATTAAATACCCTAGACTGAGTGAGTGGCTTATAAATAATAAAATTTTATTTCTTACAATTCTGGAAACAAGAAGTCCAAGATGGAGGCGCTGGTAGATTTGGTGTCTGGTGAGGGCCTGCTTCTTGGTTCAGAGGTCACATCTTTTCATCGTACCCTCACATACAGAAGGGGAGAGAAAGCTCCCGAGGGTTCTCTTTTTATGAGGACACTAATCCCATTCATGAGGGCTTTACCCTTATGACTTAATCACCTCCTAAAGGCCCCACGTTCTAACACCATCATATTGGGCATTAGGATTTAAGAAACAAATGGGAGACACAAACATTCAGTCTGTAGCATCTTGCCACATGTGAACCAACAGTGTTTTATAATCATTCCCTGAACCTTACATTTTGAATTTCTCCAAGTCAGGAACCAAAAGATTATTAATATTATTAACATTTACCTTAGGTGGCACCTGGTTGGTGCAATCGGTTAAGCATCCAACTCTTGATCTTGGTTCAGGTCAGTCTCATGGTTCGTGAGTTCTGAGCCGTGCATCAGGCACTGTGCTGACAGCACAGAGCCTGCTTAGGATTCTCTTTCTGCCTCTCTGTCTCTCTGCCCTTCCCCACTTGCTCTCTTTCTCTCTGTCTCAAATAAATAAACTTAAAAATTTTTTACTTTAAGAGCATATTAGATTTTTCCCAGTTCAGTAGATGAAGACAAAAGGCCGGGGTTGAGCTATGGGCAAGATGGTTGCCATATGGTACACCTAGGTATTTGATTCCTGTGATGTTGTTTAGGATGAAATGATAGATACTGCTTGGCTTCCCTTGGCTCTTTCTCAATCCATCAAGCCCAACTTGTGAAAATTGAAATACACATACAGTCACACACACCCATACACGTGCACATAGATTGTCCTGACCTTGCTCACAAGCTATGCAGCCCTGGCGTTGGGCTTTGGCCAGCTACTGCCTTTTCTGGGAATGTCATCTCACCTCTATCCTGGTGTTTTGCTCTCAGTGACTCAAACTAAATTGGCAGTAGACTTTCTGAAGTTTTCTGTAAAAACATTTTTTGGGTGGTTTTAGAATTTTCTAATTAGAGTTCGGGAATTGGATGGGAGCTATCATTTTAAATCATTTGGTGCTTTTCCTCTAGGGAAGACTTGGAAGAATATATACTTATTTTAGGATGAAGAAAAAAAAAGCCAGTCTAAGTTGAGTCACATAAATGAGAGAGCACAGGAGAGAGGAGGTACTGACTGCCATCAGAATTACTCAGATGTCAGTGGTTTTATGACATGTTATTTAATGTTTACCACTGACTGTTGGATAGAGACTACCATGGTGATTACACAGGCAGCTAACTTATTTTGCTTAGGCTCCCTAGCTTGGGTTTGGTAGGATAGGACTGCTTCTAGAATTGCAAGCAAAGATAAATGCCAGAGGTCATGATAATTCCATGTTCTCTAGTCCAGCTATTAAACCAATGAATAGATTGACTCAAGTACTCAAACATTTAACTGTGTCATGCTCAGATGCAGAATGAGTGGCACACTCTGAAGGCAGGCGCTTGTTTACCAAGAATGGCCCTAGAGCACTACAATACTCCTAAACAAAACTAACGATAGTAAAAAAACCAAAACCAGTTATCAGTGGGGGAGAATAGTTCTGAGAACGGCTCTGTGATTCTTACGATGTGTTTCAAAGCCAGCAACTTAATTGCAGATTGCCTAAGCACAATCTCATTCATGGTTTTTATACTTCAGAAATGAGGTTTATTTTTGTCTAGCTATTAGACTACATTTTCTCAAAATTGGGCTGGAAACACAATGTAAACATCGTGTGTTTGTATCAAAGGATGAAAGATTCATGAAACAGGGGCACCTGGGTGGCTCAGTTGTTTAAGTGTCTGACTCTTGATCTTAGCTCCGGTCTTGATCTCAGGGTCGTGAATTGAAGCCCTGTGTCAGGCCCTGCACTGGGTATGAAGCCTACTTAAAAAAAAAGATTAATGAAACAGTAGTCACTATACTATTTGGAAAGCCTTTAAAAAAATTTTTTTAATGTTTAATTTTGAGACACACACACACACACACACACACACACACACAGCGTGAGTGGGGGAGGGGCAGAGAGAGAAGGAGACACAGGAGACACAGAATCTGAAGCAGGCTTCAGGCTCCATGTTGATAGCCCAGAGCCCAGTGCAGGGCTTAAACTCCCGGACCCTGAGCTCATGACCTCAGCTGAAGTTGGACACTTAACCGACTGAGCCACCCAGGCACCCCTGGAAGGCCTTTTTTAATTATTATTTTTAGTATGTTATTTTCTGTATTACTTTATATTTTTGAAATGTTTGCTAGGACCTATCAGGATGATTTCATGACTATGAATGGTTGTGATCCACAGTTTTAAAAACATTTTATTACAAGGTCCCAGACACAGTTAGATTTCCTCACTTTTGTTATCCCAAGGTCTAGAACAGTGCTCAATAGATATTGTTTCATGAAAAATGACGACCCACTAGAACGGTAAGTCAGTGACCCAAAGGCAGACTTAAGGGGTAGGCATGAAACAAAGATCAAAAGAAAAAGAGAAATAAAAATAAAGTTTGGTAGATAGACTGGAGAGAGAGCAAAGAGATCTTACTCTCCACCTGTTTGCAGCTATTTTCTGAATGTGACACTGGGTGACATAGGGTTCTAGATTGCCCACTCTCTCCACTGTGATCAGAGTTAAGTTCTGGTAATAATTATTGCGTGACCCTTTTTCTTTATCTCCATTGTTCCAGCTATCTATTGTTGCTTCAAAAAATACCCCAAACATAGTAACATGAAACAAAAACCCATTATCAGTGGAAATGATTAGTTACACTCAATTGATATCTGGGTCGGGGATTTGAACATGGCAAAGCGAGGTTGATGGCTTGTCGTTGCTTGGATTCTCATTTGGAAAGACACAAATATCTGGGGGATGGAATCATTTGGAAGCTTCTTCACGGGTGTGTTTGGCCTCTGGATTGGAATGACTCAAAGGCTGGGCCCCCGTCAGCTGGGACTGTAAACTGAAGTGCCTACATATGGCTTTTGCAGGTGACTTGGGCTTCGTCACAGCATGTAGCAGTGTTCTGAGAAGCTCCCTGAGAGGGTACTTCCTAAGAGCCAGTGTTTCAAGAGAGCCAAGCAGAAGCTGCATGACTTTTTTGACCTAACCTTAGAAGTTCTCTGGAATCTTCTGCTATACTCTTTTGCTTGAAGCAGTCATAAGCCTGCCTATAATCAAGGGCAGAGGACATGGGACCATACTCTCTATGGAAGGAATGGCAAAGAATTTTAGGACTTTTTCATGAAACCACCACATGAAACATCTCTTTACCTTCCTCTTTCAGAGAAGAGCTGTCAGATAGGTTTACTCCTTTCCAGAGATCATCCAAAAATTTAATTGCATTTTTTACTTTGCTAGATTTCAACCGCTTAAGCTAAGAGGAAGAAGAAAATATAAAGTAAGAAAAGTAGAAGAGAGTTTACATCATTAAAATAGAGCAGCAACGAGACCATTTCCACTTCGATGAAGGATACAGGAGGCGGAAAGATCTATTACTTCTCTTTTTTGAGGGTGGGAGGGGGAACAGTGATTGTATAAATTGAGAAAGTGTTCACAGGAGTTTGGAGGGAATTTATTAGGCACTTTGATATTTACACCTTCTTCTGAGTACAGTTTTGGAGGAAATTGGTTCACTTCCTTTACTATACCTAAAGTTTCCAGTTCAAAAATAAAAGTGAGCATTTTGTTACATCAACTGTACTTGTAAACCAGTAACGAACCACTCTTCGTTTTCAAAGACAATCATGAAGTTGGTGCTATAGGTAAAGAGGAAGATCTGAAAGAGACCTTGTCAGTTAACTTCAGTTCTGTCAAGTCTCTGAGACTGGTATAGGTCAAGTTAACCGTGACTATCAAGCACACTCTTCATTTCTCCTTCCTATGGGGGAAAAACAACCCAACCAAAAAATAAGTTTAAAAATTATTCATTATGATCTGATATAAGATTTTCCATTTCATTAAGAGATGAATAGGAAGGGAAAAAAAAAGAGGTGAATAGGAAGGGATAGCTTCCTCTTACATTATGATTTTTAAACATGTATTTCTTCTCTTTTGCCATTCTTTCTTTCCTCCCTGATGTTTATTTTTTCCTCCTGTGATCCTGTTTCTTCCTGCTGATTTTTCCTTTCTGTCTTTATGTCTATGACCTCATTTTTCTTTCACTGTATCTTTTCTCACTATCATCTTTAGGTTGTTAGAAATCTTTTAAAAAAAAAAGTCTCTTTCTGTCTCTGTTCATCTAGTTTTCTTTCTCTTCCTCTGTGTTCAGATGCCCTGTCTCTTTTAACTTCAGACTTGCAAGCATTGTAGGTTTAGGTTTTTAGATATAAAAAAATAATGAAGTACCACTTTACTAATTTAATATAACTTATGTAAAAGTATTTTTCTCATTATTTGCTGCTCCTAAGCAAGCTGATATGAAATATCAAATTTCATTTACAAAATTTACACAAATAGGGTAAGCACATTGGAGACAAATTAAAAAAAGAAGAGTCAAAATTATTTAAATGATCACAATCCTGTTACTTAGAGAAAACTGACATTTCAGGATACATATTTGAGTTTGGGTGCATATTCTTGTAAAATGAGATCATAGTATACACATCTTTCATAACTTGCATTTTTTTTCAAATTTGAGAGAGAGAGAGCGCTAGTTGGGGGAGAGGGGCAGATGGAAAGAGAATCTACAGTGTGGAGCCTGATGCAGGGCTCGATCCCACGTTGAGATTGTGACCTGAGCTGAAATCAAGAATCCAACACCCAAATGACTGAGCCACCTAGATGCCCCAGCATAACTTGCATTTTAATGTAATACATAGTGGAGATCTTAGTGTGTTAGTTATATACTCTGCCCATTTCCTTGTGTAATGAAGAATAAAAGGATTAAAAAAATTAATACTAGCAAGACAATATGCAAGTCACCTAGCTGTGGTCATATCTCAGTGAGTCATATTTTCTATTTATCTGTCAAACTTTCTTCATGGCTGAAAGTATTCAACTCAATTTTAGAATCCGTTCTTTTTGTTTGGACTTTTTACTTGCCTTTTTTCTCTTCTGTTTTGTCTCTTTTTCTTTTGTTTTGTTTTTAATGTTTTATTTATCTGAGAGAGAAAGAGAGAGAGAGAGAGAGAGAGAGAGAGAGAGAGAGAGAGAGAGAATGAGTGGGGGAGGGGCAGAGAGAGAGGGAGACACAGAATCTGAATTAGGCACTGAGCTGTCCACACAGAGCCTGATGCAGGGCTTGAACCTATGAACCCGTGAGATCATGACCTGAGGCAAAGTTGAACGCATAACCGATGGAGCCACACAGGTGCCCCTCTTTCTTTTTGTTTTCTAAAACAATGCAAAAGTGTTCATTCTTTAAACTGAGACTTTTTGTAATTTTTTCACTGTTTCCTTAGAAAATAGAAGTTTAATGATGAGTCAAAGAAATGGGATCATCCTGGCGTAAGGACCCCCTGCTCACCAGGCACTTTAATGGATGATTTAATTTAAGTATTTAGGACTCACAGAAGCCTTAGGGGTTTTGGGGTTTTAGGTTACAGAGCTTCTGATGGTCAATTTTGGAATTGAAATGAAGATCTTCTATATTTTTGTGAAGAAAGTTCCATTTCAGGGGTTTTCAGAGGTGGTTCAGGAATTGCAGATGTATTTAGTTTATACAGCCTTTTAAAGTATTATTTTGAGCTCTTTAAACATGAGTAAAAGAATCAACAGAAACAGTAATAATAGTTTCATCTTTATTAAGGTGCCAGGTTAAGTTGACTTTAAACAGACCTCAATATGAAGCATTTCATTTTCTCCATCCCTGTGCATATATTTACACTTCTTATAAATGTGTCATTGACTGGGAAGATTGTACTGTTTTATTTTAAATCAGGCATGAATTTATCCATTCAAGCAAAATCATTAAGCAAGTTTACTGCTGCTGCACCTGTGTGCTGGCTCACATAGATCATGGATGGCTCAGATATATTGGCTTAGGAACATGGCTGGTGTCCAGTAACAGGTGAAGATCTAATTTATTCCTTTCTGTGAGTTTTGGAATTTTTTTTGTCTAACTTTGAATATTTATCAGGAATGAGAGTTGAGATTAGATGTTAGTTATATAATTTGAAAGAAAATGTGTTCAATTGGAGAGACTCTGGAGATATAAAGTTTTCTAAGCATCTGGAGATACTCCTGAGATATAAAGTTAGGCTCTCAAAAACATTACCATTGACAGGTACATACTTGTGCGTGGTTGGCAGCATCTAAGATGGTACCCACCAAGATACCCACCCCCTAGTGTTGCACGCCCAGGATAATTCTCTGTCTTTGAATGTGGTCTGGATCTGTGGATATGATGGGATGTCACTGCTATGATTATGTCATACTGTATGTTCCAAGGCATTTGCAGATGCAGTTAAGATCCTTAATCATTTGACTTTGGGTTAATCAAAAGGGCGATTATCTTGGTGGATCTGACCTAATCAGAGAAGCTAAAGCATTACAGAGATGCTCTGTTGGGCCTGTGGCCATGTTTTGGAAAAGACTCCAGGATAAGGATGAGAGGAGAGCAACCTCTGGGAGTTGAGTGTAGTTCTTGGTTAACAGTTAGCTTGAAGATGGAGGGAAGCGGGATCTTACTCATACACAAGGAAATAAAATCATCAACAGCCAGAATGAACTTGGAAGAGGCCCCTGAGTTCCAAATTAGGATTCAGCCAACCAGCATCTTGATTTCAGCCCTGGAAGATCCAAGTAAAGGACCCCGCTAAAACGTGCTGGATTCCTGACCCATAGAAACTGTGACACCACACATTTGTGTTGCATTAAGCTCCTAAGGTTGTGGTAATTTGTTATACAGCAGTAGAAAACTAGTATAGTAGGAATGCATCCAGATTTTCTCCACAGTGAATAAGATAATAAAACACAAAGTAAATTGAATGTGGAACCTTGTTATATTATTGTAATAATCATCCACAATACCAGATATTGAGTTTTTATGTTAATATAAAAGTCTCCTTAATTCCTACTGATGACCTTGATAAAATATACATTTACAAACCTAAGCTCATAAAACATGTTAATATTAATACACTTCCTCTTTGTCTAGTTTAGGTTCTGAAGCATCATCTGAGGGATTTCTTTATCCCCTTTCTAGAACAAAAGCATTTTATTATTTGAAAACCATTGGCTTGACTAATAGGCACTTTTTAAAAAGACTGCATTTTGGTTGTTTTAAGAATGTAACTGTTGGCAGGGAAAAGAACAGGATTGTGCAAGGCTAATTTATAGTCAGCACACTGTTTTTAAATATATGTTTATCTTTAATTATTCTCTCATTACAAAGTAATGCATAGATGTAAGAAATCCAGCCACTACTTTTGACTCAGAGAGATGAGTTTTACACTAGTGATATTGTTGTCGAGCAAAATTCATTTAAATAGTAATTTAAAACTTTTTAATCATGCACAGGAAATTATATAACTGACTCCCGTATACTCAACCATCTAGATGTTAATAGATAGTAACATTTTGCCTGTTGCTTCAGATTATCTTTAAAAAAAAAAAATGCTAGTCTGGCTACAGCCCTACTCTGTCATTCTTCCCATTTCTCTTTCTATTCCTCCCTCCCCAGAGGTAAATACTAGCCTGAAATTGATGTACATTATTCTCATGAATGTTTTATAAGTTTTCTACATACTTATGTTTTCATGAATAATATAGAGCATTGTTTAGCATTTTAAAATTGAAGTTACTGCTATCATACTATAGGTAATATTTTACAATTTAACTGTCTCATCCAAAGTTAGATTTTTGAGATGAATTATGTATAATACCCCATGGCATGAATAAAACCCAGTTGATAAGCAGTTGCTTCCCCAATTTTGGTATCACAAACAGTACTGTAATGAATATTCTTGTATGTGTATTCATGTGACCTCATCTGAAAGTTTCTTCAGAACAGAATGTCGAAAGCCACTGGGTGGCAGGGTGTGCCCAGACTCAGCCTTACAGGAATGGCCCAGCAGCTCTCAGCCAGCTTTGTGCCACCCATAACATGGAGTTCTTATTGCCACCTTCCTAACCAGCGCTTGCTGTCTGAGTCTTGCATAATGTGAGCCAAGTGGATGGGGATGGTCAGCGGCTTCTTGCGGTTTTAATTACTATTTCCCTAACTGCTGAGGCTGAGCATTTTTCCTATGTTTATTATCTATTCAGATTCCCCTTTTACAAACTGCCTGTCCAGTCTGTGTCCAGCAGTGGGAATGGAGTGTTGTACTCTCATTGATTGACAGGAGTTCTTTATAGGATATTGATGCAAGTTCTTTTTTGTATAGTTCCGCTTAGTCCATAGCTGTTCGTTAACTTTTCTGTGATGTCTATTATCAAAAAGAAGTTAAAAATTCATTTTAAATGCTCAAATTGATCATTTTTTTTTCTTTAATGCCTGGGCTTCCCATGTCTCATTTAAAAGCCATACATCATAAAGGTATTCTCTTCTGTTTTCTTTCAAAAGCTATGAAGTCTTGATTTTTATATAGGTCGTTAATTCATTTTGAAAGTGGTGTGTGTGTGTGTGTGTGTGTGTGTGTGTGTGTGTGTGAATTAGGCAGGGATCCAATTTTATCTATTTTTTCCTAGCACCATTTATTGACTAATTCATTACCCATCTTCCCACCACCATGATTTGCATTGTTGCTTCTGTTGTGAGTCAAGTGTTCTCAGATATAGGGATCAGTATGTCTTTTTTGTTCTTTCCCACACAGTTTGGATCACTTGCAGTTTGGTAACAAAAACTTGATACCAGTAGAATGAATTTACCTTCTTTTTCTTTATCAAAATTATCCTCCCCAGTCCATACTCTGTCATTTCTATGTGTTTTAGCATCAGCTTGTCAAATCCTATTAGGATTTTAATTAACATTGAACTAATTTATGGCTTAATTTTGGGGGAAAATTGCTTTCTTCACAATATTTTTCTATCTTATCCATGAAAACAATTTATCTTCATTTATTAATTTATTAGAATGTCCTTTAACGTTTTCCAATGAAAGTCTTGTAATTTTTTAAAATACATTTAGTAGACATTTAGTGTATATTTAGTCAAATATATGCCTAATACCTCATAATTGTGTATGCATCATAAGTTATATCTGTGTTTATGTACTTTCATTGTTTATAGCTATTTATGTATTATTTATTGGGCATTTGCTGTTTACAAGTCATTCTGTTGAGTTTAATTAATTTCTGCAAACACTGATGTGTATTTATCAGTCAGCATGTTTCCCTTCTTTTTTAAATGAACAAAATTAAGTATCAGAGAAAGGAGGTAACTTGAATATGATTGCCTATGACTAATTGTACAGCCTGGGTTTTAACTCCATTTTATTTATACCTTTACCTTTTGCTAAAAGCCGTGTTGTAAATGGCATTTAAAATCAGCTGATGTTTCTCTGATATATGTCATCTTGTTTCACAGGATCTTTTTATAGTAAAAACCCAAAACCTCATTACAGAGTCTCCATGTGAAAAAGGCATTTAATTCACCAAGTAGTTGTCCCTTCATACCAATTAGTTAGTTCTTCTGGATTGGACACACTTAACGATAGAAAATAAGTCTATAAAAGACATACATTCTTTGGCAGTTATCTTTGAATCCACTCTTAAGGAAAAAGCCCTATTTAACTGAATTGGCACGCTCTTGTTATTGCTGACTATGTCATGAGTGCTTTCCACGAAGGTAGAGTTAGTTCCCCCGCCCACCCTGACAAGACAGATAGCTTCTGGAGACCAGGCCTGGATGCCTGAGTGCAGTGTGGGTGCTCCGGGGAAAAAAAGGCAGAGGAACGCTCAACTGCAGATGAGTTTGTAAAACTTTAAAAGTCTTGATGATTTGCTTCCTGCCTCTTGCATCTGTTATCCCTACTAACTCCTCTAGAAGACTGTTTAAACTCTGATTTTGCTCCTGGTGTAGGGAGGGAGAGAAGAGAGGATGGCACGAAGCACACTCTTGTGGATGTCTACCGAAGCCCATTCTTTCTTTTGTGCGCACCCATGGGCACTTTGTCTGCTGCACTGAGTCTGCAGTCTGCTTTCCTCGGGCATCCATCCCACCTCTTCTCTTAACATGACCCTTCCCCTTAGGCCAGGAGCAGGCGAATTTCTGCCAGTGGTTCTGGACAGCCTCGTGAGCTGCAGAGCTTGGGTATTGTAGAGCTTTGGGGCTCCTGTGACTCTGCTCCTGTGCCTGGGCAGCCTGGTGCTGTGGCTCAGGTGACCAGTGTGGTGGAACACGGCTCATTTCCATTCAGGACACTCTTGAGGACACACGGATTAGTATTGGAACATGAGCAAACACATCTCAATTCTCTCTTTTAAAGAAATGCTTAATGATACATGTGCCTCATAGTAGGTGTGAAATAAGTATCCACTTGTGGACAGAAGGTTATAGAATAGGGAAGGAAAAGAAAGACTGTGAGATTTATTTGCATTGTAGAAGGAAGAAAAGGACTGTATGTCTGTCTTTGAAGACATAAGTGGCCAGTCAGCTTTAGTTTACAAATGTATTCTGGCTCTTACTCTCAATTATGATTAAAATATCCATTCCATTCATTTAAAAAGTATTTATTGAACACTTTCACCTACCAGGCACTGTTTTAGGCACTGATGATGATAAACCGTGAAGATGTCCACTCTTCGCTTGCATATGTTCTCATGTGTATGGACACAGATGGGAAATTTTTAAAAAACAAGGAAGGTATTTATTTTCAGATTGGGGTAAGTGGTATGGAGGAAGTGAATGACGTATTGTGATACAGATATGGGGTTAGAGTGTGGTAGGTGTTACAGTTGAGGTTCAGCCCGCTAAGCCAGCTGTAGAATATAGGTTCCAGAATGGGTCAGAAGTATGATTTGGCTTAGTTTAAGTTAACAAATAACCAGATAAAAATGAAATAAAGCTACAGCAGTGTGGACGTGGTTTCCAGAATCAGGAGCTTCGGACCCTTATTCTTCTAACACGTGAACCCCGAGAAGAAAACTTACACCTCCTCTCTAAGCGGTAATTCTTCTGTAAGGATTTGTGCTACCCAAGGTTAATGTCTTGGTTCTGGGTCTTCTTCATGGGGTCAAGTCAGCTCTAGGGCAATCTGTATCTCCTTGAAAGGCCCTGGATGTCCATCTGTGGGCCTTGGCCAAGATCGCCATATGGCATCAAGAATGTCTCTCTAAAGAGGAGACATTTAAGCCAAGACTTGTGGATCATAAAGAGGCAGATCATAGCACTGCAGGAAAAGGAAAAGCCAGTGTGAAATCCCTGAGGCATGAAGGACTTGGGTGTGATAGGGATAGTGAGCTGGGGGTGAGAAGTGGATCGGATTGGATTGGAAAGGTTGGCCGGGGCCACATCAAGCTGAGTCTTTTAAAGCATAGCAGTTTGTTTGGATTTTCTTCTAAAGTGTGGCGGAAAACCACCATTTTAACCTGGGGTCCATGAACCCAATACAGGAAGAAAGTTACAACTGTGTGAAAATAAAAATTTTGCATTATTTCAGTCATGAATATATGCAAGAAGCCACAGTAGTATAAACAGTATCTGTGCCAATGTTACCAGTAGAAATCATAGATATTTCCATTTATTACTGTTATTACAGCTTCTTAACATGTAATTTATGATCATTACACCTAATTAGAAATTATGGTGGTTATTAGACCTTGTAATGTATCTTGTTATTTCATGCATTAATACAGGGGTCAACAAACAATAGCCTTTGGGTGGAATCCAGGCTGCCACCTGTTTTTGTAAATAAAATTTATTGAACACAGCTGTGCCCACGTATTTATGCAGGCCCTTCTGGCCTGCAATGCTTAAAATATGTACTATCTGGCTCTTTCTGGAGAAAGTTGCTGAAAACTACATTGATAAAGCAACATATATGTTACTATGATACAATTTTAAAAATATTTACATAACTATCAGGTTTTTTTGCAAGCGTATGCATTTTGTTTATGCATTTAAAGACATTCGGAGAGAAAAGATCCTTAGGCTCCACCCGACTGCCCAAACATCCATGATCATGGGGAAAAACAGAAAAGAAAAAGAATCACTGCACTTCGATGTCTCAAGACAGGTGAATAAAATGGCTTTGACCTGTGTTCCCTTTGCCTCAGCGTCTTTTCCATCTTCTTTGTCAGGCAGATTTTCCATATATGCAGTGCTCAGTCCCGAAGATGCCCCTTCTTATGAATGATGTGTTGCATCCATTCTGTGTGCCAGACGGAGAATTATTACCACTAATTTAATCCCCGCAGCAATACCATTTAGTCTATGTATGACTGTCTTCATGTGGCAGTGAGGGAGGCCCAGATATGCTGTCACGTTCATATAATTCATTTACTGAATTTCACTGAGTAACCAGCCATGTGCCAGGTGCTGTGCCAAATGCCCAGGCGACAAACCTGTTAGTGGTGATGCCAAGCTTTGAGTCAGGTCCTTAGATACCAGTGTGTAGGTGGGTCACACCACAGCAGATTATGTTTGGGACACCACGTGACACTGTGCTGTCTCTTTGAAGCCAGCGAGCAAGCTTGTTCACTTCTCTCTCTGTGGTGTTTCCATCCCATTTTGTTCCATAGCTCTGTGCCACAGCGGTGTACGTCTTTTTCTCCCTCCATAGTCTGTTGTCTGCATTGGCTTTGCCTTGAATCAGCCGTGGAGTCGGCATTTTCCCTGCTGTGGCGGCATCCATGGCGATCCCTGCCAGTGTCCTTGGAGTGGCCCTTTAAACAGTGTGCGTTTTGCAAGCATGAGCTTCTTGACTGTAAGTGCAGCTCTCCTCTCCAGCACTTTGTGGGTTTCTGAGGCCACAGGCTCTAACTTGCCAGCAACATTGTAACCTAGATTTAAACATGTGCAGTGTGACATTTGATTGGGGGGCTAGGTTAAAATTGATGACAGTGGAGAGGGGCTGGGGAATCAGGTCTCTGTCTCAAATGGATAGCAAAACAAGACTGTAGGGGAAGGAATGTTTCATGTGTTTCACTCCAGCTTTGTGCTGGTTCCTTCTGTCAAAACCAGGGAGGTCATTTTCTCCTGTAGAAACATAGACAATCTTCATTAGCTGGGTTGGGCCAATACCTATAATATCAGACATTTTTCCTGCTCTCTTTCCTTTTTTCACCTGTTGCACGAACAGCATTGTTCATGTAGTTATCTACACATGGGCATGGGTATTTTTTTGGTTTATGCACACACGTTATATTCCATCAATTTGGACTCATGTTTTGCAACCTACATTTTTCATTGCACAATACAATGCGACATGTTCTCATATTATTAAACATTTTTTATACCAGCACTTTAATGGCTGTATTATGGATCATTGTCCTGCTTAACTATATTTATTTCAATTTTCCTTCATATTAGGGAACGTTTGGGAGACTTTGAGTATCAGTCAGAGTCTAGGTAGGATATAGAAACCATACCATTATTTGAACAGGAACATTTTCTTTTAAAAATTGGTGCCTTATAGGAACTGGTTAACTGCGAAGAAAGGGGTAAAAGAGGATGCTGAAGAAGCAGTTGCAGAAAATCAGCTGTGGTCTTTAGTCCGAGCAGTGGGTATCACCACCATAGTGGTGATGGGGACATCACAGGGCCGTCACCACCATGGTGAAGGATGTAGACCTGTGTTGGACTCTAGAAGTGAGTCTGTTGCTGGCGTGTTGAATAGGCAGACCTACTAGAAGTGGCGTCTGTGGAGGGGTGGGGTAGGAGGCCCAAGGACTTGCACATTAAATAATAAGAATTATGGTGGTGGATGAAAAGTGAGCAGCCTTTCTCTGACCAGGCAGGATCATTCTGGTGCCCTCGACTGGCGAAGCTTCACATTCTCCCAGTTGGCCAAGGAGAATGCTTGGGTCTAGCTCTAGTATTCCAAAGTGGGACCAAGAAAGCTGGGCTTTGAGATAAGAAAATAAATAATGCACTAGGATACCTGGATTTGCTTTTAGTTTTTTGGGTTTTTTTTGTCCATTACGACCAATACTGCCTTAGACATCCTTTGTAAGATGTCTGCATGTGATGTTTTCATAGGGCAAATTCTTAGAATTTGATTTTGAACATTTTTAAGGCTTTTATTAAACATTACAAAATCACCCACCAAAATTTGGCCATATTTACTCTCCTTCAAGTTATGTTTGTGAGGAAAGGCATGAATTTTTATCATAGAACTTATTACTAGCTTTTCAGATCTGGGTTCTTATATTAGATTGTGAACTTGGAAACTGGAGAAGCTCAGGGCAGGCGGGCCTGGGGCTGGAGCGTGCAGGCTAACTCAGTAAGTGCCAAGCCCTGCAGTGATGGGAGTTAGCAGTGTGTTGCTGGAATCCTTCATCACCTCAGCCAACCTCCTTAACTTACTTCCTTTCCACTCCAATTCACTGCTGCTGAAAGATTCATTTCTCTGAAACATCCCCTTCATCATATCAGTAATTTTGCTCAAAAGCCTTAAATGTTTCCTCTTTGTTGTACTGAGAATAAAAGAGAAGAGAATTGACCTCTGGCACTGGGCCCCTTGCCTCCATTTTATTGATGAGGAAACTGAAGCCAATTGACTTGCCCAAGGTCACATGGAAAGTTAGCTGGCTCAGGCCCAACCCGGGCTTCCTTCCTTGTGACCCACTGCACTTTCTAGGCTCCCAGACCCCTGTTGGTCCATCATGCTCACACCATTACTCTTCTCCCAGGGCCTGTAGTGAGAGAGATTTTATTAATACACGTCCTCATTCCCCTGATGCCCACACTGTGCCATTGCTGGTGCTGATCCTGCTGTTAGGATTGCCAAAATTGTCCCCCTCAGCTTCTGTGCTCAAGGGGGCTGCCTACTCTGACTTCAAGGTTCAGTCTAAGACTCATCTGTAAATAATGACCTTCCATTATTTCTTAACAAATTGTACTAAGTCAATTCTTACCCTAGGGGGTCAGAGGGACCTGAATATGGATTGGGTTCAACCTTGAGCTTTTGGTCCCTGGGCCTGGACACCAAGGTAGGTGTGTGCTCACTCCTATCCTGTGAACTTGGCTGAGGAGGCAAGCAAAAAAAGGGTGCCTGTTTTTTAGCAAGAGTGAACATCTAATAGTGCTTGTTTTTTAAGGTAAGACAGCATGTTCTTCTGCAGAAAAACATATTGTTTGTCATCGCTGTCTTCTACAAGTGGTTGATTAAGATGCTGAGGGGGACCAGCATTCTCTCCATGTTCTTCCCCTGGGGCTAATGACATCCCGCGAGACTCCCTGGGCCCCTGCAAGCTGTCTACCGGCTGCTCTCCACTCCTTTTACCCCAGGTCTCATTACTTATGGAAAGAGAGCAAACCATTCCTATGCAGCACGCCCTCCACCTCCCTCCATGGTCTCTGTTTACACATCACAAATAGGTGGCTAGCAGATACCTTCCTTTATACCTGCCCCATTCTTTCTTCTCTTGATTTTGGGAATTGTGTAAAAGGATGTCTGGTTTCTGTGAAAAGGAAAGTGATGGAAGAAAAACAACTGAGGATAGAATTGAGTTAGGGGCAGGAAAATAGAGTGGACGAGAATTCAAACCCAGATCCTTCGATTAATGGGTGGAGATGAATTGTTCAGGGTGTCTGGGGGTGGAGGGGACATGGTCTCTGATGGTAAGCGAACCTGGGGAAGGCCAGAATGGTAATTATGGTGAATGTGCATTTACCACAGTTTGGCACCCATTCTTTCTTATCTTTCTTCCTCAACCCCGCCTCCCAGCCTTCTTTTTTCCCCCTGTTTTTGGAGGTTCAGATTTTTATTTTAGGGTATTTCTAACATCCCTCCTCAAATGTTAGACCTGTAGTCCTCTGTCTGGAGGCATTGCTCTGTAACCTAGCAACCGGCATATCATGTACTGTCCTCAGTTATTTCCTTCAGCCTGAAGATTTGAAGATCACTCAAATGGACACATAAAGGACAAAAGGGATCAGGTTTACATGCAAAAGCAGTGTTTGTGATGATTGAGTAATGGGAGTGAAGAACAGCATTATTTAGTAGTAGTACATCCAAGGTAAGGGCCCTGTCATATCTAGAGAGAGAGAGAAGCAGACAAGGAAAGACGGAGCCAGAGAGAAAAAAGACCCTGGAGCTGCCTGCCCTCCAGGAGTCTGGATTTGCGGAGTCGTAAGCACCTTCTCCCCCTCTGACCTTCTCTTTCACTTGCTTTTTGACCAGGGAATAATTCTTAATTTGTCTGGCTACATAGAAAGTTGGCAGACTGAGAAAAACAAATTTCAGAGGGAAAAATAGGAGAACAGTGACATTTTTCAGCAGGATCTTATTATCCAACCCACACAGAGACCGAGTCGCTGAGCTAGTTCTGTGAAGAAACACAAAGACATCCTATCGAGATGCCTGTGAATGTCAGGGGCTAGTACAGTCTGGAACTGCTGGGCATGAGTAAATATGACAGTGGGGCTTTAGCTGACTTTCACTGGGCCTCTTCTTCTCATGCACTGCGTGCAGTTGGGACATTTCACTGCGCGAATGTTCTGGCTGCCTCTTTTCTCCTCTTCATTTCTGAGGTGCTGGCATTAGTCTTGTTTGCCTCAGACTTTATTTCCTTGAGATTCACAATACTTACTCTCAATGTGCTGGATGGTCCTATGGATTACACTGGGATGATTCTAAACTATTGTGCATCAGAGTTATTTAGGATCATAGCAAAAATGAGCATCCCAGGCCCCTGAGTAAGTGGCTATGGAGTAAGAGCTCTAGAGACCAGTATTTTAATGTGCCCCTGTGGCAACTCTAAAACAGTTGATATGAAGATCATACAAAAAAATGGAGGAGGATTGAAGACTGATTTCTCAGAGAGGGGCAGGGGGCAGTTTCTCAGTCTGTGAATTGATGGATACATTATTCTTTTTTGCAGAATGCCCCTCTCTGTTTGGAGGGAAGGGGTTATTTTCTTTTCTTCCCCACATGCTTTTATATGTCATTTAGTGGTGTTGTTCCTTGGCTAGCCCGGAAAAGTGGTCCTGACCTGGTTGAATGCTGCTGGATTGGCCCCATTGAAAGCTGCTCCCCAGGGGTCACCAGTACAACCTGTTGATGAAACAAAGCCGGCCAGTATATTGGTCACTGTGGTACAGGGAGAACACGGCCATGCAAAGCTTGGGCAATGTCTCGGTAGGTGCAGGTGTTTTGGTCGAGGTTCAAGGAAAGATGCAGAACCAGGGGGGAGATATGTGCAAAGAGGTTTATTGCAAGAAATTGGCTTATGTGATTATGGGGGCTGGCTAGGCAAATCCGAAAGGCATGGCACAGGCCTTCAGGAAAAGGAGGCTGGAACTCTGGGGTAAAGGTTGAATCTACTGTTCCCTGGTAGAATTTAAGGCCTTTTAATTTATGGAATCAGGCCCACCCAGATTATCTGGGATAATCTCTCCTACTTAAAGTTAACTGATGATCAACTTTAATCACACCTGCAAAATACCTTTACAATAACACCTAGATGAATATTTGATTGAATAATTGGGGACAGCAGAGTAGTCAAGTTGATATATCTAAAGATTATCATGGAAGGTAATATTAGAATTTCTTGAGAGTTGGAAGTTTGATTTAGGCTGATCTTTCAAAGCATGTATGGTTCATGGTTCATCCAGCAGTCCAGGATTGGTGTTAACAGCAGAGATTTTCCAGTTGAGAGATTCAAAGAATCTTTGGATGAAAACAGTTGTTGTTTTCCACTGAAGAGTTTATGAGTCTTAGGAAATTCCTATAAGGAAATTCACTCTTTCTAATGAAGGAAGACGTACCACTTTTGTTCCCAAAGCATGAGCCTTGTGATTCTCTTCTTTACTTATGGACTAGAAGCAGTAAGCACAATATGGCTACCATACTGTCAAACTGGCTGCTTCAGAGACAGGACACATTAACCAACTGCAAATCAGAGCTGGAATTTCACTTTATGTATGCCTGCCCCTCCCTCTTTAAATGGATAAAGGCCAGTCTACTGTAAGTGTCATATCTTCACACTCTTTGTGTATCCTCAGCTCTTATTTTTAAATGTTTATTTTTGAGAGTGGAGGGAGGGGCAGAGAGAGAGAGGGAGACACGGAATCCAAAGCAGGCTCTGGGCTCTGTGCTGATAGCTCAGAGCCTGATGTGAATCTCAAACTCACAAACTGTGTGATCATGACCTATGCCAAAGTCAGATGATTAACCGACTGAGCCACCCAGGTGCCTCTGTGCATCCTAGGTTCTTAACATAGGTCTATTCTCTGTTCCATGAGGATGTCATGTCTTTTGAGATGTGTTGTTTCTTCTCCCCTGGGCAACCCTTGCTTATAGATAAAAAGGCCCTTTTGAACCTCACCTCCACTAATACAATGCTAGTCACCCACTCTAGAGGTACAATATAACACCTCAAACTTTCATTTTACTGACTTTCCCAAAGACAGGGGTTAAGTCTTGTTTATCTTTGTATCTGACCCAGTGTCTCTTCTTTGGCCAGGCACATAGTAGGTTTAGACATTTACTCAACAATTATTTATTGAGCACTACTCATATGCCAGGCCATAGGTATTCACTGTTTTAGAAAGAGTGATACAGTAGTGACACACCATTTATTGTCATGGAAGTGACATTAGGAGGGTGGAGGGAGACAGCCAGTAGACACACATGTGCCCGCACAGCCCTCCCCTCTCCCCTCCCCTGCTATTGAATGCTTGGAGGATTGCATCAAGGAATGTCTCTCCAAAACAGACGTAGAGGCCCAAAAATGATAAAACAGTGAGTGCCAGGTTCTCAGCCTTTGGTGTGAAGTACACTGTATGGCAAAACTCCTTAGCCATGTCAGCCTGTTGATAGAAGAAGCATGCTTTTTGCTACTATTTGTTATTCTGGTGGATACGTGCTATGGAATTTAGGGCCTTAGACTTTGGATCACCTAGATCAGATCACTTAGATCCCATTTGATCAGATTATAGAGAGAAACTAATAAACAAACAAAGATACATAGCAAAGTACTTTTTAGATGGTTGCTTTTTTTTTTCTTGCCTAATAATAAACAGCCAACTTTATTTGAGTGTTTGCAATGTGTCAGACACTATTCCAAGCAGTTTAAATGGATTATATCAGTTAATCCTCAGAACAACCTTAGGAGACAGGTATTATCCCTATTATATGCATGAAGATACTAGCACAAAGGACACCTACATCGCTTGTACCAGTTGCCCCAGGTAAGAAGTGAAATGTGGGTCAGATCCAGACTGTCCTGTATGGAGACACCACTTGTTTTTTTAAACTTTTTTTTTTTAACATTTATTCATTTTTGAGAGACAGAGAGAACAGAATATGAGCCAGGCAGAGAGAAAGGGAGACAGAATCTGAAGCAGGCTCCAGGCTCTGAGCCTGTCAGCACAGAGCCTGACGCTGGTCTTGAACTCACTGACTGCGAGATTATGACCTGAGCTGAAGTCAGATGCTCAACCAACTGAGCCACCCAGGTGCCCCAAGGAGACCCCACTTTTTATTTATTTTGAGAGAGAAACGGTGCAAGCAGGGGGAAGGGCAGAGGGAGAAGGTGAGAGAGAATCCCAAGTAGGCTCTGCACTGTCAGCATGGAGCCCGACACAGGGCTCACTCCCACAAACATGAGATCATGACCTGAGCTGAAATCAAGAGTCGGACGCTCAACTGAAATCAAGAGTTGGACACTCAACCGAAAGCCACCCAGGCACCCCTGGAGACCCTACTCTTAAGCAATGCTCTCCATTTCTTGAATGAAATTTATAGAATCAGAGTAAGCAGAAGCCTTTTCCTTTGCTCACCAAGTTTACATTCTTTGGAGAGTGGAAGATGGCATCATCCTGTGGCTGAAGAGGTGTCATCCGGTTGATTTTCCTGATAGAACACAACCTCTGAAGCACAAGTCTGTCTCCACTGTGCCTTTCTCTTTGAGTCTCAGCTACCTTTTTAGCAGGACCTTAACATTTAAAAAAATTTTTTTAATGTTTATTTATTTTGAGAGAGAGAGAGCAAGAGAGCGAAAGCACAACCAGAAGAGGGGCAGAGAGAGAGAGGGAGTGAGAGAATCCCAAGCAGGCTTTGCACAGTCAGTGCAGAGCCCTACATGGGGCTCGAACTCACGAACTGTAAGATTGTGAACTGAGCCGCAATCGACAGGTGGGTGCTTAACCAACTGAGCCACCCAGGTGCCCCAGGACCTTAACATTTTTAATGCAAATTTAATCATTCTTCTTTTATTCCAAAATGCAAAACACTGATTAGAAACACATTTTTTTTCAGAGGCAAGGAAAAGCAAGAAGGCAAATGAACTGCAGCCGAGAAGACACGGGCAGAGGGATGGGGGCCGCTCTTTAGTGAATGGTGGCACTCCTGCTCATTTTTGAGCCAAGCTAAGCGCATACATTGCCTCTTGTTCTTACTGTTCCCCACACAATGGCTCGTTCTTTATACTTCAGGGAAGAGAAGACTTACATTGGAGTGGTTGAGGACCTGCGCTGAGCACACACAGCTGGTGTGAGGTAGTTGGGGAATTGGAACCCAGCTCAGCCTATCAGTGGTTTTAATGCTGCTTTTTGTTTAAACACATAGTGCTCAAGACCCTTTCTTCAAAGAACTCAACTTAGATCCCAAAAAGTCAGGATTCAACATTGCAGGAGTCAACATGGGGGCCAGCTGCTTACTGCTACCCCAGTCATACCCCCGCCCAGGGCCCTGTACTGTGGGCCCCACAGGGAACCCGTGAGAACCTGGAGGCCATTTGCTAATACCATGCCTGTTTCTTTGCTCTCATGTACGTTAACCAGTTGATGAGGCTAAATCTCCTCTGAGGATGAATGCAAGATCTTGGTCTTTTTCCAGAGAGATGGAGCACAGCCTCTGGTATCAGATTTCTCCTTCCCTCCCTCCAGGATGGCTTTGCACCTTCCCTTCTCCCTCCATTTTTGTGAAGTAACTTAGTTTCTCATCAGCTTTGATTTCTTATCTTTAAAATGGGCAGAGAGCGGCGCCTGGGTGGCTCAGTCAGTTAAGCGTCCGACTTCAGTTCAGGTCATGATCTCACAGTTCGTGGGTTTGAGCCCCACGTCGGGCTCTGTGCTGACAGCCCGGAGCCTGGAGCCTGCTTCCGATTCTATGTCTCTCTCTCTCTCTCTACCCCTCCCCCACTCATGCTCTGTCTCTCTCCATCTCCAAAAATAAACATTGAAAAAATTTTTTAAATGGGCAGAGAGCTGGCTTAGTCAGTAGAGCATGTGATTCTTGATCTCAGGTTCTGAGTTTGAGCCCCACGTTGGATATAGAAATTAGTTTTAAAAAATCGTAAAAAAAAGTTATTATGATGGTTCAGTAAGCATGACAGCAAAACCCCAAAATACCTCAGCTCGGTGCCTTTCAATAAATGTTTCTTGCTATTATTAGGAATCCTTTACCCTCACTCCGAATTTCCATGAGGAAATATTATCCTAAGTCTTCCTGGCCTCCTTGTGTTCATGGGGCCGCTTTTTCTTCTTGACTGATTATTTGGGAAGAATGCAGTGGGCCCCTTTTTCTTTGGGAAGGAAACCGCCTTAGGTCTGACCTCAGCAGGTAATCTGAGGGTCCAGTTAGCTGTCTGTTGGTTCTCACCCTGAGCCTTCTTCATAAAAAGTAATAAAGGGGACATTATAGGCTTTCATCTTCTGACTCTTTTATTTCTCAATTCATGAAGAACCTGGGCAGCAAAGAGGTATGCTATGTTTTCGGCTTCCTTAATGTTCTCTAATGAGTATCTGCTGTCTTCCTCTTCATTTGCAGAGAGTCATAGAATTTTAGGGTTGAAAGGATTTTTTAAATGACAGAAATTGATTTCACCTTTCCTGCTGACCAGGTGGTCATTCAGACCTTGGCCGACACTTACAGTAATGAGAAGCTTGCTTTCTCCAGAGGCAGCCCAGGCTGTCTGCCTGGGGACGCTCTACGTTGGGCTGGAATTGACAGAGTTGGGCTTTCAGGCCATCCTGCCCTTGGTATAAAATGTTCAGATTAGGTTTTCTTTGTGAGACAGTATGGGCCCAAAGCCTGCTGCCTTTTAGGTAGTTGTTTTAGAAAATTCATTTTCCAATAAGTAGTCAGAATTGGCTGAGGAAGAGAGAAAGAGAGTATTTTGTGTGCTTTTGGCATCCTCTCCTGAGAAACCTCCCACCACCTCAGTGTGTCTGCTGAACACATTCCTGCCTGTGGCTCCTCTGAACTGATGGGGGAGAATGGTCCTCATGGCGCTTTATTAACTTCCTGGCTTCTGTGCTCCAGAGTGCAGCATGTGGATGTGCCACTCCCGCAAGCTCACCTCCTGAAAGCTGAGAACGGTGCGGACTCTGGTGGCAGGAAATAAAACTGCCAGTGAAATTCTACTTCCAATGCTGGTGATTCTAAGTGACAGCTTTAGGACACTCACCTCCAACATACTCGCCAAATGGAGAAAGACAGATTTGGGTTCTTCTTATTTATGCTGCTTGTTCTTCACTTTAAGGTGATGTGCAGTTGGAGCTGGCAAATGTTATGAAAACAAGCTCCTTAATATACCCTTAAAAAAGTAGCTTTATTGAGATAGAATTCATATTCCCTCACATCCTCTATTTAAAGTGTTCATTTTAGTGGTTTTTAATATATTCCTAGATTTGTGAAAGCATCACCGCAATCAATTTTAGAACATTTGCATCACCGGGAAAAGAAACATTGCCACCATTAGCATTCATGCCCTCTCCCTCCGCGCCCCCCCCACTAGCACCTGGAAACCACCAAACTGCTTTCAGCCTCAGTGGATTTGCCTATTCTGGACACTTCATATAACATAACATCTGTGGCCTTTGTGTCATGATTCTTTCACTTATTGTAATGTTTTCAAGGTTCATTCATGGTGTAGCATGTATCAGCATTTCTTTTCTTTGTATTGCCTACTAATAATCTGTCGAGTGGGTATACCACATTTTATTCATCAGTTGATGGACATTTGAGTTGTTTCCAACTTTTGGCTGTTATAAATAACATTTTTATGTGCATTCATGTACAAGTTTTTGTGCAGATGTGTGTTTTAATTCTAGTGGGATTGGTAGGTCATATTTTCTAAATAACCTTTCAAAATTGCTTTTTTTGGTTTGCCATTCTTGGGCCTCATATTCCTATTCTTTGGATGTATATTCACTCCTGTGCTGAATGCTGTCTATGACTTGTTACAAAGTTAATACATCTGAGACCCAGTTTAAGGTTCTTTGTAGAAATAATTAAAAATTACTCAAGAATCATGAGAATAAAGTGACAATAAACTGAATCATAAGAATTCTTCTTCAATTATTTTTGCCTTTACTCTCTTCTTTACCAAGCTTCTAAAACGTGAAGATTTACAAAGATTTTATTTTTCTTTTCCAGAACCGCAATGAAATAAAAAATGGCACTATCCTTCGATTAACCACATCTCCAGTAAGTTGATCTTTGTAGCTTTCCAGTAAACACTTTGCTTTCCAGTTCTGCTATATGTGATTATGGGATATTATTTTTATTTATTTATTTATTTTTTAATTTTTAAAAATGTATTTATTTTTGAGACAGGGACAGTGTGTGAGTGGGGGAGGGACAGAGAGAGAGGGAGACACAGAATCCGAAGCAGGCGCCAGGCTGTCAGCACAGAGCCCGACGCATGGCTCGAACCCACAAACCGTGAGATCATGACCTGAGCTGAAGTCGGACACTTAACCGACTGAGCCACCCACGCGGCTCTGGGATATTAATTTTTGAGCATAACTTTTAGTGCAAAACAGAAGGTGTCTGGAATGTCGTCACATGCAGATTCTGGATTAGCAGGAATGCCTTTCCTTGTATTTCCCATTAGAGGAGGAAGCTTTTATTTCAGGTTAAGTGCAAGTAAATTGACTTTAAGGTTTGAGTTTTGTGGTCATGTTAACAATTCTCGTACTACAGGTGGGATAACTCAGCTGTACTGATTGGTTTTACCCACCTGCTCACACATCCACCTAATGCCATCTGAGCAAATTTAGTCAACGGACAAAGCAAACAAAACCAAAGACAGCCTATTACCTCTCTTTAAAGTCAGGATGTATAAAAGAGAGTTTTTAGTGTTTTTCAAGATTTGGTCAGTTATTATGACAATTCATAATAATGTAGTTTAAGAAATACTTGCCACTAAGGTTGTTTCATTGATAGCTGATTCTTGATGAAACACTTTAAAAACTCTTCCAGATAATAGCTAAACAAAATGTTGCAGACTATTTAGACTACTGTATCCGGCTGTGTTGCTTATCTTCATCTCTCTTACTTGCTTGCAGATTCTTTGGATAGTAACATTAGCATATTTAAAGTGCATTATTTCACAGTGCATTTTATTGCTTTCCTAAAAAATAATCTGCACAAAATACACCAAGTGTTACTATTTTCACTCTGCATATGTCATGAAAACTGTGTCTAACTCTTATTTTCAGTTTCTACCAAAGCCATGTGGTAGGCTAAAAATAAATTTAAAAATTGGGAAAAGCATCTGGCTAAACTTAAATTGTGGGTACTTGTAACTACCACACATTCTTCTGGTTGAAAATTACATTAGAGAGGCTTAAAAACTCTTAAACATTTTACCCAATAACATCTTGAACCTAAACACAGTGATAAGCTCCACAGAGTGTATCGGGGGAGTTGGCCAAACTGTCTTCTGATGCCTTCTTTTCCACTTACTGGAAATTATAATTCATACTCATTTTTCACATAATGAGCCGAGACATTTTTGTCTGACTTAGCATTGACCTTACCTCAGTCAGCATGAATTAATGTTAATTTGACCTTTCGAGATGGTGGTTTCATCTGGTTTTTGTAGTTTCTATTTATCCTGTTACAATTACTCATTTGCTAGCTGGGCAAAAAGAGTCCACCTTGCCCTTTGTTAGGTCTCAGAATTACACAGTCTCAGTTTTCACATCTAGGTCTCCTCTAAGCCAAAGAAGAAGTTAGTTCTTTTTTTTATTGCCATGGGTGCATCAACAAAATTTCCACAAAATAAACCACTCCTTGAAAGAGGTTAGGTGTTTGTCAGGGTAAAGTTTTTCAGCTTCCTGATAGCTCGTGCTTTTCTGGTAGTGACCTTCACATTCCCAGCAAGGTGAATGGTGAGCCGTGAAAGCCAGGGCACAAGGCAGTATCACAAGATGGAGTCCACCTACAGGAGACTGGTGTCTGTATTCTAAAGAGCGGTGGTTTCCAAACTCGAATCATTGGTGGAACTTTAAAAATGTTGTTGTTTGGGCCTTTACAGAGAAGCTGAATTACGATACCTAAAAATGAGCTCCAGGAATCTGCATTCTTATTTCAAAACAAGCATTTTATGATTTGGCTGTAGCCACAGGGTCTAGAACTGAGCATTACTCTATAAACAAGATATTTTGGATCTGTAAACTTCACTTGCTGTCAGTAGATTGTTTTTGATTATTTTGTGTTTAACTGAAAAATATCGGTCAGCATATGCTAACTCTTTCACTTTTTATGTACACACACAAAATGTTAAAAAATATAACCGTCTCCATCAAATTTGCTAGGAAGTGTTGGTGTACCATCAAGAAATGAGCAAATGGTGTTATAGCATAAAAATGTTTGATTCTTTCCTCTACATCAGCTGAACTTCCTCTATAGCCAGACAAAATGCACACACACCTACATGTGCACACTTATGCGTGCACACACATGCACACACTCTTGCTTTAGGTAATGAGCAATTATGCTGAGTTCCACCTGTGTGACCTTGGGCAAGTCACAAAACTTCTCTGCACTTCAATTTCCTGTGTACAATGAACATGATGAGGACAGCCACCTGGTAGGATTATTGTGTAGATTAAATGAATTCCTTCATGAGAGTATTTAGAATAGTGGCTCATAAAAAGCCTCAGGGAACTTAGATGTTCTTATTACTAGTATTAGCAGCAACAGACACCATTAGCATTAATACTGACAATGAAATAATTTTTGAGTATTCCTTATTATCATAACCTGTACAGTAAATGCAGACTTACTTCTTGGAGAAAAATGCACTTTTCAAGGAATTCAAAGTGATCTGCTTGGGTTAAATATATGTTAATGCTGTCCACTTGAAAAATTTATGAAAAAGTATATCAAAGAGTTGATTCTTGCTCAACTCTCCATTCTCCCTCTTAAAAACATGGGATTTTGGGTTCGGCTGACTTATCAGATATCCAGGGAAATGTGAATGAGTAGAGAGAATTTTCATTCTTCTCCACCTTCCTTCTCCTCCTCCTCCTCCTCCTCCTCCTCCTTCTTTTTTTTTTTTTTTTTAATTTCTGATGCCAAGTGCCAGTTTTTGGTTACAACTACAATAGGAGACCACTGTATATCTCTGACTAAGTGGTAGGGGCATGGGCTCCATTCTGTCTTGGCAGCTGAAGAGTTGGCATTTCCCTACTGGGTCCCCTTCTCTCCCTGGGGCTACTTTCAGGTGACAGTGAAGGGGGACTTGGGCAGGGAGGGAGGGGACCTTGACTGTGGAGTCTGTTGGGGTTTAGGTACCTGTGTGGATTCCCTTCCTATACTCTGCAATCTTAACCTTGTTACAGTTCACACGGGCCTCCTCTGATAGCTCTAACGAATTGCTATTCAGAAGATACATTACTTTTGGGGACAAACACCTCATCTTCCCTTATCTCTGAAATATAACAAGTTTCAAAGGAGAAAGCAAGTGCCCGAGAAGGAGAATATGAGGATGACACATTGCTTCACCTATTGCAGTGCTGAGTTAAATAATAACTACCACAGATGTTGAGTTATTTCCATTAAGCAAAAATATAGGCAGAAAAATTGAATATTTTATTTTTCTTACCGTGTGCCCCAACTGAAAAGTATATGTGAAAATCTTTACTTGGAAGAATGGGAAATATAAGCCGCAAGTTATTATCCAGAAGTTCAGCTCCTCCAATATATTTCCATTCCTCCCTGTCCTACATGTAGTAGCCAAGGGCAGATGCCTTAAAAAAAATGTCTGATTTTAGGCAAAGCTGTTGATTTTGTTTCCTAATTATTTTATTTTATATTTGTGCAGTAATTAGCCAATGCATGTGAAACACATGTTATTGAAAAGTAAAATTTATAAGCACCACTGTGTTGTGCTAGAAGATCTTTAGTAACTGGGAGAGATTATCTCTAGTGAAAGAATGTCTAGTGAGGCATTTAAACACTCTGTGTAGGCAGTAACTATTCAGAATACTGAATGAATGCGTGAAAGTCTGGTATAAATTTGCATAATAGCTTAGCCAAGCAAATATCATTTTGTCATTTGTAGATAATAATTTTACTTACAAGGTAAACATTTTCCCATTTTTCCCTCCTTCCTGCCATTCCACTTCCCTTTCAGGGGCTTTACTGTTTCTGTGCTCTGACTTTTCCAAGAGATGGAAATGTGGACTCTGTCAAGAAGGCATTCGGTTGGCATCATGAAATTAACAGACATTGCTTGAAGGTGGATTCATGCTGGTTGGAAAACTGCCCTTGGTATAGAGTAGACATATGGTCTTGTGCTTTTGGGCCCTGCTATCTTCCTTTCTCAATGAAGGGTAGTTTTTTGTCTATTGTGGTTTCTTCTGTGAACACTCTTCCCTTTTATTTTTGTCCTCGATGAGGCTCAAAACGCCCAGCAGCTCCATGAACGAATCCAGTCATCAAGTATGGATGCCAAGTTGGAAGCCCTGAAGGACTTAGCCAGCCTCTCCCGAGATGTCACGTTTGCCCAGGAGTTTATAAATCTGGATGGCATCTCTCTCCTCACGCAGATGGTTGAAAGCGGCACCGAGTAAGCATCTTTTATCCAGACTTCTAGTGTGTCCTATTCTTTCCCACATCCTGGGGATTTGTTACTTTCCCTGTACTTGTAATTTCTAGTTTTAAATACCAGAAATTGATCAAAAAAAAACCCCACAACAACTCTATGTTTCAAAGTCTTAAACTAGGTTAAAATACCATTCCTGAATAATTTTTTAAAACATTATCATTTGAATGATGAAATGCATGTCCTTAATTATTTCAAATTATAAATGCTATAAATATTTATCAAATATTGTGTATAAAGAGTGGAATTTGGGAGAATTAAAAAGTTGTGAGCCAAGCCATTAAAAAATTTATGGAGGAAGAACTCAACTGAGGTATAATTCCTGTGAGCACTGGGAGTCTAGAGGTTGGACCAGTTATGGCTCATGGGACCTGACAGAGGGGGTGTCAGTGAATGGTCCTTGAAGGAGTTTGGGTTCCATCATGATCAGGAAAGGGATGGGCATTTCTCCTTGGGGAGCTCATCTTCTCAGGGAAGGCTTTAACTCTGTGGTGTGCCTGGGGAGTGTAAAGAGCCAGATGGGGGCTGGCTCTTACACATGTGGACAGATAACTCCGCTCACCACCAAACACCAGGGTAGGGTCCATAGGTAGCTGTTAATTCTCATATGGTCAGGTGCTAGTGGCATAGACATTACAGCATGTAAGTTACAGCATGTGAAAATGCTAAGGCAGTTGATTACATATGCTAAATTAATGATGGGCAGAGTTGGGATAGGTATTTATTGGGAAGGAGTACATGTCACTGGGAATTGGGGTTTAAGCTTGGGTCATTTAGATCGCTCTTCAGTACCTGGTGGTTCAAAGAATGAATGGATAACTGTGCATGTTGGAGACCCATCTTGGCCCTCTCTCCTGCTCCTTTCCTCCCTCCCTTCCCCTCCCCTCCCCTCTCCTCCTCTTTTATCCTTCCTTCCTTCCTTCCTTCCTTCCATCCATCCATCCATCTCCTACATGTGGCATTATTTAGCCTCTGCAACTTGCACTAGTGAAAGATTGTTTTTATTTGGCAAACAGGCTTGTGTCATCTGAAAGGGTCTATTGTAGACAGGTATTATTTATTTTTTTAATGAGGACTAAAGCTCTACTCATTGAAATTTGGGGGGACATCAACTTGCAGCCGGTCAGGGAAACTCAGATTCTGGGTGTTACCAGCATCCCAGCATGCCTACTATTAATTGGAGATGGAGTTTAGAACAGTTTAAGGAAAGTTGAATAAGTTTATGGATCCAGAAGACTTGACCAAGGAAAAGGAGAAAGGGTTTTTTTTTTGTCTGTGTTGGAAGCTCCAGGCTGAGGTCTAGTGTGGAGTGTGTCAGATCCCTCATTCCTTGGTGCTAACGAGCAGCAGAATGTGAGCTGGGATGATGAACACCTTCACTGGGGACTGCCGATGACTTCACGTGGTTGCCACTCATGGAAGGTCCTGCTTCATGCCCATCACTGCTTCTGGTGGGACAGTGAGCCCTGGGGGGGTTGAGCCTCAGCCACATTTGCATTATGTTAAGTGAAAATGTAAAAATGGCCTCGCATTTACTACCTAAGTCCCAGGCATTGATGTATCAAAAGCAATGTACTAGAGCCAGTTGTAACATAACCTGCTATTACTGGGCGGTTCTGCCACAGACCTAGGTTTCTACAGCCTTAAGCTCTTGAATATTCAGAATGCTAATTGTGTTAATGCTTCCAAATTTTGCAGAATTGCAATCATAATTACAATTACAGTGTTAAATACACTGAAAGCAAGGGTCCATGTGATTTGCACCCTGACGGCTGCAGCAGAGCTCTGACACCTCCAAGGGTGGCAGATATTTTGACAATGAGGAAAAATGCATGCTAGGAGCTTCAGTGTTTTAGCTTCTCATTATATTTGTTTGCTAGTGCTGCCATAACAAAATATCACAGACTGGGTAGCTTAAACAACAGAAATTTATTGTCTCTTAGTTGGGGGGGCTGGAAGTCCAAGATCAAGGTGTTGGCAGCGTTGGTTTCTTCTGAGGTCTCCTCGATTTGCAGATGGTTGCCTTCCCGTTGTGCCCTCATGTGGTCTTTCCTCTGTGTGCAGTTATTTCTGGGGTCTCTCTGTATGTCCAAATTTCCTTTGCTTATATTTTTTTGGTGCTAATGAGCAGCAGAGTGTGAGCTGGATCACAATCTGTCAGATTGGATTGCGACACACTCTCATGGCCTCATTTTAACTTAATCACCTCTTTGAAGGCTCTGTCTCTAAATACTGTCCCATTCTGAGGTACTGGGCGTCAGGGAATCAACAAATGAATTCTGAGGGGACACAATTTAGCCCATAACACTCATCAAGGGGACATTGGCCTTTCTGCTTGAAAAGGAAAAGAGTAAAAACTGATGCTATGTATTTGTCTTGTCTGCATTATTACTTATTGTCTGTGTCATTGCCTTACTCTCTAATTCACCTTGACCTCTAGGGGAGCCCAAAAGAACCACTAATCCTCAGACTGAGGATTGGGGACAGCACGTCTGAATTATATCTCCATGTTGCACATGTACAACCTGAGAGAACGTTGACACTGAATGTACTTTATGTGAACTACAGTAATTGAATTCCTGTTTTAAAAAAGCGTATTGAAGTTATTAGTATTTTAATTATTTATAATCCAGAAGCCATGTTGATTCGTTCCATGCAGCCAGGTTTCAGACACGCAAATGATTCAAGGCCAGATCTTGGGTGAGTTCTGGTTTGCACTGATCTCTTACACTTTCCCATTGCACTATGTTATGGGAAGGAATGATGTCTCTCTGGATCACCTTTGGCGTCCTCCTCACCATCTTACATAAGTTCAAAGCCCTGCTACTTTGGGGGATGGAGGAAGGAGGCACTAGAGCCAGGCTGTCTCCTGCTTCCTTCTGCTGGGGCCCACGACTCATCTTAAAAAGCTGCTCATTTGTTGCACAGCTATTTTTCAGGTCTTTCGCTCAGATTAAAAAGAAAAGAGAAAGACCTTTTTCTTGTAAGGAAACGTGGCTTCTCAATTAAACTTCTAGCAAGACCTTCATTAATTAACAGGGAACTTTTGGAACAGAAACTGTACAAATTAAATGGATCCTGCAATTTGGAAGGCATTTGGTCATGATTTCTGGGCAGATTTCCAGCTGGGGAAGGCAGAGGTTTTCTGAAGCAGGACCTGTGGAAATTTTTAGGAAACACTGAAGAAATGTAGCTGGAATTTTTCTCCTTACTTTGAGCTATAATGAGATTCAAAGATTACTCACCTGCTTGTCATTACTCAAGGCTGAGCTTTTAAAGGTCTTTCCTGTTGGTACCAGGAGGGGCCACCGGGCAAAATTAGCAACAAAGGAGCAATGGGGAGTGTCACTTTGGCAGAGCACAGTGATTAATACTTGAATTGAATTTTTCCATCCTTGCGGAATTTTGAAATTCCATTCCCAGTTTAAGCTTGAGACATAGGTGTGGAAGCAAATGAAGTTGTAAGGAAACGTGTTGGCTCAGCCTGAGCAAGGAAATGGTGTCAGGGAAGGAAATTTCAGGAATGGACAGTGGTTGCTAAAAGATGGGTATTGAAAGATTTTTCAAGGGATTAATACCTGAAACATATAAAGAACTCATACAACTCAATAACAGAAAACAACTCAGCTAAAAAATGGGCAGAAGATCTGAATAGACATTTTTCCAGACTATACATACAGATGGCCAACAGGTACATGAAAGATGCTTAACATCACTCATCATCAGGGAAATGCAAATCAAAAACATAATGAGATGTCAACTTACGCCTGTCAGAATGACTGTTATCCAAAAGACAAGAAATAACAAATGTTGGAGAGCATGTGGAGAAAAGTGAACCCTTGTGCACGGTTGGTGGGAATGTAAATTGGCACAGCCACTCTGGGAAACAGCATGGAGGTTCCTCAAAACATTAAAAATAAAACTACCATATGATCCAGTAATTGAACTACTAGGTATCTATCTGAAGAAAGTGAAAATGTTAATTTGAAAAGATACACACATTCCTATGTTTATTGCAGCATTATTTACAATTGCCGAGATATGGAAGCACCCTAAGTGTCCACCGATCACTGACGGAAGAATGGACAAGGAAGATAGGAGATGTATGGAGTACTACTGAGCCACTTGTGACAACATGTTGGGCCTAGAGGGTATTATACTAAGTGAATTAAGTCTGACAGAGAAAGACAGATACTATGTGATTTCACTTGCATGTGGAGTCTAAAAAACAAAACAAAACTCGGAGTTATAGAGAACAGATTGTTGGTTGCTGGAGAGGAGTAGGGTTGGAGGGTAGGCAAAGTGGGTGAAGGAGATCAAGAAGTACCAACTTTCAAGTATAAAATAAATGAGTCACAATGATGTAACATACAGCATGGGGAACATATGTGATAATATTATATTCACTTTGTATGGTGACAGACGGTAATTAGACTTACTGTGGTGATCATTTCACAGTGTATACAGATGTGGAATTGCTGTGTTGTACACCTGAAACTAACATTATATTGTATGCCAATGACATCTCAATAAAAAAAAAGTTCTCTCAGATATGATCTATTTTATTTTATTTGAAAGAAAAAAATCATACCTGCAACTCCAAATCCAATGTAGTGAATAACACTGTTTTTCTTTGGCTTTCAATAAAACACCGTGTTCTTTGTCTATGCCTCTATGCACACAGACAGTGGGACAGTTTGTCCTGTGTCCTTCCAGTGTTAAACAGCCAGAAGAACAGGGGGAACATTTCCAAGAATGAAAGGGCAGGATTCTTATAGTTTCCTTCCCACTTGGCCATGTGACAGGAAAATTACGCCGTTGGAATATGAGTAAGCCATAGCACCACCCTGGGCAGAAAAGTCAAGAGAGTAAAAAAGTTAAATTTATGTATTTACAAAGAACTCAAGACAGTTTTTTGAATTAGCTTTCTGTCCTTAGTAAAAAATATATATATATGTGACATATATGATATATATATTGTATATTACATATATCATATGTATAATTTAAAAAATAAAAAAGTAAACAAAAGGAAGAAAATAAGAATCATTTGTAATCTGCCTTTCGAGAGACCTTTTTAACATTGTGGTGTATACCTTTTTTGTATTTTAGGTACACACACACATGCACAGGCTTTATTACAAAAGTAGAATTATAATGCTCATACCTTTGTAGCCTGCTTTTTGTACCTAACAATATTGCCATGTCATTAATATTATTTCCTTTATCATTTTTGCCATTTGTGTATTATTTCACTTAAACAACTTTAAGTGCAGTTGATATACAATTTAATAATTTAAAAGATGTGCACAGTATAGTCAACCATCCCACTATTGTTGGACATTAATATTGCTTTCAGGTTTTTCCATGATTGTGAACATTCTCTAATCAGCTTTTCGTCTAGTGAAATCTTTGTGAGTTCTGAAATTGTTCTGTTGGAATACGATTCCTGATTTGGAGGATATGCACATTTTAAAGCAGTTTTAAAGTAAGGACAACCCCAAGGCTCGCTGATATGTCCTCATTTATACTTTATCACTCATGTAGAATTATGTCAATTTCTAACACCCTGGCCAATACTGGGCTGAGGTTCCCTTAGGGATTCTAGCTTTCCTAAGAAAAATAACAGTGAGATAGTGGAGGGGTTCTCACTAATCTGGGGAATTTATAAGTGCTTTTGTTTTTTTTTTTTTTTTTTTTTGGTTTAAGTCATTTCTCTAAAATCTGGCGGGGTTAGGAACAGTGGAAAGAGTCCCATAGTTATTTTAGAGATATGTAAAGCCCTTAAGTAATTGTCATAAAAATAAACAATGTAAATTGTATAAATTATTAGTCCGCTTCCCAATCTGTCATATATATGACACAGATGTATGTATAGCTATGTGTGTTTGCTTTTATAAGAGATTTGTTGTCATCATTCATTAACACACAGGCGGTTTCATATGAAACTTTCGTTTTCTCCTGGCCAGAGTAAGAGCTGTAGCCATTCCTTAGGAGATGTGAAAATCGATGTATGACTTGAATTAAGCACCTGAATGACGTCTTGGCTCTGATGGTGTCTACCACCCACAGTTGACAATGGACTTACAGATTTTTTTCATTTGGCAACGTTTATATTATTGGAGTGCTGAATTCTTCTGACACTGGGTTAGGCACATAGGATGAGGTGTGTGGGGAAAAAACAAAGATGGATATGATGTTTTGGACTATGTGTGACCTTTTTTGATATTTCATCCTCACACAAAAGGTGACTTTGTTTTCTGAAAGTAACTCTGTTAACCTCCATGGACATAGTTATCAGCTCTAACATACACTCTTGTTTCTAAGAATTTGGTGTCCCTTATAAACCTTGGCTGTCCTGGAAGGTCCAAGCCAGGCCAGATTGTCAGCGGCTCACTGACTAGCAGCTAAGCACAGGTCACAGAGTGCATGTCCTACACTTCACCTTGGACAGAGGCCACAGGGAGGAGCAAGCATCTCCCTGGACCAAAAAGAAACTGCTCTGTGTGGTCTGTGGGCCCCAGCTGTGAAGGCTGCCCGGTCTCCCCAGATCTTTCTGCCTGACTTGTTGGAGCCTGCACTCCCCAGAGTTCAGGGAGTTCCAACTGGAACAGCCCTCCTGGGGCCCTTCCAGAAATTTACATCACACTCAAAGGGGTCCATCATCTTGTGCTTTGTCAGCCATTGTGTGGCAGAAAGTTCCTTAAACTGGATCTTCCCCCTTCCAACTGCTCTAAGCTTTGTCTCTGGGTCTTTGTCCAATTGTGTAGCTGTAGACTAGCAGACTCTAAGTCAGGGGAGGGTGAAGGTCCAGTGATGTCAAAGAAAGGACCCGGAGACAGTGATCGAAGCACAGGTTTATTGGGGAGAACGTACACATAAAGCGATCAGAAGCAGCCAACTGGACAAAGCGTCTGCTGCTGGGATCTGTGTGTCTTGAGCTTTGATAGCACAGCAGCGTAGCCTGACAGCTATCTGTATGCACAGCCATGTTCCAAGGGGATCTAGGCCTACCATCTGGACACCCTTCATTACAAAGGAGACACTCGGAGTTGGGCACCCCCAGGAGCCCCTGACCTTAAACGCTGACCAATACATTCTTCTACACATTCTGCTTGATGAGAATATAGAGAGGGAGGTGGGGTCTCTACATTCTCCAGAGAGTGACTAACAGGGCCATTCGGGTGTGCTGGTGCAAACTAGCCATCCAGCATCACTCTGGAAATGGAAATGAGAAGGAGTCATGCAGCCTGTTTTAAGGAAGAGATTGTCTTCTGCTAGGAAACAGAATGCCATACCTTGGGCTTAGGTGAGAGGTGTCTGGACACTCTGAAACACCAGCTTTTCTAGAACCATTTCTTTCTGGTTATGTTTCTTTTATTATTATTATTATTATTATTATTACTTTAATTTTTTGGAGACAGAGAGACAGTGCACGTGAGCTGGGGAGGGGCAGAGGGAGAGGGAGAGAGAATCTTAAGCAGCTCCACACCCACAATGCAGAGCCGGACGCAGAGCTCAATGCAGGGCTCAGTCTCACAACCGTGACATTATGACCGAAGCTGAAATCAAGAGTCAGATGCTTAACTGACTGAGTGACCCAGGCGCCCCCTGGGCATTGAGAAAGAGAGAAAGAAAGAGAGGGGAGAACCTCAGTCAGCAAGAGACATCAACAAAAAAAAAGTTGCCCTTCTGTTTAGGCTTCATCTGAATCAAAAGTGAGGAGGCTGAGAACAAACACTGGTCAGGAGGAACCGTCCAAGGCCAGAGTCTGCTATGGCAGGGGGAACACATACAAAAACCTAAAAGCGTGCAGGCACTGGGCCATAAAGCTATTTTGAAAAGTTACAATAATAGCTTTATATACTACACACACACGCACCTACACGTATATACCCCACATGCACATTTATTTTGAACCAGTTCTGTTAAAAAATAAACTGAAGCATATTAACATTTAAGAATTTATCTGAGCAAGCATCAGTTGGAAGCTGTCAGTGCCAAACTGGAGGTGGTTAGGAGCACTGCACCTGTGGGCGGGGAGGAGGGGGAAGACTTTTATAGAGAAGAGGAGTCAGGAAAGCACCTATTTGATTGGCTGCAGCTTAAAGCCTCACTGGATATTCGTGATTGATCATTCTTAGACACTGGGGTGTATGTTTTTTGTTTTCTCGGTTTTTTTTGTCTGTCTTTTTTTTTTTTTTTTTTTGTGACCCTGCAGCATTTACAGGCTTAGGTTTTCGTGTGCTTATAGAGGCCTCTGGCCTTAGGACCTCCTTAGTTAATGGCCGCCTTGTTTGGTTAACTGAAGAGTTCCCTACTAAATGGAAGAGTTGCAGGATCAAGTTCAACCACTTGTGTCTGTTGTGTCTTTTAATACAGATATCTGACTCCAGGTAGCACCTTGCACCAACTGTTCTCTTATTTCTTCATCTCTTTCCTTATGGAATTATTCCTTATAAAAATTTTTAAAAATGTTTATTTATTTATTTTTGAGAGGTAGAGAGAGACAGAGTGTGAGTGGCAGAGGGACGGAGAAAGAAGGAAGCACAGAATCTGAAGCAGGCTCCAGGCTCTGAGCTGTCAGCACAGACCCTGATACAGGGCTCGAACCCATGAACTATGAGATCATGACCTGAGCTGAAGTCTGATGCTTAACTGACTGAGCCACCTGGGTGCCCCCCGTATGGAACTATTCCTTAATGGTTCCCTTTCTCTCATGATTTTGGCACTTTTTGAGATTATAGATCAGCCACTTTTAGAATATCCTTCAATTTGGTTTCTTAAAAGGTAATTCATTAAAGGTGCTTTTTAGGAAAAGATACAAGCGTGGCTCTCATACAAATATAAAAATGAACACATGTTAAGACATTTTACTCATGTGACATGAGAGAATGAGGCAGATGTTCTAAGAGTCTCAAAAGAAAAGTCAAAAGGGCACCGATTTATATGGAGCAAAGGGTTGTTGAAATGAATTGCAAATGGAGACAAAGCTGGATTTCCACCTGCAAGGAAGAAGTCCATTAGAGCACTACAAGACAGGACAAAGTATATATATATTCATGAGTTACCTACAGCTTAGAGACAACAGGGCTAAAATCTGGTAACTCAGAAGAGTTTGCAATGGACACTGCACAATTTCCCATTGGAACAGAATTTTTTTTCTACATGTTTATCCTGTATTGTTTCCTTGTTGTAAACACATATTATATGTTTTTGTCTGGAATATTAGAGATGTTTGTGGTTTTATCCTTGCCACCTATTGATGGCACATGATGTCTCTTTGTCTTGTTACTCATGTTCACTTTGACTTAAGGCCCTTACAGTAGTCCCTGCCAGGTGCCTCTACTGTAACAGTTTGTTAGTTTGTTTTTGCTTTTGTTTTGAGTAGTTACACCATAGAAAATGGAAAACAGTATAAATCAGGTTCGTATGTTTTCCCCCAGAGGTTTGGTTCTGCAGCAATATAAGCACACCATTCTTTCAAACAATATGGGCTCATTCAGTCCTGTTTAATTCATCAGGCTGTAATCTGTCATTATTATTATTTGTTTTGGTGCTCTGTTTGTCCCACATTTGGCTGTCCTTCTGACCTGTCCTGTCCTTCCTATTATTTTTTGAGCATTCATTACTTTCTGGCGTAGTGAGGTGTTACAGGCTTATCTAGATCTTTCCTTGCCTCAGTCCTATCAAGAATCATTTTTATAAGGAGCTCAGTTCCTTTTAGTGGACAGTAGTGTCCTAGGTCTGCCTGCCTGTGACAACCCACTCCTTTCACTCTGCTCAGTGGCTTTTTGAAGAAGGTGGGAGGGAAGGAAGCTTATTTAGTTTTAAAGGCAGATAAAGGAAAGGGATGGGAGGAGGAAGAAGAAGATGGCTGTATACCTTTTTACCCCCACCTCTGACCCCCAGTTTTACCAGAGACTAGATCTGATCTCCTTGTGGTCAGTTAGGTTTCTCAAGTGGTTACTTTTTATGTGGATGAAAATGAAACTTAACTTCATCTGAAGAGCCAAATCATTCATCAACTACTTACTAAGTATCTGTTCTGCATGTGCCTGACATTATAGTAGTCACAGTGCTGAGCCCCTGCCATCTGAGAGCTGGAAGGAGAGCAAGATGCCCTACCTAAGTCATACAGCCAGTGTTTCTCAGTGCAGATGTGAGTGCCACCTTCAGTCTGCTCGTGTGGGGAAATCAGAGGTCAGGGAGGCTTCCCAGAGGAGCCTAGAATCTGGTGCATTCAGAATAGAACTTAGCTAGTTGGACAGGTTGGTTAGAGGGGAAGGGTATTCCAAACAGGAAAGAACATACTTAGAGCCAGAGATATTTGGCAGACTGGAGGGATGGAAAGTGGTTTGATAGGACGAACATCACTTGTTTCCTTATCTTCTTGACCCCGGGTTTTTAAGAACCATGATTGTCCTTTCTAGCAGACAAGATTTGTCTATTGCACACTCTTTTGTGGGCTACCATCACAGAGTTCCATCTGTTGTCTAAGACTCTTGGAGTCTTCTTACAATGTCTTTTTTGCAAAGAGGCAATCTTTTCTGAAGAAAAGGGAAAATAGAGTTAGTGGGCATTTTCCCAAAAAAAGATAAATATTTTTTTATTGTTGGGCATGTACTAAAGAACTGATCTAGTACCTTTGGGCTCTACTTTTTTTCATTGAATGTATACCCATTCTGATCCAAATAGAGTGTTCTTATTTCCTTTACTCAAGTAAATTCAGTAGGTTGGTTACAGTAGTTTAATCTCTGCCTTTTGGTTGTTTCTTATCATTAGAGAATACCAATTTGGTACTTTGAATAATGTTTTGAAATAAATAAAGTCTTATACATCATGGTAGTTAAATCTGCTCCATATCCAATCTTGAGCTTTCTTCAAGATATATATATATTCTTTGTGTAAAAATTATTGCTTTCAAACATGCTTCTTACATGGTTGTTTTCAAATTTTGCAGACGATACCAGAAATTGCAGAAGATCATGAAGCCTTGGTAAGAATTTATGATCCATTAATACAGATGATATAACACTTCCTTCTTCTCTGCATAATTAAAGCCCGTCCTCTGACTGATTGTATAACTATGCATCTAGATATTTTAAGTAAGTGATTTTGCTTTTGCTTTGCTTGGTGTTCTTATTAACAGGTTTTTCAAAAATTTATTTCCCTTTTTATTTGCTTTGTGGTAGAAAGGATATTTTATGTTTGTAGCCACAAAATGATTACATCAGAATTGCTATCCTTCTCCTACAGCAAGGCTAGGCATAATTTTATGTACTACGTTAAACAAAAACTTCCTTTTTTGTGGCCTATGTGATGTTCAAAGTCAAAAATCTTAGATTTTCTTCAATGACTCAGTATGAAAAAGATCCACATTAAAAAAAAAACATTCAGGATTGAAGTATGGAATGAAGATTATTTACTTTGAGTCTCAGAACATCCTCAATCATCTGTCAAGTGAATTGCATGTTAATTGTGTATGAAGATCTCAGGACTTCTTTCTTAGAGTTTTCCCTCCTCAGTGCTTTTCTTATCCATTAAACAAGGTGAATCCAAATGGGGCCTAGCAAACTCTCTACAGTAGGCAGAACAAATCTCCATTTTGCCAAGTTCTGAAGCAGATAATTTCAATTTGATAAATAAAACTGAACAGCATCTGAAAATGTGCACCTTTATTTTTAGGCCCTTGGAGAAAATTCTGATCCCCTTCAGTGGGTAATACTGGTCTCAAGTCATTTATCTTCCCCAAACCTTCCTACATAGAAAAAAGTGTATATACTCTTTAGTTATTAAATTCTAATAAAGTAGAAAGCACTATTGAAAGTTTAGGGTAAATTTTTTTAATGTTATTTTGAGATATATATTTAATATAGTAGAAACACTTAATGGTAATGGCAGCAGAAGCCATCTTTCAGGAGAGTTTACTCTGTTCAGGGCACTATCTCAATGTTTACACTCGTTACTTTTAAGCACAAGTATCTGACACACAAGATCAGTATAATGAGAATTATTTCCTTGATGCAGAAGTTAAAATCAGGTAGTGGAGCTGGGATCAAACCAAGTTTTTCTCTAACAACCTCATACAACTTGCTAATGTAGATGAAGTTGGGGGCTCTGAAGCCAAAATAATTTCTTAAAGTTGATCTGCCAATAGTTTTAGTCATTTGGTATGTAGGGATACTGGAAGTGGGATTACACATGAACCATGATTTTCATCTGTCAAATGTAGATAAAATCAGTGCTCAGGGCACTCGTTCTGGTAATGGCAGAATATCTTAATTAGACATAATACAGCTAAAAATTGTTAAATCTGGACAAAGCAGTGTAAACAAACCCACCTAAAAGCAACTGCTTGAAGGAACTGGATAGCCACCCAAAGTAGACAGAAAGAGGGAGGTCAGTCTTTGAAAGAACATAATGGGCCTCAGATGAGATTTGTGTGTTTGTAGCTTTTGCCTGAGGTTACCCACTCATCCAGTTAGCACAGGGCGGCCAGAAGCCTCTGCCTTGGTAATGAGGGTATAGTCTGGGGGCTGGCAGAGCAGCTAGATTATTAGGGGCAATCTGTGAAAGAAGAGAAGCTCAGAGGGTAGGAGACCTCATTTCTACAGGTTTAGATAGATCCACCTATAAAATCTTCCCAAATCAGAAGCATGAATGTACATGTGTGAGAACCCCAAAGGACCTGGTAAAAACAGCTACTGGGAATGGAGAGAATTGAAAAGAGATTTAAACTGCTGCTCACTGCAGAATTTGTAGTTTGATTCTAGCTAGGTTATTTCTGCTTTAACAAAAGAGTCTTCAGAAGAACAAAACTGGATTTTGAGATTTGACAGTCTTTTATTCCCAATGTTCAGAATATAATAAAAATTACTAAATATATGAAGAACAAGAAAGATGACCTATTCTTAAGAAAAAAAATAAAGCAGATAGTAGAAACTGACCCTGAGATGACCCAGGTGTTGAAATTAGCTAATGGAGATTTTTTTAAATGTTTTTATTATTTATTTTTTAGGGGGAGGGAGAAAGAGACACAGTGTGCGTAGGGGAAGGGCAGAGAGAGAGGGAGACACAGAATTTGAAGCAGACTCCAGGCTATGAGCTGTCATCACAGAGCCTGACATGGGGCTCAAAGCCCGAGGTGAGACTTGAACCCACGGACTGCTAGATCATGACCTGAGCTGAGGTCTGATGCTTAACCAAATGAGCCACCCAGGTGCTCTGCTAATGGAGATTTTTAAAGCAATGTTTATAAATATATTATAAGATGAAAGTATTAGTATAATTAGTGCACAGATGAGGAGGCTTAGCTGAGAAATGGAAACCATAAAAAATAACCAATTGTAAATTATAAAACTGAAAAGTATAATATTTAAAATGAAAAATTCACTGTATGGGAGTTGAAGATGGAAGAAGAGACAATAATCTTGAGGATGAATCAGTAAAAATTACCCAATTTGAAGAACAGATACAATGAATAGTGAGTAACTGACCTGTGAAATGGTAATAATTGGTCTAAAATACATTTAATTGTGATATCAGAAAGAGAGGAAAGACAGAATGAAACCAGAAAAATATTTGAGGAAATAAAGACAGTTTCCAAAACTTGTTGAAAAACATAAATTTATAGAGCTAGAAGGGTCAGTGATCCTAACTGGAATAAATAGAAAAAAAAAAGAAACAACACATGGAAACATAATAGTCAAACTTCTGAAATTTAAAGATAAAAAGGATACCTTGAAGGCAGCTAGAGAAAACTACTTATTACATTAAGAGAGTAAAAATAAGAATGAAAACTGATTTCTCATTAGGAATAGTAGAGGCCAGAGGGCAACATTTTAGAAGTGCAAGAAAAGAACAAAACAAAACGACAACAACAACAACAACAACAACAAAAACCAAACCAAACCAAACCAAAAACAAAGAAAACCCTACAAAAAGCAAACAAAAACTTATCAAACCAGAATTCTTATCTAGTAAAACTATCTTTTGAAAATGAAGGTGAAATAGAAACACTTTTAGATAAAGGAAAACTAAGATAGTTCATCAGCAGGCACACACTACAGGAAATGTGGAGAAACGTAGCATTAGATGGAAATTGGGCTCTACAGGAAGGAGTGAGCAACACTGGAAATTACAGATATGTGGGTAACTAGAAAAGATAAAATATAGTTTTTGTCTTTAAAATTTCTCATATTTCTTTACATTTCAAAAAATATTTATTTATTTTTGAGAGAGAGAGAGAGAGAGAGAGAGAGAGAGAGAGAGGCAGAGAGAAAAAGACAGGATCTGAAGCAGGCTTCAGGCTCTGAGCTGTTAGCACAGAGCCCCACATGGGCTGGAACTCACGAACTGCGAGATGATGACCTGAGCCAAAGTCTGAAGCTTAACTGACTGAGCCACCCACGTGCCTCTCATATTTCTTTAAAAGGCATATGACTGTACAAAGCTAAAAGAAGTGTAATTCAAAATCCAATGGAGGAATTAAAATGGACTATAAAAATATTTGATTGTGCAAAAGAAGGTAAGGAAAGAGATACAGGGAAGAAAACAAATGGAAAACAAATGATAAATTGATTGACCTAAATCTAATCACATCAGTAATTAAATTAAATTTAAATGGACTAATCACTACAATTAAAAGATTTCAGATAAATTTGAAAAAGCACGACCCAGCTATATACCGTTTATAAGAGATGTACTACAAATGCAAAGGTGCATATAGTTCAAAAGTTGGAAAATGCACACATGTAAATGCAAATAATAATAAAACTAAGTTGTTTTATTCATAGTAGACAAAATAATAATTCAAGACATTATTTTGTCAGAGATAAAGAAGGATAATTCATAATAAAAATGGTTGGGTCATTAGGAAGACATAAAAGTGTTAAATGTTTATGTACCTAATATAAGATTTCAAAATACATGAAGGAAAAAGTGACAAAGGGAAAACTAGACAAATCTGTGTGGTGCCTGGGTAGCTAAGTCAGTTGAGCATCCGATTTTGGCTCAGGTCATGATCTCACAGTTGGTGACTTTGAGCCCCACATCGGTCTCTGTGCTGACAGCTCAGAGCCTGGAGCCTGCTTCAGATTCTGTCTCCCTCTCTCTCTGCCACTACCCCGCTCACGCTCTGTCTCTCTTTATCTCTCAAAAATTAAAAGAAAAATAGACAAATCCATAATAATATCTGGAGATTTTAACACTGTCTTCTCATTGATTGGAAAAATAGCAAAATCAGTAAGGGTAGACAAGATTCAATCAACACTGTAAAAAATTGGCTCAATATAGAGAGTATCACATTCAACAATAGCAGAATACATATTCTTTTCAGTGTATGTGCAATATTCACCAAATAGACCATATACCAGGCCATAAAAAGTCTCGAGAATTTTCAAATGATTGAAATTATACAGATTACATTCTTTGACCACACAGGGATTGTATTAGAAATCAGTAACAATAAATTTGCTGAAAAGCCTCAGATGTTAGGAAATTAAAAGACTCTCTTCTGTAATACTCAGGAGTCAAGGAATAAACCCAGGTGAAATTACAAAATATTTTGAACTGGATGATAATAATATACAATATAGCAAAACAATATTTGTGGATGCAGCTAAAGCAGTGCTTAGAGGGGAATTATAGTCTTAAGTGCTTATATTGGAAAAGAAGAATGGTTAAGAAAAATCAGTGATCTAAGTTTCTACCTTAAAAAAGGTAGAATAAATAAGTGTGAATTACATAAGTGGGAGGAGGGAATAAAAGGAGTAACTATCAATGAAATAAAAAACACATAAATAATCGAGAAAATTAAAGCTAGCACAGATTATTTGAAAATACTTAGTAGGAAAAAAGAAGAGAAAAATCCAAATATCAATATTGGGAATAAAAGAGGGAATATCACTACAGATTACACTGCAAATAACAGGAAAATAAAGGAATGTTATGAATAACTTTATGCCAATAAATTTTAATCTTTAGATACCAAATGTGACAGCTAATGAGACCATCTAATGAACACTGGTGCATACATCCCTGGCAACATATTAACAAATATAATCAAATGACATATGAAAAGGATAATACATTGTGGCTAGTGAAGGTTTATCCCAGAAGTCATTCAACATTTGAAAAGCAGTCACTGTGATTCAGCATTTAGTAAAACAAAGGAGAGGGCTTAAAGAGAAAAATTATCTTAATAGATACAGAAAATAATTCATAGATACAGCAAAAGCACTTCATAAAATCCAGCATCCATTCATAAAAATTCTTAGCAATCTAGGAATAGAGGGAACTTCCTCAACCTGATAATGAGCATCTACAAAAAAAAAAAAAAAAAAAAAAGAAAGAAAAGAAAAAAAAATCAAAACGCATCATACTTAATGTTGGAAAACTGAATTCCTTCCAACCTTTGCCCTCTTAATGATTGGGCATAAAGCAAATATGTTTGCTTTTTGCACTTCTGTTAACATTGTACTGGAGTTTTTAGCTATAGCTATAAGTCAAGAAAGAAATAAAAGACCTAATGATCATAAAGGAAGAAGTAAAACCATGGAAGACATGATTGTGTAGAAAGTTGTAAATCTATATTAAAAAAAGTCTTAGATCTCCTAACTGAATTTAGCAAGGTTTCAGGATACAGCATCAGTGTATAAAAGTGATGTGTAGGTATACGTTGACAGTCAAATGAAATTTTTAAAATTTCTATTTAAAAGTGGCAAAACTCGTAAAATGTTTAGGAATAAATTTAACAAGAGACATGTAGTATCTGTTCACTGAAGAATAAATACATGACTGAAAGAAATTAAAGACCTAAATAAGTAGAGAATATACCATTTCTTGGAAGACATGATATTGTTAGGATAGCAGTTCTCCCAAAGTTAATCTGTAGGTTCAGTGCAATATTATTTTTTAAAAAGAAATTGCAAAGCAATCTTAAAATTTAAAGGAAATGTATAGGACCTAGAATAGCCAGAAAGTTTTGAAAGAACAACAGAGATGAACCAAGTTGGAGGATTTCATTAACTGACTTCAAGACTCACTATAAAGTTATTAACACAGTGTGATATTGGCATAAGAGAATAGACAGATCAAAGAAATAGAATAGAGTTCAGAATTGATCGACAGTTAAATTTTTAACAAAGGAACGAAAAGAACATTTGCATGTTCGTGCTATGACTCTGAAGGCCAAGGGAATGTCTGCAGGGTGATTTAGAAATTTACAACGTTTTATGTATATAATTTTTTACCACGTACCAAAAAAAAAAAACAAAAAAAAAACATTTGGAGAAATTCAAAGGGCCGGGCAGAACTATATTCATTAACATTGGGAATTAAGGATATGGGGTATGACTTATCAATAATTTTAAAAGTGGCTTTTACTTGTAACTTTTCTACACTTCTGCCTGGCATCCAATCAAAACATTTGGAAGCACTGTTCTTTTATAAATTTAGCAGCTTAAATTGAAATGCTTCAAGATTGGCTGAATTTTGTTGGAATGAAGACGGTCTCTACTGAGTTGATGAGAAACATTTAGTTGAATCATTCCAGCACACATGGTGTGTTGGCTGTGACATGGCTCTCGACCAGCATGTAAAGTTTGCAGTCGGCTTAATTTGTGGCAGTCAGTACTGCAAAATCTTTAGCTTAGCACTTTATAAAAAAACAAATAAACCAAACAAATAAAAGTGCTCCTGCATGTGCCATGTGGTTGCTTTATACTTGTAACCCTTTTAGCCTTGATCTTGTGCACGCGGCATTGATTTCAGAGCTTTGGCTCCTGCCTTCTCTCCTTGGAGCATAAGTCACTCCTCTAGGAGTGAACTAAACATTTATGTCAGGGTTCAGTAAGGGCTTTTATACCTGCATCATTTGAAATTCGGTGATTGAGTTCCTTGATTTGGAATGTAATAAAATTTTAGGATGGCCATCTTCTCTTTGCAACTGAGGGTTTGAGGTTGAATTAAAAAAAATTCTCTCTCATGGAAACCTAGTATACCATCCAACAACCAGTCATAATGAATTATATTTATGTTATATATGCACTACGTATATATTATATTGTATTTGTATATATACATATATTTTTATAATGTAATATATAACATGTATAAATATATTTAATAACATTTTATATGTTATATATAGTATAACAGAATATATATGTTTTATAGAATATATATGTTACATAGAATATATATGTTAAATAGAATAGATATGTTCTGTTATATAGTATAACAATATATATGATCTAATAAAATATATACAATATATGTTAAAATATATGATGTATATAAAATGTTATTAGATAATATTTCTATAAAACATGAATATAAATACTATAACATTTATATAAAATGTTATTAGATAGACCACGGGAGCAATTCCTGCCATGGGCACCTTGGTGTGTGATATGAAAGGAGCTTCTCTCACTTACCAACCCTTCACACTAATGGAAACTGCAAAGCACATAAAGGCCTATCATAGAAATGGTGCAGAAATGGTGCTTCACCTCCTTAACAACCATGGAGACTGAAGCCCTGGCCCCAAAAGCAAATTGGAGATTTGAAAAACATATAATACACTCTCTCTCCCACTGTCTTTTCTCTCAGGTCCTTGCAGCCTGTCTGAGAAGTCTGTGAGCAGAGTTCTGGAGCATTTGAGGAAGCAGGACAATCTCTAGATGTTACTCAGGCCACTTGGATTATGGGCCCATTGAGTGGGGAACAGAGTCATTTTGCCTTCAGATAATTAAAGGGCATGAATATAATTTTTTTTTCTAAAGCAGTTAAGGAAGACTAATATCATCTCTATTCTCAGCCTCTACTAGCTCCAGGGAATATAAAGAAGAGTTTGATTCCAAGAGTGTGTGCTTTCCTTTGTCACTGCCTGTCCCATTGCTCATGCTGTTAGTGACAACATTGAGGCAGTGTTTTGCCTGTATGGAGGCCATGGATGCTATTCTCCAATGTCGTGTACATGGGGGTCTTTTAGTGGTTGGGCTCTTTTAACATGCCAGGTATAAGCCAATGGCAACTATTAGTTATCATATGTTTGTTTTCCCCTCTTTTAAGTAAGAAGGAAAATAATTAGCTAATAGCATTTACTGCTAATGATATAGTAAAATAATACATTAGCTAGTATTGTTTACTACTAATACTATACATTATTATGTAATAATGTTTTCACAGTAATACTAATGCCAACACACTCTACTAATAAATCTTACGAATTGTTTTTATACCTGGCTCTCTTATTTTTCTGATGACATTTACTTTTCTTTCTTTCTTTCTTTCTTTTTCAATTTTTCCACAATCTAATGTCTGGATTTTACTGTGATTCATTGCGTGTAGAATGAGTCATTTTTGGATTTTTTTTTTTTAAGTTTAACCTTTCTTGCACCTCTTTTTAACCCGTTTTTAATCCTTCTGCTTTTTGTTCTGTACTTCACGTAAGTTTGGGCTTTCTGATTTGGGATTTATTTTGGCGGCATGCCACCTAGGGGGCCTCTGTAAGATTGGTATTGCCAGTCTGTGAATCTGACCTGAATGGGTTGGCTTTCTTTGTGTTCCGCCCCTCCTCAACCCTGGCTCCAAGGACAGAGAATCCTTGAAGGCAAGCATTTGAAGATCATGGGCTTTGCTTATCTTTCTAGATCACTTTTGCATAATGATCATACCTAACACTCACATGTTGCTATATACACACACCACGCACTGTTTGAAGAGCTGGAAGTGTGGTAGCTTGTTCTATTTCCCCAGAAATGCTGAGTGACATATTGCCACCACCACCACTGTCATTTTTTTTTAAATAAAGAGTGGATGAGGGAGAAAGAGAGAGGGAGAGAGAGAGAGAGAGAGAGAGAGAGAGAGAGAGAATCAGAGAGAGAATCTCAAACAGGCTCCACACTCAGTGCAGAGCCCAACATGGGGATTGATCTCATGAACCATGCGATCATGACCTGAGCCAAAATCAAGAGTTGAACACTTTAAAAAAAATTGTTTTTAATGTTTTATTTATTTACTTTTGAGAGCAAGAGAGACAGATCATGAGCAGGGGAAGGGCAGAGAGAGATGGAGACACAGAATCTGAAGCAGGCTCCAGGCTCTGAGCTGTCAGCACAGAGCCCGACGCAGGGCTCGAACCCATGAACCATGAGATCATGGCTTGAGCCGAAGTCGAATGCTTAACCGACTGAGCCACCCAGGTGCCCCAAGAGTTGAACACTTTAAACTGAGCCACCTAGATGCCCCATCACCATCATTTTTAATAAATGAGGAAACTGAGGCAGAGAATGCATCAGTAACTTGCCCACTTAGAATTGGAGGAGCAAATTGCTATCTGACTCCAAAATCCAAATGCATAATCATTTTTATCTATTTTTATCTGTTGGATCCCATCCTCTCTGATCTCTGGAAGCTTTGGATCAGTCTTTTCCTGAGAGCCTCTGCCTCTTCTGTAGGTTTCTTTCCTGCATCACAGCTTCGGAAGTGATGCAGAATTCCCGAGGTCATTACTGAGGCTGGGCTGAGAGTACTGGGAAGAAGGGAAATTATGAAGCTGTTTTAAAAGAAACATGAGCCTCGGGTGCCTGGGTGGCTCAGATGGTTAGGCGTCCAACTCTTGGTTTCAGCTCAGGTCATGATCTCACAGTTTGTGGGTTCAAGCCCCACATTGGGCTCTGTGCTGACATTGTGGAGCGTGCTTGGGATTCTCTCTCTCCCTTTCTCTCTGCCTCTCCCCTGCTCGCTCTCTCTCTTTCTCAAAATAAATAAATAAATAAATAAACTTAAAAAAAAGAAAAGAAACATGAGCCTGTTTTCTATACTATTAACTGAAAGTAGTTGGGAAGATTCAGTCTAAACATTCTATGAGACTTTGTAGTGTAGCAATTGTATATATGAGTTTACAGATTCAAATTCTGAACTAACTTTATTTTTAAAAGTCAAGCACATGAATCTGTGAGGTTGCACAGTGTGCAGAAATCCTGATGGGCATAATTCAGTGTACTTGAAGAGAGTACTTATCTTGAGAGTTAACGTTTACTATGATAATATTTTACCGTAGAGGTGAGTTTCTGTAAATGATTCTGAGTGTCTGTTAAGTGTTGTTTTGAAAGTTTTAGAAACCAGTATATTGTCTGATAAGGGTCATGGGTGGAACTGTTTGTCTCATCTTTGTTTTGATTTCTAACCCACCATTAGACCCTTCCTAAAGCCTTCCAAATCATAGCAAGTCTATAGTCAGCAAATAGTCATTATTTCCACAGATATTCTATAAAGCCTATTAATAAAATGCTGGCCAGGGTAACACAGAAATGAATATGCTTACTTATATATATATTTGTATCTATGTGTGTGTGTGTATACAGTCACACACACATGTATATATAAACCACTCGAATCCTTGCAAAGTGCTAATACTCTTAATAGAATTATATCTATTAGATAGCCATGAATAATAAAAGATGCACCTTGCCCTCTCTTGGTTACTCTTTCATTTGCTGAGAGCTTTAAGCTATCACTTACTGAATGCTTATATACTACACATGTGATTAAGTGCTCTACAAGCAGCCCTGTGATTAAATAGGTATCACTATTCAATTTTTCAGCTAAGACAGAGGCTCAGAGAGATTAGCGAACTGCCCAGTATGACATAGCTTACCAGAGTGAGAGTCTGTGTGAGCCCAGGTCTGTCCACTGAGGCCCTGGCTTATTCTGTAAAATCCACCTGCCTGCTTGCCGTGGACTCACATATTTTAGGAAGTTTCCTGTGGCCTAGCTGCTTATCTCAATGATCTTTTATAATTCTGCTGTATCCACTTTTCTAAAGCTTTCTCACTTCTGTGTCTGTGCTTGTGCTTGGCTCTCCATCTCCAGTAATCCTCTCTGTTTTCCAGCTTTGGAGACATGCTTTCCTTCACCCTGACAGCCTTTGTTGAGCTGATGGATCATGGAATAGTATCCTGGGATACGTTTTCAGTGGCGTTTATTAAGAAGGTAATGCACATTGTTTTTTTCTAAGGCTTAAATTACTTTCATAGATATTTTGCTCTGCTTTGAGGACATTTTATAGTTGTTTCTTATAGTTCTTTGTGTTAAGAGGTAGGTGTGGTTGTTGAAAATATTATGAATGTGGGGGTCTGGACACCTAACTTCTAGGTGGAGATGACATTGTCTCCCCACCAGGATCATAAGGGTGTGCATGTGAGAACCCACAGTCAAGGGGAATCAAGGTGTCATGTTTATACTACAGAAGCAGTCTTTTCAGAGTCCTTGTACAGGACTCAATTGTTCTCAAGACTTAAGGAGAGTTCCTTTTGTCCTTCTTCAACCATCTGCCCTCAATCAGGTATTCAGAGAAAGGGAAAGAGGAACAGTGTATTGGGTTTCCTACATACCTGGGTTTGAAGCAGGGATATAAGAGAAGGAGGTGTGCTTGGGTCCATGCTTCTTAAGTCAAGCCCACTAACTTGTAATCATGATGCAATAAATGTGTCTGGGATTGGTTCCTCCTTCTTTAGGAGGAAGGTAATAAAGAGACGGGCGAGATGGACTTGATGTGGGAACAGAAGGCAGAAGAGCTTCCGTCATTGCCTGCAGCTGGGTTGTGTAAAGACACATCGGCAAACTCACAACTCTGTTTCCAGTCTTCCCACAAAGAATACGTAGTCCTGACTTTCTAACTATTAAATATGGCATTAAATCATAGGTTACTATTATTTATTAATTTGTTAACTTATATTTCCTCTCTTTGTATTTGTGAAGTGGTTTATAAGGGTACTGACATTTTTCTTCCTGCTGTTGTTTTGAGAGTCCAAAGATGTTTGGAATTCATAAATTAACTTTATAAGTATAGATTTCAGGGAAGGGTTATATAAAATAAAGAATTTCAGAGAATCTGTGGAAAAGCTTCAAAGTCAAAGCAAAATCCAGAAGAGTCACTTGAAGTTTTTAAATCTTACTATTTTAAACCATATTGAAATCATGGTAGACTTACAGAAAAGTTGCAAAACACAGTATAGAATGTTCCCATATGCCCTTCATGCAGCCTCTCCTAGGCTAACATTTTGCATAGTGATGGTACAGTTACCAAACTAGGTAATTAACAGTGGTGCAATACTATTACCATTATTCAGTTTCAACCATTTTTTCTACTCATGTCTTTTGTATGGTTAAGGGCCTGACCCAGGATGCCACAATGCACTTAGATGTCATGTTTCCTTAGGGTCTTTCGATCTGACAATTCCTCAGTTTTTCCTGGTCTTTCGTGACAGACAGCTTTGAAGACTACTGGTCAGTTATTTTGTAGAACTTCCCTCATTTTGGATTTGTTTGGTATTTGACATTTAAATCAAGGTTACACACTTTTGGCAAGAATACCAGAGAAGTAATGTTGTGCCTGTCTCACTCAGCACATTATATCGGGGTACGTGATGTCGATATGTGTTATTAATGGTGATATTGACCTTATTTACATGGTTGAGGTGGTATCTGCTGGGTCCACTCACTGTGAAGTTAGTTCTTTTCCTTTTGAAGTTAATCAGTATCTTGTGGGAGATACTGCCTTGAATCGAAGGGCACAAGAGAGCCCCTAGTTTGTCAAGTGAGGGTGCTGGAACCGGGTGCCCCACAGATCAAAAGCTTGCATGGTGGTGCATTTTATTTCAGATGACAGCTGATTGGGAACCCAGGGCCTTCTCGACAGACCTCTGAATGCTCTTTCCTTGTGTAAGGGCATAAAGCCAAAGGAGATGATTAATGGGAATTACTCAAAAAGGAAGCCTCTTTTTGCCTGTCTTAGTCAGGGGTATGAATTGCTAAAAAGAAAAGAAATGATCGTAGATGAGAAAGCCATGGAAACGTAAGCAGTGAATTATGAATGTGAAGAACAAATTGCTGTATTCTGTCTTTCTAGGATAAAAGTTCTAGAGAAGTAAGTTCAAATCTGAAGATACTGGGTTTTGTAGATTTTTCATACTTAACAAAAATGTTAACTCATTCTGGATTTACAGCAGGCCTTTCTCTTCTACATCCAAATTGCCTTGCTTGTCTGTTGTTAGAGTCTCTTTTGCTCTAAAAACAGTGCTGTTCTGAATGCGAATTCCTTGAGGCTGTATTGTGCTTTCATCCACAGTATCTCTTTTGATCTCACAGCAATCCTTTCCAGAACAGAACAGACCATCTCACTATTCCTGGTCAGGAGGCAAGAATGCAGTGGGTTGGGGAGGTTAAGTGATGTCATAGGGAGTGGAGTGTCACTGGTCCCATGGTTAAGGGCTTCTTCCCCTATACCATGCACCTGTGCTTTCAACTGGTGGGAAAAATAGCTCCTGAAGACTGGTTGAACCAGTATCGCCTCTGTTCAGCCCTCCTCAACCTCACTGGTAAGGAGTTACGTGATTTCTGCTGCTCTCCATTCTCCTTGGATCTTGTGTATGTCCCTGTGCAAACACTTACCACATTTCTGCAAATTCTTTGTTTTTTTACTGGCTCCCAATAGACCACGAGTCCTAGGAGGCTGGAACCACAGCTTTCTGCATGATTTTATCCTCAGGGCCTGGCACAGAGGAAGACCTTACTTCCTTTCTGTGAAATGAGTGAATGAAACCTGTTTTGGAAGCATTTTTTTAAAACTCTAGAACGTGAAGAAAAGAAGGAATACAGTGACACTGTATTTAACTCTATTTCAGTTGCGAATGGACAGGAATTTGAAAACTTTATCGTCAAATGATGTGAGAAGTGGTTAGAGAGAATGACAATAATTTAATATTCTAACTACGTAAGAATATGTTTCTCATTCATTGAAATTAAATTAAAAAGTCTAAGGAAGCAAAGACTAGCAGTCTTGGCAGTTTAAGTAAAAAATTAAGTATGTTCTCAAAAGGCAGTACATTTAACGGATTTCATGTTCTCCTTCCTTGCTGTTCTCTTTCCTTTGCATTGCTACTTAGATCTCAGTCCCTTATGTGAATCTGAAAAGCAGTCATCAGAAAATGACTTTGTAATTGATAGTTTTTGTAAGGTTAACTTTTTTTTTATTCATTAGCTGGATCAAATTCAGCACTTTGACAACCCAGGAATTGTATGCAGGCAACTGTTTTTTAAATGGAGCTTTATCTCTACAAAACTCATCTAGGAAATGCTCTGACAAAAGATGCTTATCTCTGTGGTCCAGACTTGGCTTCCTATTAATGCCAAATTCATACCACTTGGAGAAATATTTTTTCCCTGCCAGCCCCTGTCTTCTTCTTTACTATCTGTTTTCTTATGTGTGGATAGAGATTCTAGTTTACAAACTTTGTCTGTAATAAACAACATCACTTCATAAACATTTTGAAAGGTAGGAATCCCTTGATGACAAATGTAATCCCTTGATGACAAAATGTAATGTTGCTTTTTAAAGACTTGGCTACTTATGGAGAGGATAGGAAGTTATGGAGAAGAAAGAAAGGGAAAAGAAACAAAATAAACCAAAACAAAAAAAAACCTAGAACTTTCTATGTTATCCTTTGGTTTTCCCCTAGCCAAGTATAACATCAGTGCCTTTTCTTAGAAGGGGTGTTTCATACAAATGCTCTTATGGCCTTAGCTCTGTAGGAGGGCCTGGTTCACCCTATGAGTTTTCAGCGCGTGGACAGACATCCAGGCAGTTCAGTTTAGAGACCCAGTAATTTTTACCTCTTAAAAGAGAGATTTATGGGCTTGTGTCCAGATAATTTAAAATACGGCAACAGAGCTGCATGCTCTCTGTGGTTCTTTTTAGTTCTGACAGCATGGAAGAATTTTAAGATCTCATCCTAAGTTATTCTAAGAAATGTTTATGTGATGTTAATAGTTTATATCTTTGATGCACACTATGATGCTGCTTAGCTTCTTACAAGCAACGCAAATACTCCTCCGTATGATTTAGGTAACATTTTAAAATGAATGCAAGCATGTGGAGGTAGTATATATAATTATTGCTAACTCTTCTTACCTCTTCTCTCTTACAGCACAGGCTTACTTTCACACAGCTGTGCTTTGGCTTAGGGCTGGCTCACCTGCGTTGGCCAAAAGTAGAGTAATGGAGCCGGAAGTAATCTAAAGGCAAAGAAAGTCATTGTTTCCTTGGGGGTGGGCAAGAGAAATTAAAAATTTAACCAGAAAATCTTTACTGTTCTGTAACTATACAAAGATCTGTAGTGATTTAAAATAGACATAGAGAATCATGCTTGTATTTCAACAAACTTGTACATGCACTGATAAGGAGCCTGTCTACAGTTATTATGTTCTCTCAGTCAACCCCGATGCCTTGGTTATTACTACTCGTTAGACGGAAAGATTGGATCATTTAAATGTCTGGTTAGAACCACTGACAGATAAAGGCAAAAAGGTAGCGGTTAGTTTAAAAAAGCCACTAGTATTACCACAGAAGTGTACATAGACTTCTAACAATTTGCATGCTTGTTCTCTGCCAGGCAGGACTCAGCTAAGTGTGTTACACAGAATGCTCCTTTTGTAAGCTACATTAGGATTGCTGAAATGATAGGTTCTGTCTCTCACAAAAGAGGTAAAGTATAGAAAAGATTTATTTTAAAGATTATTTTGATGAAGGTAAGGGACTAGTTTTATGGGAGAGAAATTGATAGAAATGGCAAATGGAAATGGAATATGTAGTGGAATTCAAATATTCCTGAATTAGAGCAAAGAGCACAAAGTGTTATACATACATTTGAGCAAGCCGCCTGGGAGCATGATGGTCAAAAATTTGTAGAGAACTTTAAAAGAAGATATACTTTGTATTAGAAAATATTGAGAGTTCTGGTTGGATATTTTGAGAAAGGAAATCCTTTGAGAAATGATATTTATGGAAGTAGAGGATAAATGTGTATTGGAGGGGAATCTTGAACATAGAGGAAAGAGAAGATGTGGTCTTAGTAATCCAAGAATGAGTCGGACCCTGGACCAATGTTGTGCATGTACAACTGAATGCATATCAAAGGGGAGACATCACAAAATGCGTTCATAAGGATAGAAAATAGGGGACTGGGACTATAATCACTAGTGATTATGGCAAACTTGGAAAAAGGTGATAACTGAGAAAGGAGGATTAAGAAGACAATGAGATTGGTTTTCGCACCATTTAATTTAGGCTTTGTTGGAACATCTATGTGGAGTGATACTTTTGGATGCCAAGGATAAGCAATTAACATACTTCATAATAAATGCCTTTTTGTCTTTCTGTCCTTGCTAGACTGCAAAATCCTTGAAATTAAAAAATCATGTGGGTTTTTCTCATTTCTCCATTTCCAGATCCTAGGACAGTGTAAGCCTCTTTTATAGAACACAATCCACACAAGTACTTGAATGAGTGAGAAGAGAGTGTGGAGGCTACAAGGTGGGGGCGGGGTATTGATAGTAGGCTCTCAGGTGGAAGATTCTCCATGGAGTCTTAAAGGTACATCCAAATTTACTAAATGGAGGCAAGAAAAGGAACATGGAAGGAGGAGAGAGTTAGTGCTGAGAAAAATCAGAAGTACTATCAACACACTTCTTTGTGAGTTCTTCAGGTTTGTTTTTTTTTTTTCATAAAGTACCAGGAATTATGCTGGGATCATGGAAAAGTGGTGTTGGTGAAGAAGTCAAGGAATCGACATTCTGTTCCGACAGGGTCTAAGTGAAGTATTAAACCATGGGCTCAGGATGAGGGTAATTGGATTTTTGTCAGAAAAAGATGGACTTAGCTTGGTAGATTTGACGGAGTGGAGCAGACTGTGAGGATTAAGGCAAAGGCTTGCCAGGGACAGTAAACACATTGGAGAAGTTTATTAGCCATGAAAGGAGCTGAAGCGGTCTTTTGAGAATCTTAAAATTCTCATACTCTTCCTGTGCTTTATGCTGTAAAATAATAGCTTTCTGGAATATAAAATCATAATATTACCATACTATACTTCTTCATGTCATCTGTTTGCCACCCCTGAGATCCAGATGTATCTGGGGCCAGAGAGGGTATTGGTATCTGTATCCACTACCCCTACTTCCACCAGAGAGTCATTAGCTGGAAACTGTGGAGATAGTTAACTGCGGTTGCCATGGGCACCTTTGCATTTTACCTTGTACAAGGATGGAGAGGGGATGAGGGGAAGGGGTCGATGGGACAGCAGAAAGGAAGAAATTAGTGTCAACAGGGGGAAGCAGCAAGTGTCAATTTGTCATGGAACCAAATTATTTAGCTTTTAAGAAAGCAGTCATCATGTTGATGTAATAACAGCCTTTTAGTGTGATTTGTCAACAGACAGTAATAACTTTTAATGAGGCCTCTAAAATAAAACCTTTATGGTACCCATGTGTTTGGGTTACTGTGATCCATTATTCTAACCCTTATTTTACTTCCCTCTTACATTTGTGATTTATTGTGTTTGAGGCCTCAGTGATTCATTCCTTAGGGAATATGTTTTAGTGCTTAAGCTATTATTTTAACTTCTAGCACTGCTCATTTAAATGTTCTCCTGTTTGCTAAATTTGAGATGAGAGGAATGTATTTTAACCATAAGTAATTGGAAGAATGGGGGAAAGAGTGTTTCACTGTTGAATAACCAGGAGAGTAGCCAGTGACTATGAAGTTGCCAGTTGGGTTGTGTTGACAAGAGTGATTTGTGTGAGTCCCTTAAGAATGTAACCAGGGTCATAATATGAACCTAAAAATCATGAATCGTGTGGATGAAGGAGTAGCCTGGGAACGGAAGAGAATGGCTATTATTATATGTTGAAATTACTGTTTCAAGGAAACACAGGAGTCCTCACAATATATGTGTTGAAATTATCTGCCTCTGAAAGCTAAAACCCAGAAGAAAAATCCCAGAAAACCCAGACAATAGTTCTTTGAAGCTGTTTCCTTTTTAAAGTTGCTTATTATTGAATTAAAGAAATAAGATATAAATAGTGCTTTGTAATATGTAATATGAGCAATCATCGCTGACTTGATGTGTTCCTTACTATTCTGCTATAATTCCAGATACTTTTCGTCCTCTGTGTCTGGTATTTCTTAAGTGAGCTCCTGATTTCCTTAGCTTCTTCCCTTCTGGACTTCTATGCTCTGTTTATCTCAAGTAGTCAATTGTGTCCTTGGATTTTCAGATAGCAAGTTTTGTCAACAAGTCAGGCATGGACATCTCAATCCTGCAACGGTCCTTGGCCATTTTGGAGTCAATGGTGCTCAATAGCCATGACCTCTACCAGAAGGTGGCTCAGGAGATCACTATCGGCCAACTTATCCCACATCTTCAAGGGTAAGCATGCCGCTGCCACACACCCTCTCCCTCTCCACCAATCCCCCCCCCCCCACCACAGGGAAGGGAAATGATTCTGGTACACAGCCGCCATAAAGCCGTGGGAAACATTTTAGATTGGTTTGATTAAATAGGCAGAAAAGGAATCTTGATTTGGCTTATAAGTGCACCATGTACCAGACCCATCCCCCATCATACTGAAATGGCATAGTGACTTGCCTGGGGTTGGGGGGCATGCCTGTCCCCAGTACCTGACTCTTCATGGGCAGTCGGTTTTGATGAATGTGGTAGATATCAGTAGAATTTAACTTTTAACAAGGCCTAATAAGACAATTTGTTCTCTTAAGTTCTCAACAATATCTTTCCTTAGTCATTAAAAATAGTGTTTTCTGTGATGAGAATTTTCATAATTAGGAACTTTTAAAGGTAGGCCTCCTTCTTAGGCTCAAGGTGATTACAGTGACCTTCAGTTTTGTATTTTGTAATGTATGTGTTTTATCTCTAGCAGCTTGAGCTCTAAGATGTGGCCCTGAACAGCCTGCAGGTTTTCCCTTCTCTCCACTCTTAGGTAGTTAGTAAGGTTGCCTCTGAGAAGGCCCCCACTATACAATGCTACTTTATTATAAGTTTTATTTATTTATGATTTATGTGTAAATTAAACTGTTTGGAGTTGCAGGTGGCAACAAACCCCATGAGGTAGCTCACACAAGACAGGGAGTTTACTGAAAGGATACTGGTATACGCTATAGAACCCAGGAATGACTTAAGTAGCTAACCCTTGGCAAGGGTAGAAACCTTGGAGTCCTCACAACAGGCCTTTTCTCTTGTGTTTTGGTTGGCACTAACGTGACTTGGCTCCCGGTTACTACCACCCCTGGTCTCTCAGGACACTTTTGCCAATTCTCAGAAGGAAATCTGATTGGCCTTTTTGGGCTGGAAATGCAGGCTGGGGCTGTGAGGGAATATTCAGCAGTTTTCCCCATGCCAAGAGTGTTACCTGTTGTGTTTCGAATGTGAACTACCAAAGTGCATTAGATGTTTCCTTCATTTAGGAGGGAGAATGGTGACCAGGAGGTAAAATTTTAAGTCACACAAGCTATGGATTGTGGCCTCAGGGAAAATGAGCACATGCTCTAAGATGATGATTTTGTGCGAAACCTCTGTAGAAATAATACCAGTTTCACATTTCACTGAATGTGAAATGCATTATTTCTGTAGCCTGTGTCTTTTCTCTGAATCTCAAGGGCATACTTGTGTGTTCACGGTACGCTTTGCCAAAGTGGAGAGTTTCTTATTTGGCAAGTGCTGTGACGAGGAAACTCATTTTATCCTAAAAGCAACACCTTAAAATAAGTGGGTTCCTTACCAGTGTTACAGATAAGGAGATGGTGTTTTGGGGACACCCCATGAACTCTTGCAAGGCCACACGGTCAGCCTGCAGTGCACTGGGCTTTAGATTTCATGCTTCCAAGGGCTGTGTTCTCAACTTTGCTTCTCCCTAAATTAGCTCTAAATGTAGGTCTCTGGCTGCTCTTTGTTTATGCCTTGGGTCCTTCTTGTTTACTATTTACCATGCGGCTTCCATGAGATGTTTGCTTCATTTGGAAATTTAAAAAAAATTTCTTTTGTTTATTTATTTTTGAGACAGAGAGAGAGAGAGAGAGAGAGAGAGACAGAGCACGAGTGGGGGAGGGGCAGAGAGAGAGGGAGACACAGAATCTGAAACAGGCTCCAGGCTCTGAGCTGTCAGCACAGAACCCGATGTGGGACTTGAACCCACAAACAGTGAGATCATGACCTACGCCTGAGACAAAGTCAGATGCTTAACTGACTGAGCCACCCAGGCACCCCTCATTTGGAATTTCTGACTTCATTTTGGTGAAAAGCAAATTTGTAAATTAAAAAAAAAATAAAAGCCCATTTTTATTATTTACAAAGTTTCTGTTTGAAAATAGATTTTTAGAATATGTAATATCATTGCCATGGAGACAAAAGCGGTATCCTTTATAATAAGTGTAGGAGTGTAGGGATACGCAAGTCTGGTCCCAGATATACCTCATGCATCAGACAGAAAATCACACACACACGCATACACACACACACACAGCCCCTGGGTTCATGTTTCAAGCCTACTAGAGGAGAAGGGGAGAGAGCCGGCTGACCACCTATCCCCAGGGAACAGTATATTGTCCAGCTAGCAATAGTAATTGTACCCCCCGCACCCCCTGCTGTGTTTCCTGCCTCATGATGATGGAAATACATTCTCATTCAGTGCCAACCGCATTTTCTAGGCCATGTCTTTCTCTCTCATCTTTTTTTGGGGAGATCATGACCCTTATGATGGTCTGACTCAGAGGTAGCCTGTTCTGACTTTCTGTATTGTTCTGTGTCTTTATAGGACAGATCAAGAAATCCAAACCTATACCATTGCAGTGATTAATGCACTTTTCCTGAAGGCTCCTGATGAGAGAAGGCAGGTAAGCTGGATTTCTTTTGTCTTAAGATATAGCCAGGGCTGGCAACTTCGGGGGCAGCAAGTGCCCTTTCCTTCCCCTCCTGGGGACTCCTTGGGCATCCCTACTGCTCTGCAGCCTGGCTGGCCAGCCTGGGGCCATTCATAGATCCAGTGGGAACTAGGTGGAGATGTGCAAGCCCTTGTCTGAGGAAGAGCACTCAGAATGATCCAGAGGCAGAGGCCTTTCATCAAATGAAACCCAGTGTAGAAGCTGGAAACATAAAAAGATGAAAGTGTTGCTGCTGTGGTAGAAGCAGAGGTAGAAGCCTTGAGACCATCTGTCATGTCATTGAGTGCTTCCTAGGGCACGGGAGGTGTTTTGTCCTGCCTGCAAGGTGTCCTCCTTTGCCCATGGAGGTTTAAGATGGAAAGGACAGGAGGGAGAACATGCAGATTGCTGCCACTGGTTGAGATAACTCTTCCTATGTCCGGGGAGCCCTTTGCTCCATGACATTTCTGTTGTCCATGTGTGCATGTGCACAAACAAGGGAAAGGTGCCTTCAATGGACCTATGTCAAATCTGTCCTTTGATACTGTCCTCTGGTTCTTCTGCAGTAAAGTAAAGGATCATTTTAGAGGGGGCTGTGGAAGAAGTGGAATTTTGCATGTCTTGGAACGTAGCTTGCACCTCAAAATCCATTCCTATTTTTTCCATCAACACAACATATATTGTGTTACCTTGGTCACAATTCACTTCTTTAAAAATGGGATGGAAAAATGAGATGTTTCAACCAAGAACAAGTGTACCGGGAGCACTGTGACAGTTACCACTGAATTGTTTTAGAAGAATTTAGAAGCCAGCGTGCTACTGGACACCGTGTCAAGATTTTTATTTTTTTAATTTTATTTTTTTTCGTTGCCAAGGATTTTAAACCTCAGTGACTTAATGTGAGGGTTTCTGGTTTTTCATTTAGAATTGTTTGCTCATTCCTAGGGGCGTCTCTGTTTGCACAGTGAATGGAGTGACTTTGTTGTTTCCTGTGTGTGGTTTGGTATTGGCCTGAGCCAGGGGTTTCCTGACCTGCCTAACCCTGTGCTCCAGGCTGTATTTTTCTGGGGAGCTTTGCAGGTGGAATCCTAGGTGCCACTGCACTTTTTATGTCTAACTTTCAATGACTGAGCTCATGGTAACCTCCAGCAGCCCAGCAAACGGCCTGACAGCTCTCACATGCGCAATCCTGACATAGGCATTGGAAAAGCTCGAGGCTTCCACTGGCCAGACCAAGGACACTTGGCCAAACTGGTAGCTGAGTGTGGAGTATGGGTCAAGAAACCTGCTATCTGGTCCGACCTCATGGGCTTTTCCTTTTTCCTGTGGAATAAGAGGTTGGATTTGGGGAAGCAAAAACTCATGCCCATCCCAAGTGCTATGATTTCACTTGGATCCCTAGATCTACACATGTGTAAGAGGCATACACATTACATCTTCCTGATATACCAAGCAGTGCTCTTAATCTTCTCAATTTATATCAAATGACCATGGAGAAATAGAGTCAGATACCTATCTGCACTGACTCCAGAATAACGACACCAATGAAAATATGATGGAATACCAATATAACATTAGGTTTGGATTCTGTGAATCAAATTTTAATTGTTGAAAAGTAGGCAATATGAGACCGAGATCACATGGATTGGCAATTTATTGCTATAATGATAATAAATCACGAAGGATAGTCTAATAACATTACATAATTTAAGAAAACAATCCCAGTAAGAAAGATAGAATGTATATAATCCAGCCAAAAATCTAGGCTGTAATTTAGTCTTTGAAATAAAAATAATGACAATGTAGAAAATTAACTTGGACTTTATAAATTGTGTTGAATTGAAGATGAGTCAGGGACTCTTGTTTGTCAAGAAAAGGAATATTTTGATTTTTAATTTAAAAAATATTTTTCAGGGGATTAAGAGACAGTTGGTCCTAAAAAAATAATTTCAAGTACATAATGAAAAAAGTTTGATGTTATTTTCTGAAGGTTAGTGGAGCCTGTGAAGCAGAAGATCATGCTAATTGGGGATATCACTTCGGTTCCATTATATATTGTTATTGGCTTTTCTTGTGAAAAACTAAACGTTCTGAATTTTGGGTAAATAGGAAAATTTACCAAAGCCTGCCGTCAATGGTAATATTTTGAGAGTTTGCCATGTGCTAGGATCAGTTGTTCAATGCTTTGTGTCTTATTTCATTGAATTCTCATATCTTCTGAAAGCCTTATTATTGCCTCTTTACAAATGAGGAAACTGAGAGTCAGAGGGAGTAAGGAATTTGATCCAACTGCTGAGCAGATAAGAGTCACAGCTAGAATCCCAACCTTGACCTTGCTCTTCTCTGCAGAGCATCCCATTGTCAAGGAGGTGTCACCCACAGAATTCTCTCGTGTTGAACTCTCTGGAGCCTGAAAGACACCAAGCCCATTTTCTGCCTTCAATTAGATTAAAACATAATCTAAACATTTATTTATTGGATTTACAGGAACAGCTTTGTTTGTTTTTTTTTTAAAGCCTTAGAACACTGGATAAATTCCACTTCAGTGAAAAAATTTTATTTATTTCAACTTCTCCCAACTTTGGGCCAAACGCATTGGTAGGACTCCATTATCTTGGTTTTCCTTACTTTTCAAAATGTTTCAAATGAATTTGGATGGATTTTATAAACCTCTTTCTGCTTTTACTGAAGAAAAATACCACCATGGTCAGATATATTTACTTGGCAGGCAGACTGCAGCAATATTTTTGTTTTGCGTTCATTGAGTGGGCCTTACTGAGAGAGTGCTGGGTTTAGGGAGGGCTGGGGTAGAACGTCCCGCTTTGCCAAGGCCCTCTGGGTCTTTCCAGGTGTGGGAGAAGGTGGTGGTACAGGGGAGGGGTCTCCTGCTTACCCATGTCTCCTGGATGTGGGGGATTCTCCCTGTCTCTGCACAGGTGAAGGGAAGGGGTGCTTCTTGTGTGAAGGAGGGGGTTCTTGGGGATGGGAGCAAATGGATCCTTTTCCTTATAACTACACGCCATTATTCATGTTACTATTTTCATGGCATACATGTTGGTGAGGTCCCTTCCAGATTTCTCTACAAATATTTATGATTTTCATAGTTTATTATTTAAACAAAAACCTTTTTAAAAGTTAAAAGATTTGTTGGGAAAACCAGAAAGTACAGATTCAAAGGAAGAAGTTTCAAAGACTCCTCTAATTGCATGCCCCAAGAGAGAACCCTTGCAACTAGTCACAGTTCGTGTGGCCCCTCTTCCTGCTTTCTTCCAAGCAAAGCCTCCTCTACATACATGATTTTTTTTCACCAGATGGAATCATACTACATGCACTGGTTATTTTTTTAACTGCTTTTAAAATGAAACAAGATTTTGTGAACATCTTTCCATGTTAATATACCTATATCCATATTAAAAAAAACTTTTTTAATGTATTTATTTTTGAGAGAGAGAGAGACAGAGTGTGAGCAGGGGAAGGGCAGAGAGAGAGAGAGGGAGACACAGAATCTGAAGCAGGCTCCAGGTCTGAGCTGTCAGCACAGAGCCTGATGCGGGGCTCGAACCCATGAACCACGAGAGCATGACCTGAGCCAAAGTCGGATGCTTAACCGACTGAGCCACCCAGGTGCCCCTCTATATCCATATTTTTAATGTTTATTTATTTATTTTTAGAGAGAGAGAGATAGAGAGAGAGAGTGAGTGAGCTGGGGAGGGGCAGAGAGAAAAGGGAGAGAGAGAGAATTCCAAGCAGGTTCCACGCTTAGCATGGAGCCCGGCATGGGGCTCCATCTCACAACCCATGACTGTGAGGTCATGACCTGAGCCTTAATCAAGAGTTGGATGTTTAACTGACTGGGCCACCCAGGTGACCCCTACATCCATATTTATATCTATCTGTACTTTTATATCATCTTAACGGCATAAAATATTCTCCATGGACTCTCAAGTTTACTCAAACAGTTTTCTAACATTGAACAACAATAACAACAAATCCATGAAATGAACAAGGATTTTTCTATTTTCTCTCTGACCAAGTTTCTGTTCCTTATGAGGGTAGTAGAAAATATTCTTTCATTTCCAACCAAACATTTATTGTCTACTCTCTGCCAGACAGGGTGCTCCGGGCTTGGAATACAGAGATGAAAAGGACAGTCTTGGTGCCCTTAAGGTGACCATAGTCTTATGAGCAATATAAATAATGTCAACAGATAATTACAACAGTTGCTGTAGGTATTGGAAATATATTGTCCTTTTTAACTTATTTAAAATGTCATCAATCAATAGGCTAAAATAGAGAATATGTTTTTCTTTTTTGGTGTGTGTCGATTAGGTGGTAATTTCATTTTTATAAAAGAAAATAAAAGAACTATAGGGTCCTTTGGATTCTTTGTTTTTCATTTGGTCCAAGAAAAAAAAAAAAAGGACCTTCCTATTTGCATTAGGAAGCAAGCACTTTTCTCGCACTTTTCTCTGCTACGCAGTGGGTCAGCAGGGGTGTTTAATACAATTGTAACCTCTAACAGAGTCCTCTGAATTCCCATCCCTTCTTCTTTCCTACTTGCTTTCCTTTCTGTGGTGGCAATGGCGCCGCTAGGTTGGTGTAGAGAGCTGTGTTGACATCCTTGATTGTCCTCTGACTGTAAGTCCCCACATTCTGTTCCTGCCCAAGCCTGCCTGTGTGTCCCTCTTGTGCTTCCTCCCCATGTCCTGGGTCCTCCTTGCTTCCTCCAAGTTTATTTCAACCTCGATTGAATTCACGGTTGTGTGTTTGCATCGTAGCTTAGTTTCTTCTCTACTCAGTTAAGAGCAGCAACTCTAAAATCCAGCCCGTCCCTGCCCCCAAAACAACACGCAGGTGTCTTCCTGAATATGAGCAGTATTTTTATTTTTGAATGTTTGTACCAAGGTTGCACCCACCTTTATAATTTCTCCTTACTATCTGTTTCTCAATATTTAGAAAGAGTGTCTGTGAATCATTTCTTTTTAAAAAGTCACTCGCAAATCTTCTGTGCTAGCTAGGCAGACCAAAGCCCAAAACACAACTTGTAGAAATGAGGCCTAACAATGCAGAGTGTGGGCTCTAAGAGCTTAGTACCTGCTCAGATATTTGTTCTTCCATTAAGCACCTCTCAGTTCACTTGCATAGACTGTTTTCAAGTCCTGGGGTACTACCACTCCCTCTTTGGTTTTGCACAGATTAAGAAGACTTAGATCCTTAAAATGATGGTTCTCTACTATGGGAATCTCCTTGAGGGCAGGCGTGTTTCCTAGCATAACCTCCCTGCCAATGGGTAGTCTAATAAAAGCTGATGGGCCTTTGGAATAGAGAGCCGTGGCTCTCATTTGGAGCATTCGCTTTTAATTCAGTACTCACTTTTACCTGGAGGAGAAAATTCCTTAAAAAAAAAAAAAACAGAGAAGTTTGTGGGTGCCAGATTTCCTTCCTCTGCTTTTGGACAAAGCTTTATTATCAAAACAGAACATTCAAAAAGTCATTTGAATACCACTGCCTGTTGGAGTCTATTCTTTCATAGAAATACTGCTGATATACGGTTAGGAAGCACACCCAGGATAAAGCCATTGGGGGCCATGTTGAAATGGATTTTTCTAACCTAAGGTTTTTCATGGGTATGTTTTTCTCCAACAGGAGATGGCGAATATTTTGGCTCAGAAGCAACTTCGTTCCATCATTTTAACGGTGAGTACCTTTGTGCTGTGACCACTTCTTTGGGCGGGAATGGTCTGGTGTGTTCATTTATCCCCTCTTTTGGCTTCCGTTGATGGTATGTTCTGTGACTTGCTTCTGTGAGGAAGCAGTAGGTAGTAGAAAGGAAGAAGAAGTGTGCTTTTGGAACTGGAAAAAAGAAGGCTTTCCCACAGGAACGGCCTCCTATGATTGGAAGGAGGCATCTCTGGAACTGCTCTAGAAAGACATTCTGGCAGGAAGGGGTGGAAATCTCTCCCAGTGGGGCAGGTTTATTACAATTACCATCACTCTAGCTTTACATTTAGGAAATCAGGGGCTCCGTGGCTTAAAAAAAATCCACTGGTGTGAGCTTATACTGTTTTTAATGAGGAAGCTAGCTGGAAACTTTCTCAGACTGACAGAAGTCCTGTAATTTTGACCATTATTTTTCTGGTCCCCTTTGCAAGACACAGGCAGGGAAGACATACGTGGGATCTGCTTTGTTAACTGCAATGCGAAAATGACCTGAAATGTCCGTGGAAAAGAAGCCCTTACATGTTATGTTGTGAATGCTTTGAAATAAATCAAATAGCATGATTTCCTGAGGCCTTATCTGCTACTTGACTTCAACCAAAGGCTGAAAGAAACATACATGATTGATTCTCTGCTTACCAAAGAAGCAATTTCTGTTTCTGTGATTTCAGAGAGGAGTTCTACAAGCTCACAATTACACACACACACATGCACGCACACACACACATACACACGCACACACATTCCAATATAGTGAGTCTATTGAAAATTAAAAACCTTTATGAGGGCAAACACAATACATATTCTAGAATCCAAAGCCAATAGCAATGACTACAATTTGTCATCAAGTTTGATTTTAAGTCTCCTGGCTGACAAAGATAAAAAGGAACAAACATATGAGTGTAATTTTCATTGTTTAATGAAAGAAGTACCCCAGTTCTTTGGGGATGACACACTTTTCCCCCCAGGAACTGGAATATGAAATGGGTGTTTGTCGAGCATCCAGTAGATTGTTGGTCCAAGAAGGTATGGTAGAGGTTGCAGAGGGATTCATGATACGGTTCATCTTTGTCCTGGCTCTCAGTGAAAGTGGTAGCTGCATTATCAGATGCAGTTCAGTGAAGGTGATTGTGTGAGAGGAGGAGTGTGGAGGGACAAAGGATGAGAAATGTTAAATTAAGGGCTCAGCCCATGGTTGCTACCCGGGTGTGGCAGTGGGGGTTAGAATGCCCAGAATTGGCATGGGTGGAAGTGGCTGTAGCCGTCATGTCAGAAAGATCACTTTGCTTCAGTGGAAAATCTTCTATGAGACTTTGATGGCTGGAAGTTCAAGGGGTGGTATTCTCAGGCAAAAACTTGGAGCACAGATTCTTTTGAGCTACTAATAAAAAAGATGACTATACACCTTGGATGAGGTGCATACTATGAAGTAACATTTGGTTCTGAAAATGGAAGGGTATGGGGTTTCATTCCACGTCCCCGTCTCATTGCCTAACTTCCCACCCACACAACCCCAATATTTTTGTTCAGTGACTTTTCTGTTCTTCATTTTTCTCTCTGCCTCTCTTCTTTTTTTAAAAATTTTTAAATGTTTATATATTTTTGAGAGAGAGAGAAACCTTGAGTGGGGAGGGGCAGAGAGAGACAGAGAATCTGAAGCAGGCTTCAGGCTCTGAGCGGTCAGTGCAGAGCCTGACGTGGGGCTCAAACTCATGGACTGTGAGATCATGACCTGAGCTGAAGTTGGATATTACTGACTGAGCCACCCAGGTGCCCCTCTACCTCTGTTCTTTAACTGGCTATTTTGACATGGTGCTTACAGCCAGGACATGGAGTCCAATGCATACCGGGTTTGGGGGCACCTAGAATAAGTTCTTTCAGATGGCAAGATATGGTTGGCTCTATCACATTCAAAACCACTGATTTGGGCATCATTTCACCACAGTGACCAGTTGTTTGGTTGGTTGGCATTTTTAAGGCACAACCATGGTCTCTGCTAAAGAAGACATGTGTTAGGCCCAAGCATTCAGTCTCCTTTCTGACCCTGCTCTGGTGGGGGCAAAGGCCCACGTATCTAGTCTCTGGCAATTCCTTTTGTATTTGTTCCACTTAAGCTCTTTCTAAGGGGAAGGGTCATTTTGTTTTTCATTTAATTGTTAGCAGGTGAGTAAAGTTACGCACATGCCTTCCCTCACTTCATTGTGGTGGTTGGTGGTGGTGGTGGTCTCTGGTTGGTTTCCACTGTGAATTAACTGCAGACCTGATAGATACTTTGCTTTTTTTGTGTTGCTTCTAAAACGTTTCCCCATTTTGGAGTGGCATCACATGTCAGGGACCATTGTAGGTAAGATGTATGCAGCATTCACTCCTCTACTGGCCTGCAAGGGATGCTTCTGTTATAGAAATCCACAGTTCTTCATCCTCAGGACACTCTGATTTCAGCCACACCTTCTTGATTCATATTGTGGCAATGACCAGCGCCATTCCAGTGCCTTCCTTTCTTCTCCCTCCCGCATACAGTAGGTCTTTTCCCGGTTTCTGGCCCAAGCAGTAGGAACGTTATGGGGCTCTGGAACATAAACAAAACTCCCCTTTCTTCTGAAGGGTGGTTCCACCCACCAGCCTACATTCCCTGTGCCTCCAAATGAAGACTTCTGGGGCTCTACCTGGCATAGTGATGGGGGTTAATTTTTGTTTGCTTTTTCTTTCTTTCTTCTTCCCTTCCCTTCTCCCTTGCCCCCCCCTCCCCTCCCCTTCCCTTCTCTTCCCTTCCTTTCTTTTAAAATTATTTCTGAACTGTCTCCGCAGAATGTTATCCGAGCTCAGAGAGCCATCAACAATGAAATGGCGCACCAGCTGTATGTGCTACAGGTGCTCACCTTTAACCTTCTGGAAGACAGGATGATGACCAAGATGGACCCCCAGGACCAGGTGAGCACTCATTAGACACAAGCAAAAGCACATGCGGGAGAGAAAGTGATTATTAAAAATCTTTTCCGGGGCTACTCCCAAACCAGGAATTTTTAGGTGATGATATTGTTTTCTCGTCATCTTAGAACTTGGGGGAATGCATTTAAAATTTAGGCAAATTTAGTATCAGAGAATAAAGCAAATGGATTACTTCATTATACATCAAACACATGCATATTCTTCCTGTGTTGGATGAGAAAGCCTGATGTCACACAGCCAGGGATCTTGGCTTTTGGTCCCAATACCTTCAATGGTAATGGCTCTGGAGTCAAGTTCCAGGACAACTAGGGCCATTTGGTTGCTCTGTGTGATATTGATTCTGCAGGTTGAGGAAGTGATTTCCATTCTCCAGTCATCAGTCCCGAGGGCAGGGGTCCCAGGTGACACCTGATTTCTGGGCTGGCATTTTTGTTGGTCGTTGGTCTCTGGTTGTTGTGTGTGAGAGGTTGTGTCTCCATAGAGAAGGCTTTGGGGGAACTTTACTGCGTGAGGACAGAGTGAGAGGAAACAGCTGGGAGCCCTGCTGTAGCACATTTTCAACTTAAACTGCGCTGCAGCTTTGGAAAGGAAAACAGTCATTATTGGCACGTGAGGGCCTGATCTATTGCAGATGTGAACTGCACATGTGAAGTGTGTAACGACCGCGGCACATCATCATAGCACAAGGCCATACGATTAAGAATGATGGAGAGGCTTTGAGAGGCTGTCCAACATGTCCTGGACTTTTGGCAAGGCCAAGTGTAATCATCCCAGAGAGATGAGACTGTCATCTTACCACGTCTAGTGATGGAAGGCAATGCATCTTAATGTGGAATGGCCCTCCCTGTTTGGAAATGCCTCCTTTTATTTATTTAAAACATACATTTTTCTCTTATCATGGTAAGATATATATATAACAAGAAAGTTATCATTTTAGCCATTTTTAAGGGTTTGTTTCCATGAAGTCACTTCTTAGTGGAGTCCGGGATCCCTCGTCACTTGAACGCTGTTCATAAACTTCTGTGCCTCTCACTTTGTTTCGAACAGTGTGGAAGTCCCAGGTTCTTGAACTTGGCTTTCCCTGAACCCAAGCCTTCCATCATACTTGGGGCTCCATTTAGAACTTCACGAGGCAATTGACACCAGTATTCCAACTGACTTGGCCGTGAGGAGGATCATGGAAGGTTGCCAGGGCTGACCAGCAGGCAGAGAAGCAGGGGAACTATGCAGAGCCCCAACTTATGACATTGGTTGTCTTTTATCTGTTTTTCTTTTGCCTGAAAGCAGTGATTCATTTAGACCCTGGGGGGAAAGAGGGAGTGTATGTAATGTCACACAATGAAAGCAGCTCTTCCCTGCCCTTTTTTTTTTTTCTCTCCCTAACGCCTTCAGGCTCAGAGGGACATCATATTTGAACTTCGAAGAATTGCTTTTGATGCCGAGTCTGAACCTAATAACAGCAGTGGCAGCATGGAGAAACGCAAGTCCATGTACACACGGGATTATAAAAAACTTGGCTTCATTGTAAGTAAGCCGTCTCCAGTAAGTGCTCTCCTTCCAACATCAGGGGTCTGACCTCAGCCACACAACTGATGGCCCCTCTGAGCGTGTGGTCCTCTTGCGCCTCACAGAATAGTTTCCATATTTTCCAGATGTTTAGCTGGTTTAAACAGGATCACATGAAAATCTCTTCTGGCCGCAGCGAAGCGGAATAACTTGCACAAGTGTGACTAATACTGAGTTTGTTTATTCGGTTCTGATTAAGTGTAGTTAGCCCGGAATGCATCTAGACTTCATTAAATCTACTTCACAAGATGCTTAGGGTTCTATTCGAATTAAATGGGTGGTGGCAACTGTGGGGTGGATCTTATTATTGGGTTAGTGATTGGATTACTTACATACATGGATTTTGTATCAAAATCAAATTGGGAGTCTCCTGACATGTATTCACAATGAGGTTTATGTGATTTATATTTTCCTACAAGTTTTGCCTTGCTATGGGCACTTGCTGTGGGCTCCTAGATTTTCTTTTTTTCAGTTTACACATCAGAACATGGCTTGTCCTGAATATGATCTGTTGTTTTTGTTTCGACTTGGGTTCCTTTCTTGCCTTTATATCATCACTGCATTTCTTCCTTGACTTTGAGCTAATTAATCTCAAATTCTGCAGGTGTAAAATTGGGGCTTCATGTTAGCCTCCATTGTAAACAGCAGAAAATGAGATGTTGGCTTCTGGGATTAGAGATCACCAGGCATCACTGTATATTTCCAAATACACTCCTCTTTAACACACACACACACACACACACACACAAACACAAATATTAATATTTATATACATCAGTATCATGCTTTATATGGGATTTGGGAAAACTTGCCTTTCATGGGCATTGTCTTTGAAAATATTTCCACATGAGTTTATTTACATTGTTTTTCATTACTGAAGAGTTTTTCATTATTTGGACGGACTACAGTTTATTTAATCAAACTCTTTTACTGAGCATTTCAATGTTTTGAAATTACCAGTAAGTCTACAATTAATATTTTTGCCACCCATTATTTATACACATCCATGATCAAGTTATTAGGATAAATTGTGGGACTGTCATTTCTCTGGAATATATTTTTAATATTGTTGATATTACCAAATGGCTTTCCTTTCCACAAACGCTGAGTCATTTCCACTTTAATCCAATGGATCAGAGTGACTATTTTTTTCAAACTTCTCTAATGTTTCCTAAACTAAAAAAAAAAATCTGATAGTTATGTTTTTATAGTGATAATCTTAATATATCTTTTCTCATAAGTATACTTGTCAAACATAATATTGTGCTTTGCAACTTACTTTATAGAGGTACTGTGGCATCATTTTTATATCATCATATCTCATATTTTTTAATGTTTACTTATTCATTTTGTGAGAGAGAGTGCCAGCAGGGGAGGGGCAGAGAGAGAGAAAGAGAGAGAATCCCAAGCAGACTCCATGCTGTCAGCACAGAGCCTGACACGGGGCTCAAACCCACAAACCATGAGATCATGACCTGAGCAGAAATCAAGAGTCAGCACGCTCAACTGACTGAGCCACCAGGCTCTCCCACATCTCATATTTTGACTGACACTGCTTTTGCTTTTTTAGTTGTATCTATTTTTTTAAATTTTAGCAAAAATTTCATGGCTGAGGTACCACGTGAGATTTCCCTGTACTTGATGTGTATCAATTGTCAAGGCTTGCAGGTGGCCCCAGCCCTGCTCCCACCCATCCGTGCACTGGTGGAGCCTATTTATCAGGGATATGGCTAAGGGAATGTGGATGGGGCTCACGTTCTATCTCCTCACCCGGTTCTTTCCAGGTTTTACTTTTGCATGTTGAACAAGGCCTATCTAAATCACCAGGGAAGCTTTGGAAAATCACCCAATCTCTCCTATTCTCAAATCATATCAAAACAGCCTGGGAAGAGATCAAGGCATATGTATTTCAAAATACTCCCAACTGATTCTGACATTTTGTCCTGGTGGAGAGCCTGGGTGTAGGGTTTGCCTGAGTTACTTCCATTTCATTGTCTTCCTCTGCTACTACCTGGATTTCCAGTACATTTGAACTATGTAGAAAATGTGCAACTCTAGTTCTTTCTACACCCTGCCACCCAGGACTCATTGTGTCTCTGCCCCAGGTCCTAGTGGTTTCTGTTAGGGGGCATTTGGATCCTAGAATGCTCAGTGTCCTTTCTCCTTCTGGCCAAGTGTGTGAAGGACAAAGAAGAGAGGCAGATTGGGGGAAGAACACTTACTGGGACTTGGATTATTACAGGTTCTTAGGGTTATTACAGATCTCTAGGAAGGGTGTATGTAATGGGGGTGGGAGGTATGAAACATCTCCCTTTTTATTTTCATGCTCTGGTCCTGTGTGAAGTCATCAGGCTATTTCGTGAGCCAAACTCTGAGTGACTTTTCTTAATGTAGCTCTATCCGTGTTAACATGATGTTAATTCCTTCCACAGTTTAGTATTCGAGTATATCTCTGTCTTAGTTTTCAGTGTCTACTGAGTGTTCTGCTTCAAGGACTTTAGGGAAAACAATGAATTTTTTCACTGAAAATTAATTTGATGTGGCTTTAAGGCTTTAGGTCTTATGTGGCCTCCTTTCAAAGGAAAAAGCAGAGACCTGGAACATAGAATAACCAAAAGAGAGTGTTGGTTTCCTTTAGTTTTCCATGGTTCTTGTTTTAGTTTTCAATTTTCATTCTTCTCCTGAAACTTCTTCTAGGCCACTGTCTTGCATCAGAGAGTTGAGAGATTGGAAAGACGAGTTAGTAATGATTTCTAACGGTGGAAATTTTCCAACGGCTTTGACAAGCAGAGATTTTCAGTTTTGCCTGCCCAGTCCGCCGCAAACCGAAGAGCCTCAATGTGCTCATTGCGCCACCTAGAGACCGTCGTGCAAAAATGCTGGCGGGATATGAGCGACCTTTAAAATCTCCAGGTGCTGTAAGCTGTCCTGAGCAGAATTCTCTCTTTGCTTCTGAAAGAAGAATAGTCTTGCATGTTCCCTTAGGGAACTCCTTCCTATTGGCTCCTTTAGGAGCACTTGAGATTTGGATAATCTTTTGGATTTCTTTGAAGAAAAATTTCAACTCATAAGATGAAGATTATTGTTTCTCATTTCACATCTCCTAGGGAGGCAGTGCCCAGGAAGTGTTAAATGACAAGTTTTTGGAGTTCAGTGGGCCTAGATTTTAATTCCATCTTTCCTAATTACAAGCCACTGGACCAGTGGGCCCGTTATTTCACCGATTCAGCCATCAGGTTCCTCAACCATGCAGCTACTGTTCTATTTCAAGGTTGTTGGAAGGCCACCAACGATCATCTGCTGGTGAGTGGCCCAGCACGTGAAACGGAGGATGTGCCCAGCAAATACTACTTTCCCTTCTTAGCTTCATGGAGAGTGCATATCACGGAAATCACAGGCAGCTTGTTCAGTTTTCCAAAGTAGAAGAAGTAGTTGCTCCCACAAGGCAAACAGAAGGGTTGTTAAAAGATAATAAAGCACAGTACCTTTGAGAAGGCAGATGGCCTTACATCTCTTGTCAGCACAGCATCCTGACAGGGCAGAGTTTTCTGATGAAATAATTCTGAAATTTCAATTTAAAGTGGCTGAATGGCGAGTATGGTTAGTCATAACACAGAAAAGCATCTGCTTCTAAAACAAAGCTGCTTAATCTTCTAAGCTCTTTCAGTTCATGATGCTCCAGTTTCTCAATGGACATGCCTTCGCAGGTCCCTGGGTGGGAGGAGGGGTTAGGGTTGTCGCGGATAATACTGTTCTTATTGGAACTAAAAGGGAAGGGTGCATGTATTTCTCAAGGTGATGGAAGGCAGATTCTATTTAGAACGACTTTATTTTGAAACCTGGGGAAATGCCTGAATACAAACTGTATCTTGTTGATTATAATGATCAAGAACTGTGCCAAATGGTTTTTATACTCTGTGAAGAGTTGTATTTCTGTCTAGAAACCCTTCAGATGTCGAATTGGTAGCTTCTCAGCTTGTGATTTTTAACTTTGTCCGGTTTGTGGGACAGTCACTAAAAAGGACATATCTGTAGTTCATTTTTCTTTCCTTCTTTCTTTCTTTCTTTTTTTTTTAGAGACAGGGAGAGGGTACATGTGAGTGAGGGGCAGAGAGAGAGAGAGAGAGAGAGGGAGAGAAGCGGGACTCACCTTGGGCTTGTGTTTTATCTAAAGCAGGGCTTGTGCTCACCTGATGTGGGACTTGAACTCACGAACTGTGAGATCATGACCTGAGCTGAGGTCAGATGCTTAATGACTGAGCCACCCAGGTACCCGGTAGTTTTTTTTTTTTTTTTTTTTCTGATCGCTCTTGAACTAAGGCAGTTGTTGAAGTTGGACAAGGCTGAGTTTTATTGTTTTGTTGTTGTTTTTTTTCTTTCTAGATGCCTCCCTTCCTCCATTCCTTTAGTTTGACTGGGACCAAAAATAAACTCACTTTTATTTATTTATTTATTTTTATTTTTATTATTTATTTACTTATAATAATATATATTTTATATTATTTATATTTATATTATATTTATATAATAGATAAATATATATTTATCTATTTATTTATTTATTTTAATGTTTATTTATTTTTGAGAGAGAGAGAGAGAGAGAGTGTGAGCAGGGGAGGGGCAGAGAGAGAGAGACACAGAATCCAAAGCAGGCTCCAGGCTCTGAGCTGTCAGCACAGAGCCTGACATGGGGCTCAAGCCCACAGACTGTGAGATCAGGACCTGAGCTGAAGTGGGATGCTTAACCGACTGACCCACCCAGGCTCCCCAAACTCATTTTTAAAAGAAGTGTTTCTGAACAATATAATGTGCTTTGATATGAAAAGTTTTGATAAATATTTCCCTTAACATTTTCAGACCATCTTAAGAGAAAAAAGTGACTAAGATGTGAAAATGGAAAAAGGCATTGAGAAAAATATTATTTCTGAATTAAGATTCTCCTTTATTTCTTTTAAAAATTATTTTTAAATGTGTATTTATTTTGAAAGAGAGACAGAGAGCAAGCAAGGGAGGGGCAGAGAGAGAGGGAGACATAGAATCTGAAGCAGGCTCCAGGCTCTGAGCTATCAGCATAGAGCCTGACACGGGGCTTGAACTCATGGACCTTGAGTTCATGACCTGAGCTGAAGTCAGACACTTAACCGACTGAGCCACCCAGGTGCCCCAGCATTCTCTTTTAAAATGTAGGTTTGATCATGTTTGGGTTTGCTGAGGCCAGCACGTCACTTGGAGATGATGGTTGTTGAAAAGATACTATATTACTCACTGCTGTCAAGAGAGGGAGCATGTCACCCCATACAGGGCCATGTGGAAAAGCAGTGGTGGTGGTCAGGAGGCAGAGAGTGAGGGGAAAACATGGACAAGACCCTTTGTTGTGGTTTCCATGAAAAATATGAAGGCCAGATAATTGTAAGTAGGTTTACCGCTTTGAATAATCTCGTAGAGATTGCCCCTAGTTGCCTGTTATCTGGCCCTGTGATTAGGGGAGGGAGATAGTGGCCCTGAGTGCAAAACCTTGATGAAGGAGATCTCTTGGGGTTTGGGATCTGGATTTGCTAGTTTGCATATAAAAGGAATGCCTCCTATCTGTAGGAATCAGCTAACCCTGGCAAGGGCACTTCCTCCTATCTTAGCAAGGACCCAAGATATCAAAGGATAGGAGAATATAAAAAAAATTTTTTAATGATTAATACAGGTTCATGTTAAAAGTTTTAGAGGATTTTCTACTTCCTAGATGACAGAAGAAAATTATGTGTCATCACACAAGTATAATCATATGCAATTGCATATGCAGTGCTTGGTCATTTTAATATATTTTTTCTCAAATACAGATGGCAGGGAATGAAGAGAGATGCGTCTTTATCCATGGCTTCCTCCATCTCCAACCCCGTTCCCTGTTTTCCTGGCACAGGAGGAAGCTTCCTGGTCTAAATGCTGCTAGAATTTAACCATAACTGTCAGCATGACATTGGGATTAAATTTGGGTGCAAATTCAGGCTGCCCAGGGCTGATTCCTGACTCCCCCACTCACAGGCTGATGTGGGCAGATGACTTGACATTTTCATGTCTTAGTTTTCTCTTCTTAAATCTGGGGTATTAAGAGTTGTCTCTATCAATAGATTTGTTGTGTGAATTAAATTAGTAGATACTTGTAAATCACACCGAATAGTGCCTGGCGCTTAGTAAGCAGACTATGAATTTAGATGCGGTTATGCCACTGTTAACAATTACTGTTGATATTATTATTGGGTGATGGGGCCTGGGAGTGTCATAAGTTGTCCCAGGAAAATAGCGAGAAAATGCATGGTTCAAAATAAGAGTCACTGATGGAAGAACAGTGTGTGCTTAGGAAACTGCAAACATGTGTCATGGGCTGACATTTAGCTTGCATGCAGAGTGAAGTCGAATTGGCTTTGCAAGAGAGAACGGGTTATAGAGAATTTTAAATTCGAAGGGGTTTGAAATAGTCCTCATTGTTCATAGATTCTGTATTTGCTAGAATTTATTGCTGTATTTGCTAGAATTTATTGCTGTTCGCTAGAATTTATTTGTAACCCCAAAATCAATACTCCTGCTTTCCTAGTCATTTGCAGACATGAAGTCCAACAAGGAGACGTTCTGCCTTCTTGTTTCGGCTCCAATACTATAAACAGGAGTCCTTTTCATCATCAAGCCAGGGCCTCGATTTTTGAAACTTGCGCTTTGTGTTGCTGTTTAAAGTGGTCCCCACGTGTAGTGCTGATGTGCTGCTGGGTTTTGTAAGTGTACAGAGCTGGGATGCACCTTATGGGGGAAATGTGTGTGTTAGATAAACTCAGGTCAAGCCTGCGTTCCTGTGTGGTTGCCGTGGGTTCAACGTTAATGAACCAACAATATACATTAATTAAGGTGTCTTAAAAAATACGTAAGACAAGGTTATATAGATCGATTGGTTGGCAGAAATCACGTGACCAGAGACTGGAAATAGCCTAATGCTGTATTTCCCCCAGGAAGCAATGGCTCAGTATTTGTTATACTCGGATTTTCTGTGACTTCCTAGAACATGGCTTCAGGAAATAGTGAGAATCAACTGCACTGCCAGTGCCTGGGGAGCTTTCAGTCAGGGGTAAGCCCTGGAGAGGAGGGTCGCAGCAGTCCCAGCCTCAGTCCCCTCCCAGCCCCGTGGCCTGTGCGTGTAAATGGGGAAGAGAAAGCCTACCCTCCACTAGCTGACAGGCGTATGAGGTGTAACAATATCCGCCCAGCACTTGGCACACTGCTCAGGAGACACGGGGGACATTGATTCATTTGTTTGGAGTCAGAAGCTGCCTGGAAACTGCTGCTATACGAAAATACCAGGTTCTTGAGATCAGGGGAATTTTCATTCCACAATCACTGTACATAGAGGAGAATGTACTGTACCCCCCTGCCTGTGGGGGACTTGGCTTATATTTCTGCATCATTCCTGACAGGACTTTCTCATAAGGTTTTGTTGCTGAGAATGCGATTCGGTCCCTTGGAGCACAGAGACCGTAAGAATCCAGAAGACATGTATGGGAATTGTAGAACGTAAATTTTGACATGTACCTAATTGTGCGGTTCTCCTTATCCCTCCCCCTGCATTTGCAACAAGGCATCTCTACTAACTACAAGGTGAAGCAGCTTTTTATAAAGTAAGTCACATTTTCCCATATGAATAATTTGATAATTAGGATAGTATTCCTAGCCGAGCACTTTGCTTTCAAGTGGTTAAATATGTGACCCAATAAACAACAGGTCAGAAAAGCAAAAGAGACAACTAGTATTTTTCTGAACTGTCATTTACTGAAATTCTCGAAGTTTTAGCCAGGCAGAATTTAGGAGGTCCCTGTGTGGGTTGGTGTGCTCTTCCAGGAAGCTCTGGCCAGTCCTTGACAGTCCATCCAGCCCCAGACCATCCTTTCCACCTGAGAGACCCCTGGGGGATGTTGGTTCAGTGACTGAGACACTTGGGTGATTCAGTCTTAGTGAATCTGCAGGCAGACACTATGTTTGCCTGTTCCTTGGAAACAGGTCTTCTATATTCTGCCTCATGGGCACTGTGACCTGGTCCCTTCTGATCACACACCCCCATTCCCCATCTGAAATGCAGCAAAGTCCCAGTACTAATCGTTTGCACTTTTGCTAGTGTAACTAGCTGGGAGATTCCAGTTATTAGTGAAGCTGGAACAGAATCAGCCACCAGATGGCGCAAAACCACAGACATTGATTCCCAACCAGAACCCCCACCCTTACCCTGTCTCCAAACTTGGACAGCCACTGGGACACCTGGTGACATGGCAGCTCTGCTTATCAACCTGCGGAGGGTGAAGTTGTAGGACCAAGACAGGGGCCTTAGGATTTCTGGAGTGGGGTGGGGGGATCTCTTTAGCCTTCATTGGAGACTTTCAGGGGCTAGGAACACTCTAAGATGCACAGCTGTTAATTGAGATTTGTCTGTTGTTCATGGCAGATGAGCTTTTCTCTGGTATCCACATATCCTGACTCTCATTCTCAATTATTTTTTCCTCATGCTGTCATGGAGGCCTTTTATATGAGGTATAATGGTCTGTACATCTACTAGTATCTTTTATCTTAACATGGACATGCAGGAAAGAATGCACTGGAAATGGAAAAGCAAAATGAATATGGACCATAGAAACAATAGTAATAATGTATTTTGAGGTCAAAAACACACATAATCAAAATGTGGCAGCGATAACATGGAAGGGTTAGGGATGGTCAGTGAAGTCCCAGTGAACCAGCATTATTGGGATGGGGTACAGAGCTGTCTAGGGAACTCTGAGCTGATTCTTAATATACATTTCTCAGGTGAATAGAATTTGATAGAATCATTTTTCAATTTTTTTTTAAGTACCCACTTCCTGAGTTATACGTTCAAAGCTGTTGTTGAGACTTTGGCCTTGATGGTAGGGACTACTTGAGCCTGTTGGACATTTTTTACATTTATCTCTGCCTGTGCCTTCCTCACTCCAACACATAGCAAGGGGGGGTTCTGAAAGGAAAGCAGCCAACCGAGGGCATTCCATGAAGCTGCCAACAGTTGAGGCGAAAGTTGCAGGCAGCTGTGTTCACTTCCTTGATTGGCAAGTGGGAGTCATGTCTTTCAAGGGACTCCTTCCTTACAGGTGAAGAGAAGACCACCAGCATCCTGTCCTTACATGTCCAGGCTCTGTGGTTCTTTCATGAATGTTTCTGGTTAAATAATACAGAACATGGCACACACCGCCTTCACATTTGGTTTTAAGTGCAGACACCATAGTTTTGTTGAAGTTGTAATTGCACATGTAGAAGAGGGAAAGTTAGCTCTGGAAAGATCTCTGGCAGAGCCCAGAAAGATCAGATATCGGGTTGTATTTGCCATCACTGAACCCAGCAGAGCAGATCACTGGGACGGAGAGTCCTGTGAAGTAGGCTTTCAGGTTGGAGCATCCTCATACGACCTCCTCTACCCCAAGTTAGTGTCATCACGCTTCCTAGTGAGGGAGAGAGAGCAAGAAGTTCCACACGGAATACTTGCAGATCTTTCCTTTCCTGATCTTGCTTTGCTGCCTGGCTGGATTGGGGAAGAACAGTCAAAACTGCCCCAGTGTGGCTTGTAGGGGCAGCCCCAGCATGTCCTCTCACTGTGGGAGGTGGAGGGTGGGCCCCCTTTTCCTCTGCCCTTCGCCTGCCACAAGGCATATGTTGTCCCTGCCATTTCCATCAGGTCAGTGATATACATATATGGCATGTTATTCCCCTTAGTGGGGGCAGGAGCTTTGAGGGGCAGATAATCTCCTCCCAGAATCAGCCCCAGAACATCTGGCATTTACCTGCTGTGGATGGCCCCTGGAGGTGGAGAAAAGTACATTGGCCCTTACTCCCTGACCAGGGACACATGAATCATTGTACTTATGAAATGTTTTGATTATTTTTAAATTTTTCTTTAATTTTTTTTTTTCTTAAGTAGGCTCTGCACCCAACTTGGGGCTTGAATTCACGACCCTGAGATCAAGAGTCACATGCTCCACCAACTGAGCCAACCAGGTGCCCCATGTTTTGATATTTTTAAAGGAAATGTTTTAAAAGAGAACTTTTTCATTGTCATAACAATATTTGAGCTTCCTCTTCCTCTTCTATATTTTACTGTAATTTATTTTAACTCTAGGGAAAATTTTTCAGGGATGACTACTGAAAACTGAGTGAGGAGACAGGTTTCCCCTGCTTCCTGTTTTCCCAGATGCTTTCCTGTTGAGCACCCGTTGTTAAACCGGAGGAGGGCCATTCAGATCTCTTGTTAGAGCCGAATCTGTTTTCTGTCACTAGGGGGCGCTCCTAACAAAGGCATGTGTATCAGTCGCTAACCAGGCTGAAGATGTCTTTGTAAAGAGCCACTCAGATGTGCTTGAGAAGGTGGAGTACTTAGTGGGGTGACTTTAGAAAAGGTTCACAAGAACCCCTGCCTCAGCCAAGACCTTTCACATTCCATTTTTAGCTTCAAATGCACAAGAACTTTGTCCCCTTTTAAACATGGCTGTGGCAGAAGGAGGCAACTTATTGAACAGTGTTAGTCATTAACCTCTTAGTGTATCGTGCACACTTTCTTGGCATCCTTTCTTTATACATGGAACTTTGGAGCCAAAGGGCACCATCCAGCAAGTGCAAGGATGATACTTAGAGGATGCAGGCTTAGTGACATAAACAAGTTCCTTTTATTTGAGACTATCTAGCACAGCTTTTGTGAGCCCAGCCCCTAGGCCAGGCTGTCTGGTTTTGCCTCCCAGCTCCATTGCTCATCAGCTATGTGACCTTGGACAACTGATTTAACTTTTCTATACCTCGGTATCTTCCTTAGTAAGATGGGCATAAGTAATAGTCCCTACCTTAGCTCGCTATAGAGATTAATGAGTTGATAGTTGTTAAGTTCTTAGAAACCTGCCTGGCACTGAAAACATGTTAATAAATTCTATGTAATTACTGATATAACCATTTGGATCTGATGGCCCTAATGAGTCCAGGGGCCACATTTTCCCTCTTGGATGACTGGGACAGTTCTCTATTTGACCATAACCAGCTGGGTTCAGAGAGTAGAAATACGTAGCTTCAAAAGCAGAGTTAACCCTAAGGGGTGACATGTCCCTAAGTCCGTGAATTCTAGAGAATTTTCATGAGTGCTTATCAGGGCAGGAATTTTATTGCCTTCAAAGAGCCTCCTTAATGAAGACATCATTCTTTTTCCACTGCCTTTTTGCTACTCAGGATCGAGCACACAGGCCCACTGCTAAGTATGTCCTTATGGATAGGTCTGTCACAGTAGTTTCTTCTGTGAGAACTTTCAGAGGGAGGGAGGGCTCAAAACCACAATGTACATCAAAGAAGTTCTGCTGTCCACAACAGGAAGGAAGCACATTTCAGTTGGCTGACTCCATCCAAGATAACCATTGAGAGTGCCTTGGGCTTAGTGTGGACAGTACTAGACCAGAGCGTTTGATCAGAGTCTAGAATAAGATGAGCAGTTATGGGGTCCTGACATCTATGATGGGTTGCTGGATGTTTCCAGCACCTTTTCCCATTATGCTTTGCTGTCGTTGTCTGGCCTGGTGATTTTGCCCACGGTAGGATCATATCAAAGCACCCTTGAGCACAGCGCTGGCTCTCCTGGGGTGCAGGCAAGAGGGTGAAGAAACTGTCAGCTCAGAGACCCCTGATGCAGTTGCTTGCTTACTGTTGACCTTGCTTTTAACAGCGATTGAACAGCTCCACATGGAGTTAGGGTGCCTTCTATTTTTATTCTTTTTCCTGAGACATTTTTTTCCTTTTCTTTTTTCCAAATGGTCACCAGTTGTCAATATGTCTCATAGCTCTGAATTTGGTGTGGATGTGACCTTGGGAGAGGGGGTGTGAGCACGACACCCAGACCTGTTTCAAGTCTGGGAGGAAGTAATTTATACACCAGGAACTGGCTTCATGGCGTGGGATTCTAATTCTGGGGACGGCATTTTGTATGTGTAGGAAGACTGTCAAAACCTTTCCAATGGGAAGGGACAAGAACCAATTTGAGAAGAATGTGGTTACGTAAGAACTGTCCTGGTGCAGGCGTCTTGGCACAGTTGTTATACTTGTTCATTCTGAAGGGGAGAGAAGGGGGCAGGAGGAATTCTCTGTGAAGGCTGGCACACCTCCAGACTCTCTGCTGAGAAATGAGGCACACTCCTGAGATGGTTCTGGGGATGACATAGTTAAAAGGGTAACAAGTGTTTATCAATCCTTTGCTTTCTTATGATTCCTGCCCCTCTTCTTTAAATGCTTACCAAACTGATTAGCCTGCTGGGAGTGTTTGATTTTTAGGTGGCCCATGGAGGTTTCCATTGGTTTTAGATCAGTAACAAAACAGCCACAGCAGCCACTCCTACCAACAGCAGCATTTGGGGGTTCTTCTTGGGGGCATGGGTCAGATGGCTCCCATGCAGTATTCCATTTCCTGTCTGCAAAGCACGGGACACAGCTACTATTATGCCTATTTTAGGGATGCAGAAAATGAGGCATTTTAGCTTTAAGAGGCCAAAAACCTGCCAAGGGGACTGCATTGTTTTGGCAGGAAAAGGACACTCTTGCAAACTGAATGTCACTCCTTGAGTTGTTTGGCCATGGGTACAGACTGCAGTGGGAGCAAGGTGGGGCAGTAGACAGACGTAGCGTATCATGATGTGGCTCTTTTTCTGGCCTCTAGGAGCACTATGTGGGAGTGCAAAGCTGAGACCCTCTTTACTCCCATAGAGTCCTGCCAGTGCTGAGAAACCCACTGAATGCTGGTCTCACCATGGCCTTTTCATGCTCAGAATATCACCGTGAATGAAGAATGCACACCAACTGTTTTAAGGGAATGTGAACAGACTATTGACTTTGCTGGTTCTCAAGTGAAACCCAGCACAAGAGCAAGTCCACATCCTTGTCTGGGGGTAGAAAGTAGAGTAGCACTTGCTTGTTCTTGAAAACAGTGTTGCTTCCAGTTTTCCAGAGTCCTAGAAAATCTTGCCAAATACTCAGGGCCGGCAAGTGGCAGCAGCAGGGTCCGGGATCCTGGTCGCCTGACTGCAGTCTCCTCATCAGCCTCTAGGCTGTGCTGTCTGGCTACTTAAGGAAACATGAAAATGCTAGATGAAAGGTCTCCCTCTAGATTCAATTCAGGTTAAACAGGGAGGCCTTGTTTCTGTTCTGCTTGTTTGCTTCCACCGGCTACCTCAACGTTTTCTAGTCGTTTGAATTTTCATTGATTTTGTTTCTGAGTTTCCTTTGCCCTTCTCCTCTTCTTCCTCCAGATTGGGAGACTTTTCTGCTCAGAGATGCTTTTTCTTTACCACACTGATGTTCACCTTGCTGCATAACTAAAACAAAGTAATGAAAGAAAGCAAGTGTTTTGATGATTAAAGGCCTGAATGCTCTCATCTACTTAACTTTATGGAAATTCAGAAACTGGCCTGAATTCTCTGCTTCCTACTGCTCATGGAACCTGATATTGACAATGTTGATTTTGCTTCTCTCAACCATCTAGCCCTTTCTATATTTGTCTGAGATGTCATGTATGTTCCTTCTTAGCTCCCTGGAAGGATTCTCTCTGCCTCCTACCGTGGCCCTTCCTTGTCACTTGTGGGCAGTGTGGGAGAGGGGACAGGCTGGAGAATGGAGGACAGAAAGGGGGAGATCCCTGCAGCTCGGCTCTTGTTCTGGGGTGGAATCCGCCACAAATAGCATATTTGGACCAAGTCTGTTAGGAGAAGAGCTATGACAGCCCTGACAGATGAGAAAGCTACATTAGGAGGCACATTCCTCCCTTACCTGGGGAAAGCACTGCAGAGCCATGCAATTCCTGTGCATTGAAGGGAGCCCTGCCTCCAGCTGGCCGAGCTTGGCTGAGCACCCCCAGTAGGTATCTAAGGCATGGGAGGAGGCATGGCCATGGACTTCAGCTATCTGCTCTAAGTGGGTCACTGAAAGACAGCACCCCATTGGGCACCTGTAGAGTTCCTTGATAATAATGGATCAGGCAATGGAATAGGGGCATATTATTAAATCTAGAGTAATAAGGGACTAATGATTTGACTCATTTTTTCATGCAACCAATACTCACAAGCATTTATTATATTTAAAGCACTGTGACAATAAACTTCTAGTCCCAAAGGTGAACCAGGCAGAAGCCAAGACCTTCATGGAACTTAGTGTTTAATGAATTCCCTGTCCCTCTGGACCTCTGTGTGTGCTATTCCCTCTGCTTGACCTCTCACCTCCTTCTCTCCCCTACAGTTCTCAGTCCATTTGTGATTCTGGTGGGCTGTTACATTCTTAGACTAGAAAAGGTGAGTCTGATGGGAGGTCCAGGATCTTTGCCTGTTTCAGCACCTACTACCCTTGTTCACTAGTCTGTTGTCTCCTTAGGGGAGTAAAGCCTTTTCTGTTTTGCATACCATTGCATCCCTTGTACCTAGCACAGTCCCTAACACTGGATAGGCATATGGTAAAATGTGTGTTTAATTAATTAATTAATTAATGATTCTGTCTTTCAAAAAGGGAGATCCATTTCTCTTTCTCTCCTTCTCTCTCTCTCCTTCTCTCTCTCTCTGTCTCTCTCTCTCTCTCTCTCTCTCTCTGTGTGTGTGTGTGTCTGGCTGGCTGTAATACCAGGCGAAGGTTGATGTATAATATGAGAAAAATACAGGGTAGAAAATGCCCTTTGAAATTCTAAAAGGGAACAAAAAGGATTTGTTTGAGGAATCCATGAAATTATATGGAGGAGACATTGGAGATGAGTATTAACGAACGGGCAGTGTTAGACATGCAGGAATTGGAGGGGCAAGCATGAGTGAGTTGTAGGGGTGGGGGAGCATGGGTGACAAGCAGGGAGAGGCTGAACAGTGTTAAGAAAATGCTCCTTTGATAACAGGCCACAAAAGATTGTGTGCTGGGGTGTTTAGATGATATTTGATAATTTTTTTGAGGGAGGAGGGGCTGAGAGGGGGAGAGAGAGAGAATCCCAAGCAGGCTCCACACTGTCAGCACAGAGCCTGATGTGGAGCTTGATGTCACAAACCATGAGATCATGACCTGAGCCGAAACCAAGAGTCAGATGCTTAACTGACTGAGCCACCCACGTGCTCTAATACTCGATAATTTTTAAATTAGGAGATAATGTGATGAAAGCTGGGGATTTCCTTCTGGTAGTATGAAGACGGCCTTTCAGTACAAATGCTCTTAGTCTTTCTGCTGTGCATACCCTACTGTTGTAGACCTCTGTTGGGTGTCCTGGAATAGAACTGTGTTTAGTACCCAAGGTGGATTCTTCTGAGCAGAACATGGTAGTAGACGTACATGTTATGCATGTGCATGTATGTGTGCATTATGTGTGTGCACACGTGTACCTGTGTGTCTCCATCTACCAGCAGGAGCCAAAGTGATGCCGAGAGAAAACTGGGTAGCCTGTAACACCAGAATGCTCCAATTTATTTGTAAGAGCTAGGGAATATAATTAATACTCCTCTTATAAAAGACCATTTGCAGAGTCCTATTTCAGTGTTTCCCGGTGATGCAATAGTACGTGTACAGTACTACCCTATTTTTAGTGCTGGGCATGAATATACACCATAAGGCGCTGGTTACCAATGGTGTTGTACCTTTAAGCTCCCGGTCCTGCAGGCAGCCACCCTGAGTAGTGAGTGGCCTGTGGCGCGAGGTCATTCTCTGATATCCCTGAGCCTGGCATAGCATATCCCTACCCTGGGTGGTTGACAGCTCTGTCCTTTTTGCCCTCCACCATGGCTTATATAACAGCCTTTTGTTTTCAGTTTACATGTCAGAAAAAATTATGTCCATCTTGTAAGAGATGCCCATGAAGATTTGAGCCTGGCAGAAGCACAGGAAGCCAGGGGGCCTCGTTTGGATAAGCAGCAGCTTGTGGGTTGTGCATTGTAACCACTGCCTTGTGTTTGCTTAGCCTCCCAGAGCCATACTTCCCAGGTGCATTCTTTTTTGTCCTTGTCGAGGAACCAAGGGGAAGGCAGTCAAAGTGCTCATGAAGTCCTGGGCAGTATTTTACATGATAGTGCAAACATGTAATAAACAGATAATTACTTGTCAGGTTAAATTCCTCAAATCTCTCCTAAAAATTCCCTCATCAGATCTGAACACATATCTGCAATGTTTGGTTTTGCGTTTTGGTTTTGCTTTTACTGATGCACTTTTTCTTTCTGCCTTTTTTTATGTTTTTTATTTATTTTTTGAGAGACAGAGAGAGACAGTGCGAGCAGGGGAGGGTCAGAGAGAGGGAGACACAGAATCCGAAGACAGGCTCCAGGCTCTGAGCTAGCTGTCAGCACAGAGCCCGATGCGGGGCTCGAACCCATGAACCGTGAGATCATGACCTGAGCTGAAGTCAGACGCTCAACCAACTGAGCCACCCAGGCGCCCCTCTTTCTGCTTTTTAATAAGATTTCTTCAACTTGATTTGGTATGGCTATATTATGGAACCTTTAGAGAGGAGGGAAGATCAGGAAGAAGCAAAGCAAATACACTGGACATCACAAGACAGCACCCATATTCCCAGCCTCCACATGCAGACACGGCTACTGTTTAGCCTATTTCTTTGCTGCTGATTCTGTGACCTCTGTTCTTTACCCAGTTGAGATTGAACTCTATGTTCAGTTTCCTTTCACTTTCATATGTCATCAGTAATCCTTGATGGAAATCATGTGTAGTGGCTGGATAGCATTTCATGAAATGATTGAACCATAATTTACTTAGGCTTTCTCCTGTATTATTAAGGATTTAAAAATATATACATTACAAAAAATGATTCAGTGGGTATCACTGTGCATAAGTATTGGTCCACGTTTAGAATTATTTCCTTAGGAGGGATCATTAGATTCGTGGGCCAAAATGTAAGGACAGTTTTTGAAACCCTCATTTATAATTTTGTGTATTTGTACTTCCTATTTTAAAATTCTTCTCCCCACTTTCCATGAACCAGGTTTTTACTCATATTGTTTCTACTATTTTATTTGAATTTTTGTTTGTTTGCTTTTAAAGTTTATTTATTTATTTTGAGAGAGAGAGAGAAAGAGAGAGAGAGAGAGAGAGAATGTGTGTGCAAGCAGGGAAGGGGCAGAGAGAGAGAGGGAGAGAGAGAGAATCCAAAGCAGGTTCCACGCTGCCAGTGCAGAGCCTGACACAGGGCTCAAACTCATGAACCGTGAGATCATGACCTGAGCTGAAATCAAGAGTCAGATACTCAACAGACTGGGCCACCCAGGAGCTCCAGAATTTTTGTTGCTGTTCTTTTGTTTTTTTTTTTAAACCATTCTAATTCTAAAAGCGTGACATGCTCTGGCAGAGGATTCAGGAATGTAAATAACCAAAATGATTTATGTAAGAATCAGCCATATTCCTTCATATATAAATACTATTATGATCTTGGTGATATTCTATATTTATATAGATTGATATGCTTCTACTAAATTTGTGATCCTACAGATTACTTTTTAAATTTTCAAAATGAGTTTTATTTATAAGGTTTCTAGTGAAACGCTAGACTTGGAGAGTTTATTGTGCTATTTTAGTGTATGCTTCACATTATCTGACAGAGCATTGTGAAAAGTTTTCTTTCTTTCATATCTCAGGTACACAATTTTGATAATAAAAATAAGTCCTATAGAAAGCATATTGAAACTTCTCTCCACATTAGTCCTAGAGTTATTAAATGATAATTATTACTATTATTTAATATCTCTCTGAGACAAATAAACATGCTACCTGCAGAACAAATGAAAGGTGTTACCCTGGAGCAAAGGAATTTTTTATGATCAACAGTCTGTCATTAGCATAATGTTTATTTTATGCATTTGCAGACTCCTTATCACCTGAATTATAGTTTATAAATATTAACTTATTGATCTTTGCTGCTCCTTCATTTGCTATTGACTTTCTGATAAATATTTTTTTTTTTGGTAGGTGAAGGTCAAAACAATAGAGTCTCTAAGTATCTGGTGATTGGACATGGCTGTAGAAAGATCCCGAATCCAAGGTTGTCTAAGCCAAATAGATTTATTTGGCTAGGGGAGTCTTGATACCCAGACTTCCTTAGGGGCTTGCATTCCAGCTTATCCATAAAATCCAAGCTGATAATATGTTCTCTTTTAAATAAAAATGTAGAGTGAATACAGTAACATCACATGCTTATTTTACACAGCATGGTGATTGTGACTTACATGTGCTTTACAAGTTATCAAATACATAATATCAAATACATTTATCAAATACATAATATCAAATACACATATCAAATACATAATACAAGTTATGCTGGACTTGACTTTATTGCACAAAAATCTACTGCCATTTATTTTCTTTTTTAAGTTTCAGGTGTAATTTGTTAAGCACTTTTCCCTGGAAAAGTGTCTTTTCATTTCTTTGGGAGTTCATTAGTAAGGCGAGTTAGTGATCTGATTCCATTAAGGTCGTGAAGATTAGCTCTTTGAATGACCCAAATAATATACCTTTGTATACACCTCTGAGAGAGTGGCTTTTCTCTTCATGACTTCAGATCCTCAGTCCCTTTAAGGTCTAAATGTTCATTGCCTCTGTCCTTTGGTCTCATGAGCTCCCACTGTCTTTCTTGAGTTATAACAGGTGTTAGGTAAACTCACTTTTCTCGAAGGTTGAGAGTTCAGGTAAATGTCTTTTTTTGCTTACGTCACTGGGATCTCTTTAAGAATGACTTGTGTCCTTATTTTTTGATGTGCAAAGTGGTGACAGTGATTTTATACACTCTCACTTACAAAGTTGTTACACATCAGAGATGATAATGTATGTGCATGTAATTCGTAACTTTTGAAGCCTTGTGGAAAGGATAAAAACAATTGCTATTGTAAACAAGATATTGATGATTTTATTTTTAAAAACTTTGTGGATGGGGCACCTTGTCACAGGTGCTAGGAACCATTAAAGTGAGGAAATTACCTGGCATGCATATATATGCATTATCTATCTATCTATCTATCTGTATTTATATATATCACATATTAGATATGTATCATTTGATGAGCATTGAGCACTTAGGTTCCCTCCCCCTTTTTGTTATTAGGAATAATGCTGCTTATGAAGAGTTGTGTAAAGTCTTTGTTTGGACGTGTGGAGTTTTTTTAATGTTTACTTATTTATTTTTAAGAGAGAGAGAGAAAGAGAGAGAGGGAGAGAGAACATGCTGAGAGCATGAGTGGAAGAGGGGCAGAGAGAGAGGGAGAGAGAATCCCAAGCAGGCTCCACACTGTCAGCACAGAGCCTGATGTGTGACCCAAACTCACAAACCATGAGATCATGACCTGATCCAAGAGCAAGGGTTGGACACTTACTGACTGAGCCACCCAGGTACCCTTGTGGACATATGTTTTTATTTCTCTTGGTTATACACCTAGGAGTTGAATCATTGGATCACATAGTAACACTATGTTAAACCTTTTGAGAAATTGTCAGGCTTTTTCAAAGCATTAATGGTAAGTTTTATTCTGACCAACAGTTTCTGAGGTTTCTAATTTTTCCACACCCTTCTCAACACTTAATATTATTTATCTTTCTGATTAGAGTCATTCTTGGGGGTGTAAAGTGGGTATTGTTTTGATTTTCATTTCCCTGGTGGATAATGATATTGAGCATCTTTCTGGGCTTATTGGTCATTTGTATATCTTCTTTGGAGAAATATCTATTCATATCCTTTGCCCAATTTTCATTGGGTTGTTTCCCTTTTTGTTCTGTATGTATGCCAGGTTAAGTTCCTTATTAGGTATATGACTTGCACATCTTTCTCCCTTTCTGTGACTTGTCTTTTCATTTTCTTGTCAGTGTCTTTTGAAGCATACAGGTTTTTAATTTTAATGACGTCTATTTTTTCTTTTATTGTGGGTGCATTTGGTGTTGTATAAGAAACCATCATAAAGATCTATATCTGTGTTTCTTCTTAGAGTTTTATAGTTTTAGATAGAGCATTTCAATCCATCTTTTCTTCTTCTAAGGAAGTAAAAGAGTTCTGGAATGTAAGTAGTGACATGAGATAGTTAAGTGGAGAGTACATAGCATAGTCTTTGACCCCTCTCTCCTCGGTGCTAGCTCTACACTCTATGCACATCTTTGCCACTCTTTACAGAGCAAATTCCAATTCACCTCCTAGTTTATCTCTTTTTCTCTGATGAGCCCTGAATAATAGGAGGTCATTTTCTAGGTGTTTTTATCTCTTTAGCCAATAGGAGTTCAATGAATGTGTACTGAATCAATGAAAAAAGCTTTCGGGTCACTCAGCTACTATTGTCCCCTGTTTTCTTCTCGTGCTTGTCATATCTTTATTGAAAATGGTTTAGGGTGATTTATAAATTACATTGGTTACTGAAACAATATTCTTTACAGAGTACTATGGCAGAATGTTTGCCATTTGTTTTTTATAATCAGGTTTTATTTTTGTGCAACATATTTAATCGCTGGGAAAATGAAGGCGTCAGTCACTAAGATAGACCTGTCCCTCCTCTTCTAACCTGCCCAGAATCTCACAGACACCAGGGTTCAGTGATAATTTTGTCTCATATCAAAGCCATTGTTTTTGGGCACTAAACCAGGCTGTATCTCTGTGAAATAAAAGGTTAAAGGGGGGCACCTGGGTGGCTCAGTTGGTTGAGCATCTGACTCTTTATTTCAGCTCAGGTCATGATCCCAGGGTTGTGGATTGACCCCATGTTGGGCTCTGCACTAAGTGTGGAATCTGCTTGAGATTCTCTTCTCTCTCTCTCTCTCTCTCTCTCTCTCTCTTCCCCCCTTCCCTTTTTCCCCTCTCCCCCACTAACTTGCACTCTCTGTTTCTCTCTTAAAAAAAAAAAGGTTAAGAGAAATCAGGAGTGCAAATTAAGAAAGTGGTTTTAGAGCAAGAGTGGTTGCTTTGGCTTCTTGTGAAATCACTTTTAACTTTTTCCCACTATGTAAGTGTGTGATGGATCTTGTATATTCCCCTCCTACAGTTTGAGAGCTGTTATGCTGCCTCTTTCTCTCTCAAAGGCACATCAGAGTGCAAGTAAATAGCTTCATATTGTTATCATGAACCTGCTTATGGTATTTGCCAGTATATAAAACACACCAGTGTGTAAGATGCATAACCAGTGTAATAAAACTGGGGAGTGGCTGAGAAACTCTGGTCTTTGCTAAGCTGCTTGCTCAGGCTGCCAGCAGGGGGCAGCATCTTCACATAGTTTCCTGATTAGTGGGCCTGTGGGGGACTGGGCAGTACTATCATCAAGCTCACCCCAAACTTGATAACTCTTCACCTCTTATCCTCCATGCCTGACCACCCAACCTTAATTAGGCAGGGTGAAAGAAAACCGGTTTTCAGTGTTTTTTTTTTTTTTTTTTTTGAGAAAGTCGATGAGCAGGAAATAATCCTTGTATGTGAGCAGACACACTAAAATAGTTTGTATTTTATGTGTACGGATGTGTATTGTGTACTTAGAGTTCTTTTCCTCTATAGCGAGTACCTGTTCCCTTTGCCACAGCTGCAGTGCTCAATGTATGTCTCAGCTACAAGTTAAACCTTATTCTCCTAAAGAAGCACTGTAGTGTTAAAAGGCGTTGTACATGGTTATAGCACTTTTCATAAAGCCTACTGTCCCAAGTGCTGATTTTAGAGTCTGCCAACCTGCATTCAAACCCCAATTTAGCCCCTTACTCGCAGTATGTCTGTGAGGGTATAATATATTCCTGTTTTCTTTCATTCAAAGAGGAGTGGGTTTTTGTTTGTTTGTTTGTTTTTTACAGAAAGAACATGGTATTATGTTGTGTGTATAATGGTCTTTAATATATACCTCCCAGTTTGGTTTCATATAAATTGGCCTCATATTTCTGTAAATACATTTGTATTTCTGTCAAAAGCCCTGGCTGATGCAGGGAGATTCAAAGGTAAAATGATCTGGGAGTATAGAATCAAGTTACCTGGGGTAGTGTCAAATTATTTAATCTGTGGAGAGTGAAATAGGAGTAACTTACAAGGTGCCATCTTGCGGTACATGCACTCCAAGGGCGTGAGGTGGGCATCTCTGTTCTCCGCAGCTTAGCCTGGCTCTGAGTGCATTCTGAGAGGGAGATCCTAGGGCGAGGAATTGAGCCTTGTTTGAGGTGGGCTCTCTGTAGCCGCTGGGCATGTCTATGGTTTGCCAGCTAACAATTTAGGACTGACACTTGTTTCCATTTTGAGTTTGAGCAACTGTAGCCACTGAATTCTGGGTTCTGGAGACTCCCCTTGGACCCTTGTTATTATTTTTATTTTTATTGAGGTGAATTTCACATAACAAAATTAGCCACTTTAAAGTAAATAATTCATTTAATACATTTATAGAGTTGGACAACCAGCTATCTAGTTCCCAAAAATGATTATATTTTTAACGCTTCATTTTGATAGAGTTTTGAATTCAGGGAAAAGTTACAAGAATAGTATGAGGAACTCCTACATAATCTTCAGCCAGAGTCAGTTATGATGTTTACCTTTTTCCACATTTGCTCATTACTGTGTGAGCTCATTCTCTCTCTCTCTCTCTCTCTCTCTCTCTCTCTCTATATATATATATATATATATATATGAACACTCGCATATGTGTGTATATGTATACACATATATATGATATAGGTGTATATCATAGGTTTAATATATAGAAGCTACATATCATATCTGTAATATGTATAGTACATATGCATATATATTATATATGTATGTAGTGTGGTAGTGTGTTTATATATATATATATATATATATATAGAGAGAGAGAGAGAGAGAGAGAGAGAGAGACATGCATACACACAATGTATAATGTATACATTTTTTCCCCTTGAACCATCTGAGAGCATGTTGGAGACACTGTTTCTTTATCACTAAGTACTTTAGTATGTATGTTTACATACTAATAAGGGCACATAATATAGTCACTAAAATCTGAAGATTTAACATTGGTAAATACTATTTTGTAATGCATAGTCCTTACTTGAATTTCATCAAATGGCCTTCATACCTTCAGTGTTTTCCAATCCAGATCCAGTCCACAATCATATGTTGCATTTGGTGGCCATCCTCTTTGCTTCCCCTTAATCTGGACCAGTTCTGCTTTTTTTTCTGTCCCTTGATCCTGATATTTTTTGAAGAGTGCCAGCCAGTTATTTTGTATAGTGTCTCTCATTCTGAATTTGGCTAATGTTTTCCATGATTAGATTCAAGTTCTTATCATATTTTATACAATCCCTTATGGAAAAATGAGTCGTGACTTCCCAATGCTAGCGTTTGTGAACATCGTTTATCATGCGACTCTTTCAAAAACCAGTTGTGTGTAGTTGGCGTTTTCGTTTTAGCTTTACGTTGTAAAGATGCCCTAACTCTGTGGGCTACGAGGGTAGTATTCCATTTACCTTCCCTGAGACCACTGGATGTCAGTAGCCATGTGGATTCAGAAGTCATTAAACTGGAGGTTGATGGCTTCAAGACTGGAAGGCATTGACTGAGAATCACGTGCAGCCCTCCGTTTTAAAATCATTGTTCTTTGATATCATGGAGCCAAATGGAGTTTACTGTATGTTCATTCACTTGTCAGATGCTGAATGAGAAAATGACAATTTGCAATGTAAATTGTTAAGATAATTAAGTCAGTCTTCTAGGGCATGGTGAAGAATCCTTGAGGCTGCCTGTTGGGCTCCTGCACCCCTCTCCAGGGATAATGGAGCAGTTCATTTTCTCAACAATGCTATTTCCCTCTGCCAGGCAAAAACATGTTACTACCCCAAAAATAAAAAGAAAATCAGTGTTGTGAATTTGATACATGGCTAATTTTTATTATTAACTTTTTTATTATTTGTATAGCTACTATTAGAAGCAGACCCAGGGAAGTGACTTGCCTTTCTACTCTTACCTTTTTCTTTTATCCACCCTCTCCCCAAATCTTTGCTTTTCCTTTTCCCATCCTGATTATTTGATAACTCATCTTTTCTCAAAAACATTCTGGCTTTTGTTTTAAATATTAAATGAAAAACCAAATGCAGATGAAATTTAGATGATGATGATGATTAGCGAGAAAGTATGTGCGAGCAGGGAAGAGGGGCAGAGAGAGAGAGAGAAAGAATCCTATGCAGGCTCCACACCATGCTCAGCATGGAGCCCAATGTGGGGCTTGATTCCACAACCCTGGAATCATGACCCAAGCCCTAATCAAGAGTTGGATGCTCAACCTACTGAGCCACTTAGGAACCTCATAAATTTGAATTATTTTTAAGTCACATGGACAAAATTCTCCTGGCTGGTCTGTTCCCATGAAGAAAAATTCCTCTGTTGTTGCCTTTAGCTTTTAAACTTTTAATTTTGAAATAATTTTAGCTTAACTGAAGTGTGGCAACTATAGTTACAGGGATTTACTTAACCCTTCACATAGCTTCCCCTAATGTTAACATCTTACATAATCAAAGTATATATGTCAAAACTAAGAATTAACTTTGGTATATTCAATATTAACTAAACTACAGAATTTATTAGAATTTTACTAGCTTTTCCACTAATGTCCTTTCTCTTTCCCAGGATCCCAGGGAAACATAACATTTAGATGTTATGTCTTCTTAGTCTCTTCAGTCTGTGGTAGCTTCTCAGTTTATATATATGAAACAAGCTTCCTTGTTTATAATGGTCCTGATACTTTTTATCGAGGTCTAGTCAGACATTTTGCATATTTTTTTTTCTCAACTTGGGTTTGTCTGAGAGTTTTCTCATAGGATTTTGGCTTTTTGGAAAGAATACAACTGAGGTGAAGTTCCATTCTCATCATATGGAGGGTGCATGATACCTTTGTTGACTTTTTAAATGTTCTTATTTTCTTTCTCTGTTTTGCAGTTTTAAGTACCTTTTTTATGGTTATTAAACATATTTTTTTAAATGGAGTGTTGTGAATCTCTTACAGGGCTATTGATGCAAAATCCTTAGAACCCTTTAAGTTTTCTGTATAATGTGGGCTATCTCCGTGAAAGTATAGCAAATCAGTGTCACTTCCTCTTTCTCAAATACTTCAGCCTTTCAGCTCCACCTGAGAAACGTGGATATGCTGCTTTGTAAAGTGTTTAGAGAGTCATGGAAAAAAAACATACCAAATCTTGAGATTTCTTTTAAGGTTATTTTTAATGAACTGGGACTCGTTCATATGTTGGAATAAATCATGCATGAGAAATATAAGTGATTGAGTGAGTGAGTTCTGTGGCCCTGAACTCCCCACTGAAACCAAACTTTGACTCTCCGACTTTAGACTCTCCGACTGTTTCTTTGACTCAAAGAATCTATATTTTATTTTATTTTTTTCAGAAAGCTGATTTTAATCCTAACATAAACATCCCCTTCAACTATAATGACTAACACAGATGTGGATTTATCTCATTTTCCTTTACTTATGAACTTTCTGAGTCCTAGATTGCAGTCAATATTAAACAGTAAGTCCAAGTGAGGGTAGGACCTGAGTTAATCCACAAAGCATAGTCAATGTGTGACCACCACTAGCTGAAATTGTCACTCTCAAGCTTTCTCTAATTAGTGGCACACTTTAAAAATCTTTTATAGTGATGTCCTCTGGAACATAGAGTGACAGAAATAAAACAAAACCCGTAACAAAAGAAAATAAAAAAAATTTTAAAATAAAGTTAATCTTGAGAAGGAAGGTTGTCTTTGTTTACTTCCTAAGATTTAATTCTATTTATGGCTCCCAGAACACATTCTGAATTATTACGGTGAAGCTTGACTCTCACTAATTCCCTACGCTTCCAATTGGGGGGGAAAAAAAGAAATTTAATTAGCTCTGAAGTTTGAGAATTCTCTAAACAAGCACTATTTCCATGCCACTTCTCTGCACTTTCTCGTGCAGATGATGCATGTAATTGCTAATATTTCTCGCATGATGCGTGCATGTGTTTGGCAGCCTTCACCACAGAGTTGAGTTCTGTGAGCTTTCGTAAGGGACATATGTTCAGAAGGTGCTCTGACAGGGCACAGGAAAGAACAGCTCAGATCTGCAGCCTGTAGTCATCTGCAAGAATACGCTGTGTTCAGAGGAATGATTATCAAAGTTTCTAATTGGAAAGGTGATCTTTTTAAATTATTTGAAGCTCTTAATTTCAGTTCCACTGAGAACTCTCCCATCCGCTTTCTGTCTGGTTTTTAACATGCAGTGTCTGCTTGCATGAATGGGTCTGTTTCCCCACTGGAATATACATCTACACTTTTTCCTTATCATTTTTAATTGCTGTGGTATCTCCATACTTTCTCATTAAGCTGAGTACTCCATATTGGTCTATATCAGCATTGCCTGACATCGATTGTATGTTCTTCTAAGAGCTGTGAACTGCTTTTGCCTCTTTCCTTAGTGAATTTTTTTTTCATTTTTTGTTTATTGCGTGAATAGTAGCCTAACAGTAATAAGAAAAATAAGTTGTGTGTTCTCATTACAATGAACCAGTTATTTTTGCTCTCTGTTTCTTTCTAGTTTTGATCTACCTGTGAAAGTTAACTGTACTAATGAAGAACAGATTATTTTATATTCTATTTGAAACATTATCATAAAGGTTTTCTCATGTTGTTACCTAGCCATCATCGTCATGACCATTTGTTTCACTGAGTTGACACATGGCTATGTATTTAGATATTTTCAATTGCTGGACATTTAATGTTGCAGTATTTCTTTGTTCTTCTAGCTTTTGTCTTTCCTTTCGAGTTACTTCACTGGGATAGGTCACTAACCAAGTGCTTGGAGATTTTCATGGTTTTTAGGTTCTATGCTGTGTTGTGTTTGTGTTTGTTTTTAGCACAATGTCATTTATAAGAAGGCACTTTGTCAGTGTCTGGGGATGAAATGATGATAAGGAAGCCTATTTTGGAAGCAGTCTTCTTCTGTGATATTATTGTTGGGATTCTGATGATGTCTTTTAGTGAAATAGTGAGAGTAAAGCAGCCACTGAGTCTCAGGGAGCTTGTCAAATCACTGGCTCATAAAAGGCCGTTTTGAAACTCATTTGTCAAGCCCACTGTAATGTATACTGAAATTATTCCTAGTGCCTAACGATATATTCTTAACAGTATTCAAAAACTATTTTAAAACCTGCTTTGGTCTTCTGTATATCATTCCAAATATCATTTGAAAGTTTTCTTTTATGTCTTGCCCAAATCTCAATCTGCTGTGGAAAATCATTTTCAAGAATTGTAGTCTTAACTTGCAATTAAATGTAGCCACATTCTTCTGCATAGAGAATAGAGGCATTGCCCATTCTGCTGTGATCGTAAGGTCATCTGCTGGGTTTTGAGTTGGGCCTGGAGGAGAGTGAAAGCAATGCATCTCTGTAGGGTGAAGAGATGTGTTTGAAGGTGATCTTTGATATCACTCCAGGGTGGGTCCTCTTTCTCAACCTCTGTCTGGTTTCATTTGTCCCAAGGAGAAGACTTATTGTGTATCCCACTAATGCCTTCTGTGTTGGGTGACCATTGTTATCCCATTCCAATCAGACGTTTCAAAAATCTGCTAAACAAATTTACAGAGCGATGGGTGGTTACAAATTTGTATTGGGTGAAGTGATGATAGAAGATGACACCTCGCTCTGAAGCCCATACTCAGCGTTTGGAAGTGATAAACCTTTTATTAATATGATCATTCTCAACAACTACCCAACCTTTATTTCTTTTTTACTTTTCTCTCTGTCCTTTGCTTTTTATTTTTCTACCTCTTTGTCTCTTTTCTGATGTTTCAAATGCTGTTTTCCCAACCTTCCTCTCTTTTTTTTTTTCTGTTCCACACCTCCTCTTCTTCTTCTAGGTCATCTCCGCCCTCCCCGCCCCGCTATTTCATCTTTAGAACTCCTTTCTTTCTTGGTTTCTGCCCTTCTTAATTCCTTTCTTGTTCCTTTGGGAAAAAAGCCTTTAAATTTTGAGTGTGCTGAGGGAATGTCATTTTATAGTGAAAAACTGCAGGATTCAGGGACTGTGTTTGTGGCTTATTGATAGAGAGAGGCTGCAGGAGCTAGTGCTTATGGGGGTGATTTAAGGATGATGGCTCAGTGTCTCAGGTGGACTTGATTATGCTGTGGGACAGCTGATTTTTAGCCTGATTTTGACCTCTCCTTGCCATGTAATTAACAGTGTGCCAGCCACATATCATAAAGTAAGTGCAGTTCAATGAATAATATCACGTACTGGTGCCTGGAGTTTGTCTTACCCATGGGACCCAGTGGGCATGGGGTATGCCTAGATGTCTAGCCAGGAGTGACATTTAAACTGAATTGCCTGATGCTGGGTGATGAGAGCTCTGACATGCGTCCCCAGACAGCTGCTCAATGCAGATGGCTGATGAGCTCTAAAGCTGCAGGCTGACGTGTCCAAGAGCCCAGGGGCAAGCTGACCCTTTTCTCTTTAGGCACAGTATCTGTGTTGGCGTTTGGAAATAATCAGAAGACACTTTAATTTGTTTTCTAGCCAAAGCTTGGGGGGCTCAATTTTTGGTAATTAAACTAGATTTCTAAATAGATTTCCTCTAACCCTGAACACCTTGGACAGAGATTCATGTCGTGAAGTAGGTTTACCTCCCTTGATGAGTGTTGCAGTGAATTCATGGCATTGTGTTGTATATTGATTAACAGAAAATGAGCTGACTGCCAGGCACATTCATAGAAAAAAGAAGTGGGGGGTTATTAATCATGGAACGGATAACTCATTTACTTGAGACACATAAAATAGATTGAGATAGAATGGGGAGGGTACAGGGCGAAGATTCACACACATGCACCCACACACACACACACACATGTACACACGCTAATCATGGTTTCATTTACTAACTGAGGAATCTGGCAGGGTAGCTCAGACATATTCGGTGGCTAAATATGTAAACAGACTTCCAATAATCACTAAGGTATTATTCAAAACACAAGCCAGTTGACTTAGTTTCACCAGAAGTTGGGCAGATATGGCCAAGTGGTCAATTAGTAATCATTGGAATTTCTGGAGTGTGAAGGAGCCACTACTATTGTGGTTTATCTTTGTCCAACCTCATGAAAGCCAGCAGAGCCACCACTGTCTGTGTTGCACGTTTGGGTTTGGGCTAGTGGTCCCAAAGGGGGCTCAAAGGAGAGAGACAGTCCCTTTAAAAGGAAAATATTTCTTTTCTCTAAATAAGTTTTGAGTTTAACAAAACGACATAAAAGGAGACATTCACCTTGGGTTTATGCATCATGCCTACCTGTGGAAAGATGCCACTGCACGGAGGAAGGAGAAACACTGATGGGAGAGGATGGGCAACTTGGACTGTCCTGAATTCCCTACAGATTCATTTATTTAATCATCCACTCAGAAGCAGCAGTGTCCGAGAGGAGCTGTTTGAACTTTTGCAATTTAGCTTCACTATTTACCTTTGCAAATGTTTATTTAAGTGTAATTGACGTGTGATATCCTATTAGTTTTAGGTGTACATCATAGTGATTTGATATCATACAAGTTATTACAATATTATTGACCATATTCCTCATACTGTTCTTTACATCCCAATGACTTGCTTATTTTGTAACTGGAAATTTTTACTTCTTAATCCTGTTCACTTATATTGCCTAACCCTTCCCCCTTGGTAATGAACATTTTGTTTCTGTATCTGTGAATCTGTTTCTATTTTGTTTATTTGCATTTTTTTGTTTTTGTTTTTGTTTTTTAGGTTCTATATATAAGTGAAATCATATGACATTTGTCTTTCTCTGTCTCACTTAATTCACTCAGCATAATATTTTCTAGGTCCATCCATGTTGATATAAATGGCAAGATCTCATTCTTTTTTTATGGCTCAGTAATATTCCTGTGTGTGTGTGTGTGTGTGTGTGTGTGATATATATATATCACATATATATTTTTATTCTTCATCTGTCGATAGACACTTAGGTTGCTTCTATGACTTGGCTATTGTAAATAATACTGCTATTTATTTTGAAATAATTCTAAAGGCAAATTTTTCAATCATCCCTTCCATTGCTTCCTGCCATCAAAGAAGACTGTCATGAATTGGTCCCTAATTCCTCAGTGGTCCCTTTCCTTGGAGCCTCAGATGGTGGTAACATGAAGTTCACAGTTGGGGCACAGGAAGAGATAGATCCTGTCCCATGCACCTATACCTGCCAGGTCTGAGAATAGGGGGATATTACTGTAGTCACTAGATCTAATTTCAAAAAGTGTATCTCTGGAGTTAAATGAGTTTGCCTTAAAATCTGAACAGTTGCAGATGATGTTATCCTTCAAGACATTTTATTAGGAAGATTAAATTAAGATACAGGAAATGCTATTTCACATTTCATTGGAATGAAAGTCAAGTCTTATGAAAGTTGTTTACTATAACAGAAGGTTGTTGGACATCTGTTTCGACTCAGTTTTCTCATTGTTTCTGGATCTGCATTCTTGCTGCCCTCTCTCTACTCCTTGTACACTAGAAAATCCAATCTACTAGGAGCTTGCTGAGATGAGTAAGGGCTCTCTGCCAGTTGTGGGAAATTTGGGCTCAATGAAAGTAGTCAGTGAAAACCTCTGTTTGCTGTATCAAGCATGTGGTACTTAAATGCATGCATGGAGCCTATTTATTTAGCTCCGGCATTGTAACTAAGATGTCAGTTTTCTTCTCGGCATAGCATATACATGTACTAATTTGATGATAATTGAGTAGTTGACTTGCGTTCTATTTCTGGTATTGTTGGTGATGTGCCCTCCATCTGAGATGAGTTTTTTGGCTGCTGTAGACTCCAAAATTCCAATCAGGGCTGTTAGTACCTCCTGATAACAGACTAGCTCCTCAATTTACATAAATGTCACGCCAAATCTTACCTTTTCTTAACTTAGCTGGTGAAGTCCATGAAAAGATAGGGAGAATGATAGACAGGTTTTGGTGTGTGGTATTTTGGATAGCGGTGTGGGGAGGAAACTAAATGAGGGATGCATTGAAATGTTTTTATGTAGCCTTTCTTATGTAAAAGGAAATACTGAGAAAACATATCCTAGATATTGAGAGTAAATTTCTTTTCTGAAATATCCTAAGTGGCTCAGAAGAGGATTTCAGTATGGAATGACATCTTTTTTTTTTTTTTTTTTAATGAAAGCATAGACAATTCTCTCTCCACCCTCAACCCTTTACAGAATTTCAAAGGAGAGGAGAAATAGAAATGAAGTTGACAAGAGAAGCCATCTAAAATTAAAACTCTCCATATGGAATTGCTTTTTCTTTTCCTGTAGATATTGTACTTACTCTAAGTCCCAGAGACTCCGTTCCATCTTTGAGAATTTTCTTACAAGTTGGTCGTCCGAGGCTCTGTTAACTCCTAGCTTCTAGGATCGTGTGCAATCTGTATCTTCTAAGTGGTGAAAATATGTTCTTCTTAACGACAAGCTTTTTTTTTTTATTTTAAGAACATCTTTTCTAACTTTACTTATGTATTGAATAATGATAGTACAACAGTCAAAAGTTACAAAAGGTAAAAAAAAAATTGTAAAAACTGTTCCTTTCATCCCTTCCCTCCATCCTCTCTTTTCTCCCTCCCGCAGAGGCAAATAAATCATATTCCCATTTTCTTTCTTTGTCTATTTTTAGTCTTTGGTTAGGAGGCCATTGTATCTAGGACCTAATGGGGTGGAGGTCTTATCCTAGATGTGCTTTATTGGGTCCCAACAATTTAAAATGTATTAGAAGAGAGGGTAAGTCCTGGTTACAATAATAAACTAATGGATCACATTTAGCTACTCACATAAGTTTGCCTAGAAATCTCATATGTAGATCTTCTTGCTGCTATATCTACATTTATCTGCCCATATTTCACTGTCCAAGATGCTGTTGATTAGTAGACACAATTTATATATAACTAAAAAAGAAAAAAAAACCTAAGCAGTTAACTATTACTCAATATTCCCTAATTTTTCAGAATTTTAAAAAATATTATGTTTATGGAAAGAGCCATGCCAGACTTGATGATACACAGATGCTTATCATTGAACACTCTTGTAAACACATGAAAAGAAAATGCCACGGGGGCTCCTGGGTGGTTCAGTTGGTTAAGTGTCAACTTTTTTTTTTTTAATTTTTTAAAGTTTATTTATTTTGAGAGAGACAGAGACAGCATGAGTAGGGGAGGGGCAGAGAGAACCTCAAGCGGGCTCTGCACTGTCAGCACAAAGGCTGATGCGGGGTCAAACTCACGAAACCGTGAGGTCATGACCTGAGCTGAAACTTAGTGTTGGACGCTTAACCAACTGAGCCACCCAGGTGCCCCAAGCATCCACCTCTTGATATTGGCCCAGGTCATGGTCTCAAAGTTATGGGAGCAACGCTCAGATTGGGCTCCACACTCAGTGTGGAGCCTACTTGGGATTCTCTCTCTCTCTCTCTCTCTCTGCCCCTCCCCCATTCAAGCTCCCTGTCTGTCTCTCTCAAAACAAATAAATAAACATTAAAAACAAAAAAGAAAATACCAGGGAAGTAAATTAGGTAAGTTTGATTCCTGAAACTTGTATCCATGGAGCCCACCTTCTTTTGAATCACTTTTGACTCAACTCTTCATTGTCTCTGTTTTTCCACATAGTTTGCCCTATGTGCCATCAAGGGCATTGGCAATTCAGTTTTAAAAAAATCTGAAAAAAAAGGATGAAAAGCTTTTGTTGCTGAGCTCTTAAGACACCCTCTTTCTACAGTTTCATAGAGTTAACACACTTGATTATCACTGGGCTGGAAATGTATTGAAGTAGGCCTGGCTCACCCCAGTCCTCTCTACTCCCCGCAACCATTTGGTGCTTGGGATTGAAACGCATACTAGCATTGTCTCCAGGTTTATTCTAGACCCTGATACCCATTCTGCTACTGTGGTGCTGGTGTTTTTAGTATTCCTACCACGCAAAGAAAATTACTTCTTCGTAAGTGCTATCTGATGGAGAGCAATTCAAAGATGCCATTGATTGTGAAATTCTACCCAAATTTAAAGCTGTTAATATGTGAAAAAAGTGCATCTTAGGATTCATGGAAGATGGTAATATTAATTTTTAATCTTATTAATTAAAAATAGAATTTCTAGAATTTTTTATCTTTCACATGAAAAGTATCTCTAAATTGTGGACTTTTGCAGTGCTCATAAATCAATATCCTAAGTCATAAGCACTAAACTTTGAGATTGTGAAATATCTGAGATTCTTAAGTGTGAAACTCCCCTTCCTTAGTATGCTCACAAATAATGACAATACATTCCTTTTTCAAAACACCCGAAGTGAGTCAGTTTAAATGTTTAAGTGACAGGTTAAAGAATCTTTTTTGTCCACCTAATGAGTCAACTATTTGTTGTGAAAAGGGGAACAACAAAAAAATCTATATTTGCAGCTCAGCTTAAGTCCTAGCTGTTTTTCCTTTCTTTGAAATGTGTAGTATTATAGTCTATAGGTTACTAAGAGAAATTATTCATAACTTGGAAATAAGGCAAAAATGTGATTTTGAAGCAGTCAAAATAGTAATAATAATAATAATAATAATAGACCTGATCAAGGACTATTAAATCTTCTAAGAGAACATCCTTATATTTGACTTGGTTATTTACTGTTGTTAGAGACCAGACACTGGGAAATGATACATTAATGTGTAGATTTGTAGCTAGTAGAGCCACTAGGAAAGCTTACCCCAAATGTTGACATGCTCTAGAAGACATTAAACAGTTTTATAGGTACCCTAACAATCTTACACTAAAATTATTTTTGAAAATGCTGCAAACCCCGCAGTGCTCTTTGAAGCTGCTTTATCACCCTGCCGCTTTCTTCATTATGGCGCTGAAAAAATCTTGACACATGGTCAGTCTATATTTTTCTAAGAGTCCTGTTTTTAATTTTCTGAAAATTTTACTTTGTCAAGATTGAAATCTCCCAAGTGAAACAGAGTTATTGCCAGTTACTGTGATGTATATTTGTGGATTGACACGTGTGCTTGGTAAATAGTCCGTAGCCACCTGAAAGTGTGATAGCGCATGTTTACCCAGTTCAAAAGTATGTTGGTTAGACCATGCATGAGTTAGCCTTTATCCAGTGGTTCCAATGTGATTAGCAAATGATTCTATTTGTGTGGATGAAAAAGCTTCAGGAGCTGGAGCTGGGTTTGTGTAAGGAATTATGGGATTCCAGCCAGAGCTGGGACTGTGTGCAGAATGGTGAGCAGCATTCCAGGAAAGGAGCCTAGGGGCTCGGGAGTGCCTACACACACAGATGCTGGGGTTTCCTGCATTAGAACCAGGAGTGGGGTTTCCACGGCTCTCATCCATGTGCATTGTGGTTCCCTGGAGTTATCACCTTTGCCCTTCAGGGAGTTATCAAACATTAAATTCACTTAGTTTGGGTTCCCCTCCCACCTTCCCAGTTTTTCTTTTATGATCTCCTTCTTCCCTCAGTCCCATTTTTCTCCCTCTCTCCTTTTCTTCTGTCTGCCTCCCTATCCATTAACAAAGGCTCCCTATATTGAAATGGTGTGGAAGATGACATCATGTTTAACTAGATATATATTCATTTGATTACTTCAGGGCTTTCTAGAATGCCCTGGTGGCAGCCTTTACAGCAGATGCCAATCAGTGAAACACACACACATCAGTGAAGACAAATTTCCTATGTATTTGAGCATTGCATTGATCATCTTATTTGGTATCCCTAAGCCATCATGAGGTGACGGAATACTCAAAGTGCAATGCTGCATTATCTTATATAACTTAGCACCTGGAAGTCAGGTAAAATGTTGCTGAATGTACAAATGAGTGAAAAATGAGAAAAGCTATTGCATCTTCTTTGTCAGAAGTCCTTATAAATAGAACATGTTACCATCCAGTGGGAGACTGAAAATTTCCATGCTTGAATGCAGGAAGATGGAGAAGGTCAGATATCCTCCAGTATCTTTTGGGGACATTTTTATTCTTTAGTTTGTTGACATCTGATCCTGGAGCAGGGGCATGGTTCAGCAGTGTCAGTAAGATGGGCTTTTCAGCACAATGCTGGCGAGATCCAGGAGTAAGTGTGGACTGAGAGTAGTACAGGGAATCAGAACGATGGGACCAGTGAGAAAGCCAGACTTCACTTAGTGATGGCTGAAGCCTAAGAACTCAAGGTGAGTCAATGTCCTCAGGGCAACCAGGACTAGAACAAAGACTAGGATTTCTGAACTCGAAGCTCTGGCAGAAGGTAGCAGAGGACATTGATGCCACTCTCAATGGAAAGTGAATAACCTCCAGGTACCATTTCCCTGGAGCTTACCTGGTGAAAGGCTCTGTTCAAGGCATTTTTTTAATGTTTATTTATTTTTGATAGAACACAAAGTGGGGAAGAAAAGAGAGAGAGACACACAGAATCTGAAGCAGGCTCCAGGCTCTGAGCTGTAAGCACAGAGCCTGACACAGGCCTCGAACCCACAGACCATGAGATCATGACCTGAGCTGAAGTCAGTCACCCAACTGACTGAGCCACCCAGGTGCTCCTGTTCAAGACGTTTTCTATACATTATCTCATTTGAGCTTCATACCAGGCCAATGAAAGAGGTAATACCTATACTATCACAGATGAAGAAGTGGGTTTTAGAAAGGTGACATTTCTTTTCTTTTTTCTTTTTTTAATTTTTTTTAAATGTTTTATTATTTATTTTTGAGAGAGAGAGAGAGAGAGAGACACAGAGAGACAGAGAGACAGAGTACAAGCAGGGGAGGGGCAGAGATAGAGGAAAACACAGAATCCAAAGCAGGCTCTAGGCTCTGAGCTGTTAGCACAGAGATCAATGAGGGGCTCGAACCATAAGCCGTGTGAGATCATGACCTGTGCTGAAGTTGGACGCTTAACCATTTAAGCAACCGAGCCACCCAGGTGCCCCGGTGACATATCTTTTCTAAGATCATCGCCTAATGTTGAAGATTGCATTGGAACTTGGGTTAGTCTCTCCAAGTCTGAGCTGCTTACCCCCACACTGTGCCGCCCCCTACATGTGCTCGTTCAGCCCTATGTGGTTAATCAGGCTCTTTCCTGATGAAGTACTATTGGGCATGAAGGACCAGAGTCATTCCCATCTGTGCAGAGCCAGGTGGGGGGAGCATCTGGAGGCCATTTATAGGCCCCATGAACATGGTGGGTGCAAGACCCAAGTAGTCTTTCTCTCAGCACTGTACTCCCAAGGTGGGCTTCTCTGGGATCTTTTAGGGGAAGAGGTGGCTCTAGTTCCTTTGAGCTATTCCTTCATTTTTCCCTTCCCACCCCCTACATACAGGGCCACTCGGGGAGGTACTACCTCTGCCAGCTTACGGGTGAAGAATGAGCACCTTGTGAATGAGCAGTTCCATACTGCTCCGCATGGTGTCTGACATGTGAGAAGTCGGCAAAACTCCTTCACGTCAGGGTGCTGAAGGAAAAAAACGATCCTTGACTAGAAAATGGGGAATAGGAGAGCAAATCAGGCTTTTTTGGAGACGAGAGGATTTTACAGAAATATGTTCAGAATGGTTTTACAAAACTGCCCATATACACACTGAGTCTGTTCAAGAAAGGTTCATTTGTGCAAGATTGAAATGTTCCCATTAATATTCCTTATCTGAGAGAAACAGAGGAGTCTCCTGAATTTCACGAAAAGGTAATACGAAAACTGGTATCTGAGGGTCTTCGTTAATATTGTGCTTTCCCTTTCGTTGCTGAGGATATATTTCAGTTCTCCTTCACACGCCAGCATACAGCATACAGCATACAGAAGAAAAAGATAACATAATCAGTATAAAAGTAATACCAGATGCAAGCACCCATTTGCATTTCTGGCAACAACTACTTTTGATCTTACATTGTATTATTCCATAATATTTAAGGTGCAGAGCCCTGAAGTTATTAACCTACTTTCGTATGCTGGGGTCAAATAAGATTAATAAAATGCAGACTTTCTAAATTTAACTTTTAATTATGGAGTATTTTGATGAGAGAAAAACAGCAAAATCTAAAAGGCATGTGTGTACATACACACCACTTAGATTTAACAGCTACTCACAGTTTGCCATGTTTTTCTCAAACATTTTTATTTGGGGAGGGGGACTCTTAAGAAAACAAGAAATTACAACTTCACTTGACATCCAACCCTCTTCCCTTCTGTCCCTCTTCCATCTCCCCCTTGTCTTGTGAGGGCGCAAATGCATATTATTTCCCTGCACATTTCTGTGCTTTGAGAAAATGGTTGTGGACATTTTGACTGAAGTTTTTTTTTTTTTACAAATAACATTTAGTGATAACATTATCAGTTTAAAGCCATACATCTATTTTTTAAGTTATTTTTCTGGGAGGTATAATTACCAGAGTACCAGTTATTAGAGGAGGTTGAAGTTCACAAAATAACTATCAAAAAATAAGTTAGACATTAAAGGAGTTAGTTCCAGTTTCTCCTACCCTTACCCTTGGAGAACCTTGCAGATCCTTCCATGCATGTGTGTAGGGAGTGGCTTCCGGACAAGCTTCCTGGAGCACATGAGGCTCACAAGGACAAACAAGAGCTTTTTTTTTTTTTTTTTTTTTTTTTTTAAGATAGTTTTTAATTCCATCTAATCTGTTTGCTAAGGTTAGGGGCAAGTTGGTATTCACATGCTATTTGCCTAACATTTCCAATAGTCTTCATCCTCTCTCAGAGTTTATTGCCTCTCTGGTTGGTAATGGTCTCAAATTCTTATTTATCAGGTCCTTATTCTCAGGAATGAGAAAGTCATAGTCACTCTGCAGATGGGTTTGGGTGAAACCAAACCAAAGGGTTGCCTGCATTTCTACTGGCTGTGATGAGTGACATCCAGGAGGGGAGATAATTTCTCCCTGGTATTTGCTGATTTCATAGAAGATGGTGTGTGTCACAAGATGCACGTTTAAAAGTTTATTTAAAAAATTAATTTCAGTACTGATTTTTAACCCAAAACACACCCTCTGATCTTTTTATCCTCAGTTCCAGCTGATTCCTTTTGGAGTTGCTTTCATTTTATTCTCTAAAAAACCCTCTCTTTTCAGGAACTTTCAAGATCACTGGGGAGTGAATGCACCTGTTTTGCTCAATTGTTACTAGGTTGAACCATGTGAAATTCCATTTTTGTAGGTCAAAAATGGTTGGATGTCAGTTTAACAATAGCTTTGGGGAACCCTAAACATTTACAGGTCAGAGAAATTTCGAGCTGATAAATCCCATCAAGATCATACAGTTGTGCAACTGCCAATATTTATAAGCGATCACCCGGGGATCGGCCCAGGATTGCTCAGTTGGTGGTGAAGTGACTAGTACAGTTAGTTCCCTGGCAAGCTGTGAGGTGTGGTATGAACGGTCAGGCTCTAGATGGTGCTGGCTTAAAAGGGTCAGAATAAATGAGGGGAGTCCTTTAAGCTCAGATGACTATACCCTGGCAGGGACGGCATATTGAGCAAACACCCTGAAATGGCCCAAGTTCTAGAGGCCTCAGGACCTGAGATTGCCTCTGGTTTTGAGAATTTGGATCCGATGGGACCTGTTCCTGGGTTCTTCCATCTGAATGAAACCCTTCTCATCTCACAGTGTCTGAAATGCTTTTGTAGGATCTGGGCCATACTCCTGCCTACACAGGACTTACTTAGGCAGGTGGAGGTGAGCCTTTCTGCCCAGTGTATCCGTCTGGCATACCTGGATACTGACCTACAGCAAAGACTTCAGCAAAGGGTTCCAAGCAGGGTCCAGGGCAAGAATTCAAATTGTTTCTCATGTTCTTCTGCATAATGATCTCTGTTCCCTTTTGCTAGAGAACAGTGGGCATGCCTCTAATCAAATATAAGTAAAAATCAATGCATTTTCATTAGAGAAAATTAGAAAAATATTGACAGGTAGAAAAAATCTTCCATCTTCCCACCACCATAAATACTAACTATTAATACTTAGGTAAATTTCCTTCCAGTTTTTAAAAGCATTTAAAAAATTCCTAATTACATGCTAAGTCTATATCTTGATAATGCTAATGTATATATACTGTATGCGATAAGAATATATAGAGAGTGCTCTAGATAAAATACACATTGCCAAGGAATATATACAACTGTAGATATTTTACACAGACTACAACATATATTTTATATCCTATTTTTTTTCACTCACGATAACCAAGTCTCTGTGAACACAATTTTTAAAGGCTGTGTAGTATTTTATCAAGTGATTCTTTTTTTCCATTGTGTAGTTATACATTTCTCCTTTTAAAATACTGGTTGAGCACATGAGTTCTGGGGGCGCCTGGGTGACTCAGTTCGTTGAGCATCAGACCCTTGATTTCAGTTCAGGTCATGATCCCAGGGTTGTGGGATCAAGCCCTGCATTGGGCTCTACATTAAGTATGGAGGCTGCTTCAAATTCTTTTTCTCTATCTCTCCCTCTGCCCCTCTTCCCTGCTCGAGTGCTTTCTCTCTAAAAGAAAAAAAAAAAAAAAAGAACATGAGTTCTGGACCGTTGGGTTCAAATCCTAGCAAAAGGTTGTCTGTACATGGCAAGATAGTTAACCTCATTATGCTTCTGTTTCTTCATTTTTAAAGTGGGCATGAGAATTCTACTTATTCTGTTTTGGAAAAGAGACCATCATCTTCCAAATTTAAAAGCCAGACTTTGCCATTTACAAGAGCTGCATTAAAGAGAGGAAGGAGAACACGTACCAGCCACAATCCAATTTCCTAACATATCAAAATTGCAGGCAGGCTTCTATATCCGAGTATATCAAAGGCCCACTGCAAGGTTTGTCTGTAGTTTGGAGGTGCGAAGGGGCCCAAAGACACTAGAGTGGGGCATTGAGTCATGAGTTTAAGGCTATTGAAAATGTTCTTTTCAACATAACAGAATTTGTTCTTGGGAATCTTGAAAATAATTAATATTTATCCAGGGAAGTAAAGCATTGAACATTTACAAAGGAGTCCTGGTGTTGTCTAGGGAACAAAACATTAATATTTATTTGTTAGTTGAGGTTTTTAACTTTTGTTAAAGAGGGACTGATTTTCTTAACTCAGGGTTGCCTTGAGGACAAAATGCATAGAATAGGGGTAGACAAAGTCTTTCTGTTAAGGGCTAGATAGGAAATATTTTAGGCTTTGCAGGCCATATTCAAAAGGAGCCACAGAATATGTAAATAAATGAGCATGGCTGTGTTTCAACAGAGCTTTCTTTATGTGTTGAAATTTGAATTTCATGTAACTTTCACATGTCACAGATTATTATGCCTCTTTTGGTTAAAAACAAGATTAAAAAATGTAAAAACTTTCTTTAAACTCACAACTGTGCAAAAGTAAGTGGTGGAGAGTGGAGATTTCTCAAAAAATTAAAAATAGAACTACCCTACGACCCAACACTAGCCCTACTGGGAATTTTTCCAAAGGATACAGGAGTGCTGACTCATTGGGGCACATGTATTGCAATGTTTATACCCGTGCTTTCAACAATAGCCAAATCATGGAAAGAGCCAAAATGCCCATCAACTGATGAATGGATAAAGAAGATGTGGTTTATATATATAATGGAATACTACTTGGCAATGAGAAAGAGTGAAATCATGCCATTTGCAACAGCGTGGATGGAACTGGAGGGTATTATGCTAAGTGAAAGAAGTCAGAGAAAGACAGATATCATATGTTTTCACTCATATGTGGATCTTGAGAAACTTAACAGGAGACCGTGGGGGAAGGGAAGGGGGAAAAATAGTTACAAACAGAGAGAGAGGGCGGCCAACCATAAGAGACTCTTAAATACAGAGAGCAAACTGAGGGTGGATGGAGGGGTGGGGAGGGGAAATCAGTGATGGGCATTGTGGGGGGACACTTGTTCGGATGAGCACTGGGTGTTGTATGTAAGCGATGAACCACAGGAATCTACCCCCAAAACCAAGAGCACACACAGTATGCTAGCCAATTTGACAATAACTTACATTTAAAAAAATTAAATGAATAAATAAATATTAAAAAAAAAAGTAAGCAGTGGACCCAATTTGGCCCCTGGGCTGTCATAACCTCTGGCTTGGTATAGCCCTTGACACCCACTAAGTACTGTGCCTTGTTAGCTGCTGCTCCCACAGTTAGAGTGGGCCCTGGCCACCACCATCACCATCTCTACCCCAGAGCGGTGCAACGCTGGTCCTGGAGGAGGCCAGGGCGGCTGCACAGAGCCCCTGCCTCCCTTTGACCTCCTGGGAATCCATCTATAGCAGCAGCTGTGGCTTCATCAGCACCTGGCTGCATCATGGCGAAGAGCTGACTTCCAAAGGCTGCTTGGAGAGCTGTGCTGGAATCTGGGGAAACAGGCTTCCTGACTGATGAGCAAGGGCTGCTCTGGGGCTGTGGTAGCACACGTTCCACATCCTCTGGTGGACCTTTCCCCTGTGCTCTTCCTGGGTGAAGAAGCAAGATGGAGAAGCCCACTCTACATGGCTGGTGCTAGTTCATGCCCTGTTTTAAAGTGACAAAGGAAAAGAGAAAAGGGGGTTCTGAACAAAGTGGTAAAAAAAAAAAAAAAGGAGCCAGAATTGGAGGGAAGAATCAGTAGGGAGTCACTAGCATGAGCCATGATGCTTGGATTGTTCAGAATCCTGTGTGCTCAGCTCCATAGAAAAATTGCAGATATCTTTATAAACCTTGACAGCATTACTTCATTATTCATGAAGGCTTTTTAAAAAAAAAACATAACCAGCTTCATTTTAAAGGAAATTTATTCTCAAGGCATTTTTAATTGAGTTTTTATGGTAATTCTTTGTGTTGACTGTTGAATCAACAGTCCAAATAAACTATTCACGCTTATCCTTTTATTCAATGAATCTCAACTCTGCCTATTCAAGATAATGAAGTCAGAGGAAACCCAGATTTTTCTGAATTGTATACATGGCAGTGCATGGCATTTTCTGACCTTTTAAGAGTCATTTTTTAAAAAGGACGTATTTTTTAACGAGGGAAATTTGCATTAAATTCAACATTTTTGGTGTGATCTTCCATTGTGTGCACACGTGGGATTATTTATTAGTGTGTATGTACATGTGGGTGTGCACATGTGTATTTCAAAAAATGTGTATTGTAAAAACTTTGGATAACTCCTGAGATGGAAACTTTTTGAAGGCAAGTACTATTTCGTTTCATTTATTTATTATTATTATTATTTTATTATTTTATTTTAAGGGGCACCTGGATGGCTCAGTTGGTTAAGCGTCGGACTTTTGATTTTGGTTCAGGTCATGAACTCATGGTTACAAGGCTGAGCCCCATGTCAGGCTCTGTGCTGACAGTGCAGAGCCTCCTTGGGATTCTCTCTCTCTCCCTCTCTCTTTCTGCCCCTCTCCAACTTGCTCTCTCTGTCTCTCTCAAAAATGAGTAAAGAAACAAAAAACATATTTTAATTCAAATATAGTCAACATACAGTGTTATATTAGTTTCAGGTGTACAACGCAGAGATTCAAAGACTATTTCGTTTTAAATCTATCTTTGGATGAAGCGGATCATGTCAGGCGCCATGTGCCTTGCACAGTCATAGATGCCAATGTTATTTGATGAGAGGGAGAATGAAGCAGGGGCTGCGAGACATCGGGAGGTCCTTGTCCCCAATCCTCTGCCCTTTGGTTGTCCCTACAGCACTCTTCCTGTACACCCAGCCCTTGTCTTAGTATTTCTAAGGACAGGAACTTCTCAGCTAATCCTGTTTTCTTTTAGCTGCACAGAATAATATTCATCCTTTAGATGCCTGCAGACAGAGGTAGTCGTTCAACCCACAGTGCCCATCCCACTTCCAACACTACACCACACAGCCCTCTCTCTTCTCCCTGTGCCAAATATCTGAAGTTCCCCCACCCCCACAACTTTTCTGATATGCCTTATGTTTAGACATTTTTCCTTCTCTTTGGCCACTTTTCTGTGCACAGTTTCCTGTGTGTCAGGAGCTGGCTCATTGTGCGTGTGTTAGAACTGTATGCCTATGTGCCAGATGTGGCCTGACTTGGGCCCAGTCAGTGGAACCTCCTTTGTCCTTGTTGTGCTCCTGTTAGTGAAACCCAGTGTGTCAGAGACTGCTGACTGCCATGTGAAATTGACTCTTCTTGGACTTATGCCAACTCTAACTCCTCATTCTTGGTAATATCAATGGTCTTGAATTCTCTTAGGATTCAGCCCATTCCAGGGTGGGGGCACCTTTAGTGGTTGCAGGTGGTCCTAGAGCTCAGTTGAACCAGAGGTGTTATCCAAACGATGAGTGTGGACTTCCCAAACCAGGGGAAATGGCCAGGTTGAAGGGCAGATGGGCAGGAGGTGGCAGGTCGGGGAATGGAGTGACAGAGGCCAGCAGAGATATTAGAGAGGCCAGGCGAGGAGAAGAGAATGTGCAGCTGAAAGGGAGTTACAGTAGGGAAGCAAGGTAGTTCAGAATCCCCTGTCCTGAACTCTTAGCATCTTACTGGGTGTTTCTTCCATGCAGATCTTTTGTGTTTTACCTAAAAGAATCAAATTTTAATGATGAGCTGGGCTCTGATGAATTATTCATAAGCCAGATTTCCCTCATTCTGTAGATATGTGCTTGAATTTTTAAAAAAAATTTTACGGGACTTTACATTTTTCTGATTAAACTTCTTGCTAATGGGGCCTATCTTCCTATTCTCCAAAGACCTTTCGAACCTAAATAGGAAAAAAAGCTACAGAACTGAAGTGGTGACTCTGCCACTTACTAGCCATGATCTTGCACAAGTCAGGGGTTCTGACCCTAATCTGTAGGAAGAGCTGGATAACATTGACCTCATTCGTGATACTCCCCTCACTGGGTAGTCAGGGAAGATTAAATGAAATCCCACATTTGGAGTGCCTGGCATGATGCCCACCAGTCCCAGTCCTAGCTGGTCACAGTTATTTTTCTGCTTCTCAGCATATTTGCCATCCTGCCCACTTGTAAGGCAGATTTGATAGGGGGCCTTCTCTGTATTCATCCAAACTATTGATTTTTATTGAGTTCAATTGAGAGAGACCAGGGCCAGGATCCCAAGATTTCTAGAAGCTGCTTCTAACTCTTTGGAAAATCTGTCTATGTTGGGGGTCACAAAATCAGATGCTATCGAGAGCCTCCTTGGATAAATGTGTGAAGTAGCCAAGTGATAGAGCGGTGGGGCCTCCATATCACCCCCCTAGAAGAGGCATTTCAATAAAGTCTCTGCCTAACCAAACCCTTGGTACTGGGAATCAAGGTTCCAACTCCATTGACTGGTGGATATAAGTCTCTCACACATTCTTGCATTGGGTTACTGTGGCTTTAGAGCAGTCGTTCTCAAAATGTGGCCCAGCAACCATCAGCAGCACCTGGGACCTTCTGTGAATGCAAATTCTCTGGCCTCACCCCAGATCTATTGAATCAGAAATGGGGTCAAGGGGTAGGTAGTGATCTGTTTGAATAGACCCTCTAGGATATTCAGATCACTCTCAAATTTGAGATGCACTGATTTAGGAACACGTTCTCAACCCTGGTTAGACATCGGAATCATCGGGGGAGTTTTAAAAATCTAGTTGCTTCATTCTATCCACAGAGTGTCTCATTTAACCCACTTGGGGTACAGCCTGGACATCAGGATTTTTCATCAGGTGTGTCCAAGGTTGATAACTGCACTTCCAGAGAGCCTGTTGAAATGCTCACCTCCTCCTTTCTCCTAGGTGAGAGGTGAGGAGTGGGAGGCGTGTGGTTTGATAGAGCTCCCAAGTAATCTGCTGTATTAGTCAAACCCTGCCTCCCCTTGGAGACCATGACCTTAAACTACTAGCCACACAAAATATCCTTGAGAGGGCTTTTCGTAGACTGAATATTCACTCAATGTGATTTGTTTTAAAGGTTGCTTTTAATGCTATATTTGTTCAGCAAACATAGAAACTCATATAGCACAAATATTAGCTCCTAAATTCTCAAAGGCTTTCCCCACGATATGCCATCTGGCAAGCATTATTGTAATCATCTCTTTATTATCCACACTAATGAAGGACTAGCATGGCATTGGTAATTGAAAAACACAGATCATTTAAAAATCAGTCAGGCTAGTGCCAGCCCTCCTTCCCCAACCAGGAAGCATTCGGGAGTAGAAAATATTGACTGATGACAGTTTCCTACCCCCTGTGGAGGTAGTGTTACATTTATTTTAGTCAGAAATTTGAGCAATAGAAGAAGTGAGAGGCTTCTAAATTATAATTACTTTTTTTTTCTAAATAAAGGAGTCTGTTTTCTCAATGAGAAGCCAAAGCACAGAGTAGATAAACATTGAGTATATTTTAAATGCATTGTACTTTGAAACTAGTGGGTTCAAAGTACACTGTAGAAGAAGTTGCATGGGATTTGAGGAATCAGTGAATCTGGATTCTAGATCTTATTCTGCTATTGCCTGTGTAAATTGAAATGAGACATTTCAGCCACTAGTGGGGCTCAATGTGTGGTCCCCATCCAGCAGTAACTGCATCACCTAGGAATTTGTTTGGAGATTCAGATTCTCAGACCCACTCCAACCCTTCTGAATCAGAGACTCTGGGTGAGACCCAGAATTGGTGCTTTAACAAGCCTTCCAGGGGTTTTGAATGGCTGCTCAAGTTTGAGCATCGCTGCTCTCCAGCAGGGTTCAGTTTTCTCATCTATAAAATAATGCTACCAGCCCAGATAATATTTGAAGTCCATCCCAGCTCTCCACTGGCCTTGGTGTATGGCCTGGAACAGGTTGGAAGATTCTCTTGTCTTAGACTTTGAACCTTTCCTTGGATGTATGATTCAAATAATTCAACTCAAAAACTGGCATGAGGGTAACAGAAGAGAACCAGATCTCTGGGAACTCTGTACCCAAACACCCTACAGAGTGCTCACTATAAAGTAAGCTGTGCTTTCTTCAACTGGTTGGTACCATTTTCCCAAAGTGAAAACTCCTGGTGCTTTGGAAGGGGAGGTAGACGCTACTCCTTTCTCTGGGGGCCGAGAGCTGTCTGATGTGATTCACGGAGCAGCACTTCTACAGGAACTAACAAATGGTGTCTCAGAAGGATGTACAGAGGTACACAGGCTTTGCAGTAAAACAAGGAAAAATTTCAAGCTATTTATCAAAGCTCTCGCAGCTTCCATTGCAAGACAGGTGGAAAAAAATAACATGGAACATGAAGAGAATAAATCTGTATCCAGAGCGTCTCATAAATAAGAAAGGAGTGAGGGAAACTGTTGGCCTTGCTGGATTCTCAGAATATTTTTGTCACAGTACAGAAAGCTTTCAAATATTTTGGCAATGTAATTCTTACACTTTTTTCATTATCAAAATTCATGATTGTAGTGTCATCACTGGCTATTAAAATCAAAAGGGGAAAACGTAAGCAAGCATTTCAAGGAGAGGGAGACTGGGAAAATGATACCTGAAGTTAAGAGAGAAAGAGAAAGAGTGAGTGAGCATATAGTTCACCCACAAACACAAAATAGTTTTTTTTTTTTTTCATCTAAAATGCACCGATGCTTTATAATTTAGGGCAAGTCAGAGGAAATCAAAGGCAATTTTCTAATTGGCTTTGGTTTAGTAAGAGCCTGTTTGTTGGAGACAATAGGACATGGTTTATTGAGCATGAGAGAGACTTGGGTCTGTTATGTCTGGGAGGGAGAGAGAAATTATAGCTTTTCTTAAAAAGGATGGACCACAGGCCCACTTTGCTGGAGCGAATAATTGAATTGAGGAGGACTGAAGCAGTTGAAGACCTGCATTGGTCATCTCTGTGAAATCCCGCCAGTGTCTGGTGGACCAAGGACTTGGCACTAAAATCCTGGTTAAAAGCCTGTACTTGGAGTTCAGATTCTGGCCCAGCCACACACTGGCTCTGAAACTTAGGGTAAGCCACCCAGATGCTCAGCCTATTTCCTAGTCTTTCAAAGCAAGATAATAATAGAATCTACTTTGTGGGAGTTTTGTGAGGATTAAGAGTTAACATATGCAGGGTCCTTTACATAATGCCTGACATGTAGCAGGCAGTATTTTACTGGGACTGTTTGCTAAATAGCTGTATGTTTCTTTAAAAGAATTCTAAAACTAAACTATATTATTTCCTAACTGTAAGACCTTTTGAGACCAGCAGTGGCCTATTTGACACTCTCAGTGTGATTGATAGGAGACTTCGAGCGGATCCTGGGATCACAATTCAAACAAGACTGGTGACTCTTGAGCCCTGGGGACCTTCTGCCTGGTCAGCTTCACTGACCTAGCTTTGGGGGGTTGTTTGAACTGGATTCAGAGGAACTAATTTTTGTCATTTGATTTCCTTTTTCTGTGTTTATTTTTGGAATGGACTCAGCTCAACGCTAGAAATAGGTCTGAAGTAAATGTCATGTTTTCCTCTCACATTTGGCATACTCTCCTTTGTTGGCCAGGCCATGTTCATGGCAGCTAATATTGATCAGCCTACATTTTTCTCAAGTAAACTTTTTTCAGGCTATGTAAAGTCTAAATGGTAGCAGTACCAAAATAAATGCATTTGACTTATAGGCCAGTGGTAGGGAACAAAGTAGGAACAAAAGCATGCTGAGACATATTGTCCAAACAAGGCTTCACCTGCTCTGCCAAATCCAAGCTGTGAGGCCCTGGGCAAGCTTCCTGTCTCATCTGAGTGGCCCTTGCCCATCCATAAAGTGGGGCTAATGATAATGCCCATCGTCTGTCTATTAGATAATCCATGTGAAACACAAACTAGTGCCGGCCCTCAGAAAGTACTCAGCCAATACCAACATTTTAAATGTTACTTATGTCCATGAAAATCTAATGTATCAAAGTCAAAATAATAAATTTATGTATAATGGAGGAAGCCCCACTAGTCTCGTCTAAAGAACTAAAGCTATTGTAAAATCCTTCATTACAAGTTACTTTTTATTTCTTTTTATTTTCTTTTATTATTTATGTATTTTGTGAGAGAGCATGTGAACAGGGGAGGGGCAGACAGAGGGGGAGGGAGAGAACCCCAAGCAGGCTCTGCACTGTGACTGCAGAGCCCAAGGAGGAGCTTGATCTCACAAACCTTTGATATCATGACCTGAGCCAACATCAAGAGTCAGCTGCTTAACGGAATGAGCCACCTAGGTGCTCCACAAATTAACTTTTTAGACTGAATCTCCGGTCATATATTTCCAGTCTTTTGTTGCCCCCATTATCAAATACAAGCCTGACCCTTTCACTCCAGTGAGTATCAGATTAAGGCTGAACCCCACTGCATTTGATCTGTCCAGTGATTTTCATTTTTGTAACAATTATATTTATTTTAAGAAATCTATCCTTCTTATCATAAGTGATAGTACTTTGGTATTTTAAACGTTTTCCAACATCTTAAGTTAATCATAATAAAATGCACTGCACTGACCCAACTTGCTGTAGAGATATGGACAGGGATGTTCTCAAAACTGTGAAACTGGCCAGTAGGTAGCCAGTTTCTATAATTTTAGATGTTGTTTATTAGCTCATATTTTTTTTTCAAATCAGAATGAAAAAGACAGTGTAGATATATTCTCCAATAATATAGAAAAGTGTAGGTTGTTTGAACCTTGAACAAATGAACAAGAAGGCCTTCCTGTACTTTGAATTAGAAAAAATTCCAGTGAGGGGCGCCTGGGTGGCTCAGTCAGTTAAGCATCAGACTTCGGCTCAGGGCATGGTCTCACAGTTCGTGGATTTGAGCCCTGAGTCAGGCTCTGTGCTGACAGCTCAGAGCCTGGAGCCTGCTTTCGATTCTGTGTCTCCCTCTCTCTCTGCCCCTCCCCTACTTGCACTCTGTCTCTCTGTCTCTCTCTCTCTCTTTCGCTCTCCCTCTTTTAAAAAAAATGAATAAACATTAAAAAGTTTTCAAAAAAATTCCAGTGAACCAAAATTTCCCTGGCAAATCAGAGATTCAAGCGGTTTATCAAGATGTATTCCGGAACAAAACAAAAATATGTAGTTGCATACAAATTACCTGGATTATGAGGTAAAATCTGTTTTCTGTATTATCTCTTTAACATTTCTTTTTCATCTTTTTAGCACAAAATGGCTTTCTTAAATCATTCACCATTTAAATCTGAATTTTCAGGACAGATCTCAGTGATCATTTTTAACAATTAATGGTGGAGAGTGGTTTGCAGCTCTGAGCAACAGTCTTGCGGTGTTTACTGAGTGTCTTGAGCATATGGAGAATTTGCTGGGCATATTTGTAGCTATTATTTTGTCTTTGTGGCTCTCAGTGCTGTATGTAGTGATGACAGAACCAGAACACTGCCCAAGAGCAGGCTGCTGTCAGGACCCATAGATATCTGAATTTTATCAAGTATCTGTACCCAAGAGGCCTGCAGACGGTGTGAGCCTGGACATTTCACAAAGTCCATGGGCAGGGGTAGCCACACTTAACGATCACACATGAGGATGAGGAAGTTAAGGGGCAGTGGGGCCAATGGCAGACATGTGGCCTCATCCCAGACCTTTCCAACCTGTTCTACCAACTGCACAACTGCCAGAAGTGCAGTTTTTACATGCTTTTCTTTTCCCAATGGGGTCATAAGTCTATGAGTAATCTTATATTTCAATCTTTAGCTGGGTTCACTAACCCCGGGCATTAAAGCTGAACCTGTAGAAAGAAGCCCTTTCTGCTACCCCAGTAGGTTCACATGAAGATAAAAATTGTCACCCTACTTGATTATTTGGAGCTGGGCTTCTGGTACTTGGGTCTTGAGAAGAGAAACCAGACTTCTGGTGGTTGGTGAAATCTGAAGGATTAACCTGATTAAACATTTTGTTTTAATCACAGAATCATGTCAACCCTGCCATGGACTTTACCCAGACCCCTCCTGGGATGTTAGCCCTGGACAATATGCTGTACTTTGCCAAGCACCACCAGGATGCCTACATCCGGGTAAGCATGCAGCGCCTTTCAGCTGGTGTAGGTCTCCTACTGACTTTGAATTTCATACTTACAGATATGGAGGGATTACCTTTAGATGTGTGGCTCCAGATTTTTGCCTTTCATCACTCAGTACATATTAAAATTAAATGAAATCCTTAGGAGCCCTGAAATCGGGATTTTTAACTTTTAAATTTTCTCACATGATGACTTCTAAAAAAACCACAATAGATAACAGAAAATGATGTCTTATGTAGTTCAACAGGGAATTATGACAAAAATTCGTAGACTTAAATAACAAGAAAGATAAAAGAACCATCTACTCAAAACCTACAATCCCAACTTTACTGAAGACCCCTTAGGCTTATTCTGCTTGTTGGAAAAGAGACCAAAGATTCCCTTTGGTTCTGTTTCTGTTCAATCCAGTGCTGGAGACACAATGAGATAAATGAAAAGAAAGAAAAGAATGGGAGAGATGAGGGGGGAAAACCAATGCCTCTTCTCCTATTTCATAACAAACTAGTGAAACTCCAGCTACCAAGAAAAACTCCTTTGTGGGTGGGGCATAAGGAAGCTAGAAGATGCCACCTGCTGTGTGGCAGTACAGGTGTGGGAAGTGTGAACGAACAGGAGCCTAAGGACAGGGACATAGGGCTGCCCCACTGGATGTGCTGGCTTTGTGCTGACACCTATCCCCTGTCCTCAGGGAGAGGAGTCCAGATTCAGCGGTGGGGAGACATACTCATCCAAGACTGAGATGGGGGAGAATATGAATAAATGGGACAAGGAAATTGGCGAATAGTTAAAATGATGATTAGATCTCAGATTAGAACATTTTTGATGAGTAAATTGCCTAATGCAGAAAGAGTAAGGCTGAGACTAGAATAAGATGAGTCTATATTCTGACATTCTCTGTTGGATGGATCCCTCTTGATGGGACTGGCTTTCTGGAGACTGGAGTTCAAGACCTGGCACTGTCATTATCTAGTGATGTAAATGTGGGCAATTTCTTTTTTCTAGGCTCAAATTTCTTCTCCAAACAAGGGAGTGCTACTCCCCCCAAAGGGCATTTGGAAATGTGTGTGTAGGTTTCAATGCTAGTCACCATGCCAGTGGGGTACTACTGGCCAAAACCTATCATACATGGGACAGTCTGCACAGTGAAAAATTGTTCTACCCAGTAGCGGCCCCCTTGAAAAAAGTCATCCCAGGTTTCTGAGTTCCTGTAGGCACTATATTTTAACTTTATGTGTTTTTCTAGATACACAGTTTGACAAGCTTTGATTTATACTGAAATATTATTTGTAATATAATTATGTAAAAGTTTTTATGCATTCCTGTGAAAGGTTTGGGATCAGAAATTCAGTCCTTCATAAGAAAATTATTGGGGGGTACCCGGATGACTCAGTCGGTTAAGTGTCTGACTTCAGCTCAGGTCATGATCTCACAGTTCATGGGTTCAAGCCCTGCATCGGGCTCTGTGCTAAAAGCTCAGAGCCTAGAGCCTGCTTCAGATTCTGTCTCTCTCTCTCTCTCTCTCTCTGCCCTTCCTCTGCTCTCTCTCTCTCTCTCTCAAAAATAAATAAACATTAAAAAGAAAATAAAATTATTTGCTCATGGAAGTTTAATCTGGCTTATGTGTGTGTATATATTTATTGCACAGATTCCTTACTGAGAATATAATCTGCGCTCACAGTAAGTAAATTAATATTTTTGAGGTACCATCTAGTATAGCCTTGGAGAGTTGAGTGTGAAAAGAAGCAGCCAAATAGAAGTTGAATTTAGCATTGAACTGATTAATGATTGTAGATAAATGTTTCTAAAGTTGGAGCTTATTGATGCTGAATGTATTGTTAATTGCACAGGAAGCCTATGTCTCATGAAAAGTAATTTAATGTTTGAAGCCCATTTTCCTCAGTTCAGTCTCTAAACTCTTATAAGTAAAGTGAATATGTGGCAACCTGAAAGAACTTTATATCTGATAGGACTTAAAAGAAAAACCTATTTGTAAAGCAAAATGTGGCCCTTTTTGTCCACATACGCTTTTCTTTACTGATTAGACAATATATCTGATAATATCTATATCTATATATCTATAACTAAGATATCTGTTATTTTCTCAGAAGTGTCACTTTCCTGATATCATCTGACTTTGTGGCATTAACTCCTTGTTGGAAAGCTAAAGCTATTTACATGAATGACTGGGGTTATGGGATCATATACAAAGTCTGAGGACTTCTGCAAGGAAGTTTTGGGGTGACTATGAAAACAGTTATCACAGTGATAGTGAAATAGTGGTATAGATGGTGGAAATAGTCATCCTAGACAGTTAATTAAATTTTGATCTATGAGCTGAGTGGTCTCTTCTGAAATATAGAAATAGGAGGGGAAGGAGGAAAAAGAGTTAGGGAGAGGGAGGGAGACAAAGCAGGAGAGACTCTTGAATACTGAAAACAAACTGAGGGTGGAAGGGGGGGGGAAAGGGGAAGGGGGGTGATGGTCATGGTGGAGGTCACTTGTGGGGAAGAGCACTGGGTGTTATATGGAAACCAACCTGACAATAAACTATAAAGTTAATAAAAAAATAAACATAAAAAGATAAAAATTTGCTTGCTTTGTTTTTGACCAGGTAAATCTCCTGTCTGAAAGCAATTATTCATTTATTATTTATATCTTTCATTCAATAAACTCTTATTCTGTACCTGAATATGACCTCATCTTTCACTTTGTCAGATTTACAGTTGAGATCTTTAAAAGGAATTGTAATACACACACACACACACACACACACACGTGCGCGCGCGCGTACACACGTATAGGCACATGCATACATATTTCCTCTTTGCCCTTGACACCCCCCTCCAGCTATCATGTGTATTTGTATTTTTATGAATTGTCTTCTTGCGCTATGTTCTAATCCATCTGCCACTCAATTTCAACACTTTGTACCTTTTCAATGAGGCTTCCACTCATCACTTTCTAGAAGGTCTTCTCCTGCCAAATGTAGAACAGTCCCCCGTTCCTCCATCTCATCTGCCCTTCCATTGACACTGGGCACTATGTAACATTGATCAGTTCTTTCTTTTTGCCTGAAGCCATTGTTATCTGTCTTGGTTCTCCCCTTGTCCATTTCTCTTGGTCTCTGTTGGATTTCTCTCCCTCTCCCTGTCCATCTAATGCATATAATCCCAAGCACTCAACTGTAGACTTTTTTCATCTCAGTGACTCAGGCTGCACATGTTTACTGAGTAACTACCAAATGCCCAGCGGGGAGCTAAGTGATGGGGATTCCCCAAGGAATAAGTTACTCATGAGTCTTGCCATTGAAGAGTTTACTGCCTAGGGATGGAAAGGAGGGGTGAAGAGGTAAATACCAGGCACCTTCCAAGATACTTAGAATGTATTTTGATTGGGAAGGGAAGGGGATACTGGGGATACAGAGGACAGTCACCAACACAGATGTGGGGGTCAGCTCTGGAAAGTTTGTTGGAGGAAGTGGCTTCTGCACTAAGACCGCTGAATAATCCAGTTAATCAGGTGAAGGGAAGGGGGCATGGAGAGCAAGTCCGAGTGGAGGGAAACATGTAAACAAGTGTGTGAGGTGTGTGCCTTTTTTAGGGAACCAAAAATAGTATGATATGGCTAAAACAGAGTGGTTAATATGACATGACTTGAGGTATGTGTGGGCTAGTTCATTAGGGACCCATTAGGCTGTATTAAGGTGTTTGTTTGGACTTTAACTGAAGGAACTGAAGGAATTGAAGAGTTTTTGAAGTGTTTTAAGTAAAGATGATGTGAGTTAATTTTAGAAAAATCACTTTTTTGCCAGAAAACAAATGTGAGAAATCAAGACTAGAGGCAAAAATAAAATTTGGGAGTAATCTGAACTAAGGTGGTGATGGTGGGACTGGGGAGAAGCAGTTTGAGTGAATTATTTTGGAGCTAAAATAAACCGGATTTTCTCTGAGGAAGAGGAAGAAGAAGATGATTGGCTTGAGTGAATGGAAGGAAGGTGGTGCCATTAATGAGACAGACAGTGCAGGTCTGTAGGGGTAGTCATTTGGAGACACCCAGACCCTTTTTTTTTTTTAATGTTTTTTTTTTATTTATTTTTGAGAGACAGAGACAGCGCGAGCAGGGGAGGGTCAGAGAGAGAGGGAGACACAGAATCTGAAGACAGGCTCCAGGCTCTGAGCTGTCAGCACAGAGCCCGACGCGGGGCTCGAACCCACGAACCGTGAGATCATGACCTGAGCCGAAGCCGGACGCTTAACCGACTGAGCCACCCAGGCGCCCCGAGACACCCAGACCCTTATATGCATGTGGGACATCTGTCCAGCCTGATGTGTCTAGTAGGCAATGAGGTGTGGACAGCAGAGCTTGAACCAGTGTAGATGCCACATTCTATATATTCTACATCTTTAAACTTAATCATTCCCTTTAATTTGTTCATCTAGATTATTGCAATATTATCTCAGTATCATTTTTATTATTATTAATCAGCTTGCCTCCCATCTGAAATCTAGTATCTTCATACCCACTTTCCATGCCAGCTTCTAGGATGATCTTTCTAAACAGAGTTCAGGACACTTTGGGAACTACCCCCACCCTGCAAGCCTACCTCTTGTGGTACCTGGCACATAGTGGATTTTTAATAATTTCATGTTAATTGAGTAAAGAATTTCTCTAGTTTTTATTTAAATGGTCTCTAGCTGAGGATAAATTCATTTTTATCATCTGAGAATCATGAGCTTTGTTCCTTTTAGCAATTACTTAAAGGTATTATTTTGCAACACGGCTTTATTAATGGGCAACCTGGTTTCTTGTGTATTATTTAAATATATTCTGTAAGTGTAGAATGGAATGGAAGCATGGGATGTAATTGAATTATCCCACATTTGGACAGGCACAGAACATGAGGAAGAATTGCAAATCTGAGTATCCCACGATGCCTGGAGTAATATCTGGAGCCATAGCATGATTTCAGACTTCTAGGTCTTATTTACCCTGGGCCTAATTGCTTTTACTTTTTCTGGAGATGTTTCATTCCCCAGTTCTCCCCACCACAGCTCTCTCTGTGAGAGGTAGAGGGTGGCAGTGGGCTCACTCCCATGATCTTGCTGTCATTATTTCACAGACAGGATAATGGTATAAAGCTGAATGTGTCGCTCTTTTGTTTTGTTTTATTTTGTTTTGTTTTGCTTTTTCTTCCCTCCCTGGAGTGGCAAATCTCAATACCTTGGGAGGAAGAAAATTAGTGACTCCATTGTAAATAAAATCTTTGGACTTATATATTCTTTTATTTAATTATTCATTGGGAGCTAGAGAGAAACCCCAAATAACTTGGTTTTATATTTGGTTCATGCTGGCTATTGTGGGAGCCAAGACTGAACCACAAAACAGGAAGTAATGATGAGGAAATCTGAGGGCTCCAAAGCACAGAATGGCCAGGTCTGAGGAAGAAGTAGGATCATAAAAAATACTAAGACATGGTGCAACTGAAGGAAAGAGTGGTTTCGGTTCAGTCTTACATGGTTCCATTTGTCATCCCGTTTGATCCAAGAAAATGTGTACCTAAAGTGGGTTGGGTAGCATATAAGACATGTTCCATAGATTAGCTCAGTCTTCAAGAAAAGCCTATGAAGTAAGCATTGTTACTACTATGTTATAGACTTAGGAACTGGGATCTAGAGAGGTGCAGAGAGTTCCATTGGCTACATCAAATAGCCAATAGATAAGGGAAACTTGAACTTAGGTCTTTGGCCTTCAAATTTCAGGCTTTTTCCAGTCTGCAGCTTCTTGTCTCTGGGCTTGGGTGTGGTGGACACAATAGAGCTGTTCTTGAAGTGGAGGAAAAGAGGACAGTCTAAGACAAATGATTAGAAGACACGGAAAGCTGGTGATGCCATTAAGGCATTAAGTGTTTGTATTTACTTAGCGTCTTCCTAAATCTAGCATAATCAGAAAGTCACCCCTAAAAATAAGAGAGGTGGCACTTTCTTTCTGTTTACCTACAAAATTTATATACAGCATCACATTGTCTTTATTAAATTGTAAATCCTTTGAAAACTAAGGCTGTATTTTTCCTGTATGTTGTCACATTACCAAATATTTGATCGAGACTCCAATGATGTCATTGAAAGGAATACATGAGCCTGGCAAAGGTATCACTGCAAAGCTTTCCTGATTTCAGATGTGGTTGTAAGTTGGAGACTAGTGGCATGAGAAGTGACATTTAGAAGATCAGGGGAACTTCAGAACCTATTGTCAGTCATCTGTCTCCCTCTTGGCATTACAGCCAGACAGACGCGTGCTGTGCATTAATCCCAGGCCCTAAAGACGTCAGATAAGCTATTTAAATGTGCAACAATAAAAGCCAAATGCATGCAAATGAGATATTTCTGTTATTGCTTCCATCTTTTTCAGAGGAAAAAAATTCACACAGAAAAGAAAAACAGCGCATCTTCTTAGATGCTAAAAAGCATCTAACTAAAGGAAGAGAAATTTCTTTTAACATTTACATTTATTCATTCACTGACTCATTCAGGAAATATTATCAAACACCTACCATCTGCCAGCGTGGGGCCATGCACAGTGGATGTGGTGGTCAACAAGAAAGGCAGAGTCTAGTTCTTAGATATCAGAAAATAGAACAGCAAGCAAACGAAGAGAGTAGAGGTTGTTTTACAGTGTTTTCTTTTCCTTCTCCCCCTTGGGGTTTTTCTTGTTTCCTTCTGGATATTTATTTAATTAATTTATTTATTTAAAAAAATTTTTTTAATGTTTATTTATTATTGAGAGACAGAGACAAAACACGAGCGTGGGAGGGGCAGAGAGAGAGGGAGACACAGAATCTGAAGCAGGCTCGAGGCTCTGAGCTGTCAGCACAGAGCCAGATGCGGGGCTCGAACCCACAGACCGCGAGATCCTGACCTGAGCCGAAGTCAGACACTTAACCGACTGAGCCACCCAGGCGACCCCCTTCTGGATTTTTAGATGTGACCTATCCTGGGCACATCTACCAAGTCCCAAAACCTTTCCTTAATGGTTGTTTGCAGTTTTCTACAATATACCGAGCAGGTAAACATTTCACCATTTTATATAAATTATCATACTGTTAGCCATATCAGAATCACTTAGGACTTGCTTCCTTTCCCAGTGACCTACTTTTAAGCAATGGCACTACTTCTTAGAGAAATACTCTGGTGTTGGGTCAGTGTGGACTAGAACAAACCCGACCCCTCTTATATGTTTTCCTTGGTGTGATGTTTGTCATCAATAAAATGTTTTCTTAAGGAAGCTGTTACAGAACTAACACAGAATTTATAAAATCTGAGGCTTCTTGTAACAAAATTAACAGTAGACACTAGAAACTACTTGTTCTGTATGTACCCTGCACTTCTTGCCTCAACATCCCCTGTAATTTATGATGAACATCTCATCCAATTGGAATATCTTTGCACACAGGGTAATGATGCTAGAAGATAAGGTGGGGGAGGGTCAGAATAGAAATCCCTTTAAAATAAGATTAATTACAGTGGTTTCTTGCAGTTGTGAGCCAGGACACATGTATGTTTCTAATATTGTGTCAAATAGGAGCATAAATATTTATACGTCAAGTAAATTCGATAATGGGAAAAGGTGGATATTTGTCCTGAAGAATTATTTTCTTAAGCTTCTTTCATTACAACGATTTTTTAACAGATGAAAAATTTAAAGTGTGTTTACACTACTTCAAAACCTTTAAATGGATTCTTCCTCCTCATGATGCATACATAGTAAACAATACTTTTAAAAAATTGTTGGGAGAAATACTGATTTTATTTTTTTTAACGTTTTTATTTATTATTGAGAGACAGAGAGAGAGACAGAGCCTGAGCATGGGAGGGGCAGACACAGAATCTGAAGGTGGCTCCAGGCTCTGAGCCGTCAGCACAAAGCCCGACGCCGGGCTCAATTCATGAACCGTGAGATCATGACCTGAGCTGAGGTCAGACACTTAACCAACTGAGCCACCCAGGTGCCCCAAGAAATACCGGTTTAGACGCTAACTTACCACTGAGACAGAGGCCTGTGCATAGAGACGGTGCTGAAAAGAAAGTGCTCTGAGATGACCTAGTATGAGAAAAGCTACCGTCTTTGAAGCCTTTTCATATTTGAAATACTTAACATATATTATTTGTAATCTTCCCTTCAGTGCTCCCTGAGATGGGAAGATAGGGTAACCCCTGTACCCTCTTCTTTCAATATATAGATCTCTCTGTCTGCTGAGGCACAAAACCATGTTAGGGAAACTGCTTTTGACTTCTCTCTCCTGAGTCAGAAGGTGTAAATGTACTTGTAATAGCAAACACGGAGCTTGCCGTGGGATGACAACGATGTGAGGCACACTTATTCATTTTTCACAGCACCCCATGGGGTCAGTACTATTGTTGTTTCCATTTTACAGATGAGGAAACTGACACACAGAGAAGTTAGGTGGTTTGCCCAAGGTCACCCAGCTAAGGAAGTGCCAGAGCTGAATTTTAAAGCCAAGTAGTCTGCTTCCAGTGACTTTTAGAGGTTTGTAGATTCATATAGGGGTCACAGCTACAGTTCAGATGAGCCTGTGGATGTATTTGCTCAACCAGCACAGTATTTTTTTTTTTTTTTTTGTTTATTTTATTTATTTTTGAGACAGAGAGAGACAGAGCACGAGTGGGGAAGGGGCAGAGAGAGAGGGAGACACAGAATCTGAAACAGGCTCCAGGCTCTGAGCTGTCAGCACAGAACCCGATGTGGGGCTTGAACCCACAAACTGTGAGATCATGACCTGAGCTGAAATTGGACACTCAACCGAGCCACCCAGGTGCCTCCAGCACAGTATTTTTAAAGGGAAGAGTATTTGAATTGCCTGTAGGCAGAGCATGCATTCCCTCTTCAAATAACCATGAGCCCCAGAACTCTATTCTATTCTGGCTGGCTGCTCCCTGCATTCTTGTTATCTGCCTTGTACCTGAGGGACTTGAGTTAGTGATCGCTGATACTCTGATACTGGTGGTCTGCAGTGACCTTTGTGAAGTTCTGAATACATTATCAGCACACAATAGGTGCTCAAACCATTTTATTTGCTTTTTCCCTTTCCCAGTCCATAAAGTTGTGCTTGATTAATGTCACATCTCTCTCTTGCTGAGAATAAAGGACTTAAATTTCATACTCCCAAGGGCAGGGAAAAGGAATAGGCATGCTTCTCAAATTCTTCAGTTGTAAATTTTAAGGGAAAAAGTCATCAGATCTTATTATAAAGATCTTGGGGCTCTAAACATGGTCAGCCCTCCACACTTCGCGTAGCCCCTTGCTACCCACCAGCCAGCATTTAAAGGGAATGGGAACCGAGTATCCTACATGCACTAAGGCAGGGTGCTGATGAAGGCAGTGCTGAGTCTTGAAAATAAATTAAGGAACTTTTAACATTTCAAGGGGGAAATTGGCAGTTTCCCAAGCGACATAATTACAGGACAGTGTGTAATGTGTAATTAAACTTAACTATGAAGCAAATGATTGGAATAAAGCTTGGTGGCACATCATTTTTTTGTTCCCACAGTGCTGACAGATCCTCCCCTCCCCTTGTCCCTGAAATGGCTTTAGCAGCAATTGCTCCTAATTTTTTTAAAATGAAATTATATGTTGCCAGTTAAACACACAGTTTCGAGTAAAGGAAACTTTTTTTTTTTTTATTTGAATGGCGTTTTCCTTCTAGGTGATCTGGAGCACAGGATCAGTTTGAAATAACAAGGACCCTAAGGCACAGCCTTGCTGGGACTTTAAAATGACTCTTTGTCTAATAATTCATTTATATACTTTATTCTTTGCTTTTATTTTTTATTCTTTCTTTGACCAAAATCCACAGCCTGGAGGCTTATTGTCATGTAGTTTTTTCATGTTATAAAAATAGCGGCATTAATTTCATTGATTGTGAATAACCAAGCTGTTACTGCCAGTCAGGACCCCTTCAGCAAGTGAATATATGTGATTAGATTTAGTAATTGCACTGGAAGGCAGAATTTCTGACGTCCAAAGTCAGTGATTTGAATGGGATGCTTCAGGACTCAGGATGAGATCATTGTTCAATATGGGCTTGGTTTTGTCTCAGAAGACCCATCATCTGAGGGAGGGCGGGCAAGTTCCACATATATTAACTGCTGAGTATAGCAGTGTATGCACTCTGTGTTCACGCCACCTGAGTTCTTTTGGTGCTGGATTCAGTATCTCAAATCTGAAGTAGGTCTAAAACAGGATAAATATCTTTTTCATTCTCCTTTGCTACCAGCCCAAGCTGTGTGTTAGGTTTGGAATTTTTTATTTAACTATATTTGAAGGGTTTTGTTTGTTTGTTTGTTTTTAATTTTAAAATGCAGCAGGACTTTATTTTGTTTTAATGCAATAGGACTTTAAAACACAGTGATGGATTGCTTGAAAAAATATTGAAACCAAGCTATGTAATGAACTCAATGGAGTTGACACACTGCACACCTAAGCGCAGTGTGAATTACAAGATTAGAAACTAGGGACAGCCTCATGTTTCCCAGTGAAGCCCTTAGCTGACAGTTATTGTCCTGAGGTCTCTATCTTTGTAATACCTTCCCATTCTTTCTCCAAACTGGTTCACCCTCAGTCCACATTACCCATTTTAATGTCTCACTATGCTAAACAAATAACTTTTTATTGAGTACCTGCTCTGTGACCAGCTGCCTCCTTTCTGCTGTAATTGACCACACTTCCATCTTTGATTATACATTTTCTGCCTTCACTGTGCAGAGCTCAATAGCTGCTGCACTGGGAGTTTGCTGTTGTTTCTTCCCTTTTTTGTGCTCATTGCTGCACCATGTTGCAATGCAGAAGTTTCAGGGGTTGAAGTTCATTTCTTCCTGTTTTTTTAAGAGGAAAAGTTTTCTGGGGATCCCCTCTTTTTTGTGTACATATACGTGGAAGGTGTTATAGGCTTCATTGGCTTTTTAAATAATAGACTTTATATTTTAGAGCAGTCTTAAGTTTATAGAAAAATTGAGCAGAAGGTAAAGAAGCTTCCCATGTGTCCCCTGCCCCTCTCTTCCACACACAGTTTCCCCTGTATTAGTGGAGTGCCTTTAGTTACATTTGATAAGCCAATATCCTGCAACCTTGCTATAATTGCTTATTGGTTCCAGGACTTGTTTGTTGAGTCTTTGGAGTTTTCTCTATAGATTATCATATTATCTGTGTACAGTTTTATTTCTTCCGTCCCAGTCTGTATACTTTTTATGCCCTTCTCTTATCTTACTGCATTACCTAGGATTTCCAGTAATATGTCAAGGAGTGGAAAGAGGGAATATGTAGCCTTGATCCTGATCTTAGGGGGAAGGATTCAAGTTTCTCAGCATTAGGTATGATGTTAACTGTACATTTTTTATGGATGTTCTTTATTAAGTTGACAAAGTTCCCCATCAGTATTAGTTTGCTAGGGCTGCCATAACAAAGGACCACGGACTGTGTGGCTCAAACAACAGAAATCTATCCCTTTGTATTTTTGGAGGCCAGAAATCTGAGATCAAGGTGTCAGCAGGATTGGTTTTTTCTAAGATCTTTCCTCTTGGTTTGTAGATGTTTCTCTTCTCCCTGTATCTTCACATGGTCTTCCTTCTGTCTGTGTCTATGTGTCATATATTAGGACACCAGTCATATTGGATTAAGACCCATTGTAATGACCTCATTTTGTCTTAATTACCTATTTAAATACCCTGTCTCCAACTGTAGTCACATTCTGAGGTACCAGGAGTTATGACTTAAATAAGTGAATTTGGAAGGACATAATCCAGTCCACAACACCCTCTATTTCTAGTTTGCTCAGAGTTTTTATCATGAATGGATATTGGAAATTGTCAGATGTTCTTTTTCTGTGTACATTAGTATTATCATATGATTTTTCTTCCTTTGCTGTGATAAGTTCTTTTCAAAGAACCACCTTTTGGCTTCATTGATTTTTCTCTGTTGATTTCCAGTTTTCAGTTTCATTGATTTCTGCTCTAATTTTTATTATTTCTTTTTCTTCCACTTACTTTAAACTTAATGTGTTCTTCTCTAGAAAGTTTCCTAAAGTGGAAGCTTAGATTATTGATTTTACATCTTACTTCTTTTATAATTTATGTATCAGATGTTATAATTTTCCTTTTAAGCATTGCTTTTGCTACATCCCACAAATTTTTAAAAGCTGTATTTTAATTTTCATTTAGTTCAAAATAATTTTCTTTTTTCAAATTATTATTATTTTACATTTTATTTAGTTTTGAGAGACAAAGACAGAGCATGAACAGGGAGGGGACAGAGAGAGAAAGAGACATAGAATCCAAAGCAGGTTCCAGGCTCTTAGCTAGCTGTCAGCACAGAGCCCGACATGGAGTTCGAACCCACAAACCGTGAGATCATGACCTAAACCGAAGTCGGACGTCAACCAACTGAGCCACCCAGGCACCCCTAGTTCGAAATATTTTTTAAAAAATTGTAGGCTTTTTCTTTAAGCCTTGTGTTATTTAGATGAGTGCTGTTTAATCTCCAAATATTTTGGGATTTCCCAGCTATCTTTTGGTTATTGATTTCTAGTTTAATTCCATTGTGGTCTGAGAGCATACTTTGTGTGATTTCTATTCTTTTTTTTCTTTGCATATGTGTCTAATGACCTGGAATATGGTGTATCTTGTGAATGTTCCATGTGCGTCTGAGAAGAGTGTGTATTCTGCTGTTGTTGGATGATGTATTCTATGCATGTCCATCAGATCCAGTTGATTAATGGTACTGTTTATTTCAACTATATACTTAATGATTATCTGCCTGCTGGATCTATCAATTACCAAAATATAGATATTCAAGTCTCTAAGTATAATAGCTGATTTGTCTGTATTTTTTTGCAGTTTTGTCAGTTTTTGCTCCACATAATTCAATGCTCTGTAGTTAGGAGGAGCATATATTTAAGGATTAGTATGTCTTCTTAGACAATTGACCTCTTTATCATTATCTAATGTGTCCCTTTTCTCCCTGACACTTTTTCTTGCTTTGAAGTTTGCTCAGAAAGTCTAAAATTAATATAGTTAGTCCATTTTTCTTTTGATTCATGTTACCAAGTGTGGGGTGATCCAATCAGATGGGGGCCATCAAATGTGGGGTGTCCCAATTGGATGGGAGCCAGCAGCATAGGTGGTGAAAGAATTCACCCAAGGCAGAACAAAAGAGAAGTTTATTGAATATACTGCAAGGGAGCAGCGGCAGAACAGCAAAGGAGTGACTGTCTGCAACCAAGAGGTGGTGAGGGGCCACAGTTACAGGCAGAGTGAGGAAGAATGGAACATAGAGAATTTTCCCTTTTTTGGTAATCTTAAGAACTGTGCCTGGTTGTAACTGGTCAGTTAGGGCCTGTGGCTATTTTAAGGTGGGTCGCTAAATGAGCCTGTTTGCATTGCCTGTTAGAATTCAGCTTGCTGGTCACTGTGGGCCCTTTTACCTTACTCAGGTTTTCATTGCTCAAGTTTGTTGCCTAAAAGCGGACCTTATACCAAGGTATATCTTTCTCCATGTCTCTACTTTTATACTAGATGTAACTTCATATTTAGAGTAGATTTCTTTGTGGACAACGTGTAGTTGGGCCTTGATTTTTATTCACCCTGACAGTCTCAGTTTTTTAATTGATGTGTTTGATCATTCACATTTAAAGCAATTGTTGATATAATTGGATTGATATCTACCCTATTTGTTTCTGTTTTCTATTTGTTGCCTTTTCCTTCGTGTGTGTGTCTGTGTGTATTTCTTTTCTTTTGTCTTTCACACTTATTTCTACCTTTTCTGGCTTTAATTGAGCATTTAATGATTCTATTTCTCTTTTCCCTTGGTATATTAATCATACTTCATTTAGATAATTTTAATTGCTGACCTAGCATTTACAGTATATGTTTACAACTAATCTTAGTTCACCTGGAAATAATATTATATATATATATATATATATATAAATGGAAATAATATTATATATATATAATAGTATATAATAATATACTTCACAGGTAGTGCAAGTACTTTATAAGAGAGTATTCCCAATTCCTCTCTCCTGCCCTTACTCAACTCACTTATCTGTAAGCTATAATCACTCAATACAATATTGGTATTATTATTTTGAACAAACTGTTATTGGTTAGATAAATTAAAATTTTAAAAATATTTCATTTTACCTTCATCTATTTCTTCTCTAATGTTCTTTCTTTCCTTATAAAGATCTAAGTTTCTGAGCTATATCATTTTCCTTCTCTCTGAAAAATTTCCTTTAATATTTCTTGCAAAACAGGTCTACTGGTGACAAATTTTCTATGTTTTATTTGTCTGACAAAGTCTTTATTCCTCCTGTCTTTCAAGGATTATTTCTTTGGACACAGAATTCTGCTTTTTTTTTCTTTCAACACTTTAATTATTTCACTCATTCTCTTCCTGGTTGCATGATTTTTGAAGAAAAGTTTGATGTGATTCTTATCCATGTTCTCAGTTGGTAAGGTGTTTTCTCTCTACCTGTTAGCTTCTTTCAAGGTTTTCTTTGTCTTTGATTTCCTGTAGTTTGAATGTTACATGCCTAAGGGTTGATTTTTTTGGTATCTTATACTGCTTGTTGTTCTCTGAGTTTCCTGGATATGTGCTTTGGTGTCTTTCATTAATTTTGGAAAACGCTTACCCATGTTTACATCAGATATTTCATCTGTTACTTTCTCTCCTCCTTCTCCTCCTGGTATTTTCATCGCATTAGTGTTACAACTTTTGCTGTCCACAATGGGATATTCTGTTCTATTTTTTTAAATTCTTTATTTTTTAAGCCACCAAACCATGTCAATTTTACAGAGTTAGGAGATGTTGCTGCAGAGGTAGGCAGGGGCAGATCATGAAAGACCTTGCATGCTTTGCTAAATAGTTTGCATAATTCAACAGAGCATTTCTGCATTTGTCTGCTTTACATATTGCACTTCTGTGTGAAGATCTCATGTAGATACAGGGTCTACTTCTAACACTGCTGTAGACAATGGCAGTGACTGAGGAATTTTGAGCTAGAGAATGATGTGGTCTGATTTGCCTTTAAGAAAGATCAAGCTGGCAGAGTTAGAGCCTGAATTGGTACATGTACCTAGAGGCAGGGTAATTGTGATGGTCCTGATGAGAGATGAAGAGGTTTTGTGTAGAGCACTATAGCAGAATGGATTTGAGATACAAAATTCCTTTTTCTTTTCAGCTTAGGAAGTTTGCATTACCCTGTGTTTAACTCACTGGTTCTTTCCTCGTCCCTGACCAGTAAATTAATGAGGCCATCAAAGACCTTCTTTATTTCTTTTACAATGTTTTTTATTTCTAGTATTTCCTTTTAATTATTTCTCTGCTTACCTTGCCCATCTGTTCTTGCCTGTTGTCCACTTTTTCTATTAGAGGCTTTAGAATATTAATCATAGTTATTTTTAATTCCTGGTCTGAGAAGCCCCAAATCTCTACCATAGCTGAGTCTGATTCAAATATTTTCTTTGTCTCTTCAGATTGTGTTTTTTGCCTCTTAGCATTTCTTGTAATTTTTTGTTGAAAGATGGATATGATGTACTGGCTAATGTGAACTGAGGTAAATAAGCCTTTGGTGTGAGATTTTATGTTTATCTAGTTAGGAATTATCTTGTGTTCATGTTTGCTGTAGCTATGGGGTCAGAGCCGGAAATTTCCTTGGGTATCCTTGTTTTTGTCTGTTTTGTTGTCTTTGTTTTTCCTTAGAGACTGCTCCAAAAATAGGGTCTGAGGCTTGTAGTTTTTTACCTGTGATCTTCCGTCGTATATGATCTTTTGTTTATATGATGGTAACATATAGAGAGAAGGGAAGTGTCCTATAGTCCTGTGATTAGGTCTCATTTTTTTTTGATGAGCCCGTGTCCTTGTACTGTGACTTTCACATGTCCTTCTCAGTTCCCTTTTCCTCTTTTAGATGAGACAAAAGGGCTAAACATGGCTGTGATCTGGTATTTCCCTTCCCTGAGATTGGCTAGGTTCTGGTGAAATCCAGGTAGTTCAGGCTCTGGTAATTAGTTTCCCTTGAAGGTAAGCCACTGTTAAAGAGAATGGAATGATGTGGGCTTAGTCCAAAATGCTTACTTTTTCCATACCCCTGATTGAAGCAAGAGAGAACTTTTCTCTGATCTTCATCTTGAAAACAGAACAGAGCTCCTAGAGGTAGGACTCATGAAAGTGTGGGGACTCCCTTAAGTCTGAACCCCCAGGAGTTTTTCCCTCTTAAGACACCTCTAGTCTCTTGTAATGTCATTTACCCTTTGAGTGTTCCCAGAAGGCTTCAGTATTGGCTTCTGCTCGTAGTAAGCTGTGACCCTCCGTATTTGCCTGTTTCTCCAGTTTTGAGGGTGACAGTTTGCCCTGTGACTTCAATTCTCTGATGGAACTAAGAAGAGGTGTTGATGTCTAGTTTGTTCAGCCTTTTTTTTGTTGTGAGTGTGGGAGTGACAACTTCCAAGCTTTTTACATGTTAGACAAGGAACCAGAAATCCCCTTCTTGTTTTTTTAGTAGGAAAAAACAAAATGAAACAAAACATAGAGCCAGCAGTTTTGTTCCATTGCTGGAAATTCCTGTACTCAGTTGTTACTTTCCTAAAAATATCTTTCTGGGATCTACCTCCTTCAGGGGTTAAGCTTAGCTAACTCTAATCAGAACATTAATGTTTAAATGTTTCATGGCACTGAACATGGGTTGCCACAATAGACCCTTCCAGTGGCTCTAAAATCTCTGGCTTCATTTCATTAAGGCTCCATTGCCATTAACCTCCATCAGCAAATTTTGTTGACTCTACCTACAAAATGTATCCACAACCCCATTTCTTTTCCTACCTATACCTCCTTTATAATAATCCAATCCATTCTCTCTTGTAATATTGTAGTAGGCTCCTAATTGGTTCTTCCTGCTTCTACTCTTGTTCCTCTGTCTATTTTCAACACAGTAGCCAGAATATTAGGAAACCAGAACAAACCTCCGAAACATTTTTATCGTCATGTCACTTCTCTGCTCAAAATCTTCCAATGGCTCTCATCTCACTCAGAGTAAAATCCAGAGTCATTGCCATGGCCCCAAAGGCTCTATGATAGTCTGCCTTTCTGTCTTCATGCCCATCTGTTCCTTGCTCACTCCAGCCCCAGAGACCTCCTTTGTATTAGTCTCCTTGAGCTTCCATAACAAAATATCACAGACTGGCTGGCTTAAACAGTAGAAATTTATTTTCCCAGAGTTCTGGAGGTTGGAAATGTGAGATCAAGATGCAAGCAGGGAGGGTTTCTTCTTTGGCCTCTCTCCCTGGCTTGCCTTCTTGCTCTGTCTTCACATGGTCATCCTCTGTACACTTTCATCCCTGGTGTCTCTTCCTCTTCTTACAAGGGCACCAGTTGTATTGAATTAGAGCTGCTCCCTAATGGCCTCATTTTAACTTAGTTGTCCCTTTAAAGTCTTTTATTTCCCAATACAGTCATGTTGTAAGGTACTGAGGGCTAAAACTTCAACAAATGAATTTTGGGGGGGACACAGTTCAGTCCATCCAGATGTACTCCAGCCTCTGGGCATTATGCTAGCTGCTTCCTCTCTGGGAATCTGCTCTCCAGTTGGCCCTCTAGCTTCCTTCCTCATTTTCTCTAGACTTGGGTGGCCTTTCCTCTCCACCAAATATTAAGTAGTAGTATCATCTTTTTGCTCCCTGTCCACCCATTCCCCCCTTTGTTTTTCTCTAAATGTGGTACTTGTTCATATACTCTAAAGTTACCTTTGTGTTTATTTCCTGCTCCAGGAGGCCAGACACTATGTGTTTGTCTCTGCTCTGCCCCAATGCCTAGAGTAGTGGCACTCAGCCCATATCTGTTCAATGAGTGCCTAAATCATTTGTGTACTGGTGTTCTGCCTTCTGGCTGGGATTGCCAGTTACTCCAAGGTAGGAAGCCACGGAAATAGGTTTCCATCTGGAACATGCTATAACCTTCCTGGTTGTAGCTATCCTCTGGCCTTTGTTCGTCCTAGAATGGAAGAGAAATTAGTGGCTCTACTGGTGTGCCTCAAAATGGCCTTGCCCCACATATGCTGATGCTTATACTTGGGTGAATCACTGCTGACTTTGCTTTTAAGTTGTATTCATGTGACCAGAGTCCAGATAGTATTAGCAACTTGCCTACCAAATCCAAAGGCATTTTGTTTTAGTATAATAAAATTTAGGCGGTAATGTTCCCAAATGCTCCATTGTATTTGATAAAAATAACTTTTCCCTTAGGAACTGTGCAATACACCTGGTACACCCGGGAGTGTTTGACATGTCAGGTAATTTTATTTTTACATTGACCTTAATTTTATCAACTTTTCCCCTGCATTGGTGAAACCCAAGACTCCAAAATTTAGTGTAAAATCATAAATAATAGACAATATTTTTTCTTGTATTTTATAAAGCAATTAAAACACTATTAGTATAGATATACCAGCCCTAAAACTTCTCACTGGGTGTGTAGTAAATGTTACTCTGTATAAGGGTGCTTATACTTTATACTTGGAGGCTTTTAGAATATAAGACCCAACGTATATCATTCATACCTGCCTACAAATTCACAATTACCACGATGAGGGAAGCTAGCTTGGCTGACTTTTCAGTTCTTGAATGGTGATGCTCCTGTACCACAGGACCTTTGTACTTGCTGTTCCCGCTGACTTAGCCCCTCTTTTCTCCACCCTTATCCCTTAACTTAACTCCCATTTATGCTTTAGGACTTCCTCCTTAAGGCTCCTCTTTAACTGATTATGTTTTCTTGCTATTTCTTTTACAGCACTTATTTGGAATTATATAATAATATGTTTTGGAATTATATAATCATATGTTTTATTGTTTCATCATTATCATTTTTGTCCTTTGCCCTCACTCCCTAGCACTGTACCATTTAAATTATTTGTTAAGTGAATAATGAAAGATTTGATATGTTGAATCCCTGACTAGTGTTATTTCCCTCTTTTCCCCTCAGAAGTCTTTCATGGTCATAGTGATATGTGTCAGAGGATCAAAACTGAAAACAGACTTGGAAGAAATCTGCCTTTCAGTGAGCTGGTGGGATCATCTAAATGGCATAGTTTGTTAGGACTGATGAGCTACATGGTGTTAAGCCTCACATAAAGCGTCAGTTATGAAAGCCATGAGAATATGCGTATGCTACATGAGTAGACCTGAGTTCTGTATGAGGATACGACTAAGAAGACCAAAGTTTAGTTAACTGTTTTGGCCATGGGGTCAGTTCTGCTGATAGCCAGGTAGTTTGGGGCTCCATTCTGTATATGGTAGGAACAAATAAGAGGTAAGCTATATTGAGTAATGAATGTATGCCAGGGGCTGTTATGAATAATATATATATATATATATATATATATATATATTACCTCATTGAATTCTTCCAACTCTATAGGTTAGACACTATTGTTGTCCCATTTTGCAGATGAGGACTCTGAGGCACAAAGATGTGAAGTAACTTGTTCATTGTTATAAGTAGTAAAATGCAGACTTGGAAGTTGGGCCAGACAGTTCTGGGGGGGGGTAACTTTTAGTACTTTACATTTAATTCAGTGGTATGTTTGTAAATAAGCTGAAGAAGAAAACAAAACAAAACAGCTTTGCCAATATCTGTGGTATAAGTACTTCCCCCTGTAACTGCTTTCAAGCCACCACTGGTTTATGGCTTGCAACTTTTTAAAGTTAAACAATTGCTGGTTACCTTGTTTTTGCACACCATGCCTTCAATCTCTCTGATGCTTTCACCTCCACATCTATTATCCCCATTTGCTTTTTTCACAATATGATGAACTATGTGGAATTAGTGGGATTAACCTCAGTGTCCTGATCTTTTCAATGGATGGATGGCATGTCAAGTTCCCAATGCCAATAAGTGATGGAGTTGAATGAGGGGCACTCTCTCTTATTGACTCACTTTTGGCTCTACACATGCACGACCCCTTCCATTATTAGCATCACCCATCAGAGTAGGACATTTGTTACAAATCAGTGAAAGTATACGGACACATCATAATTACTCAAAATCCGTAGCTTACATTAAAGTTCACTCTTGGTGTTGTGCATTCTATGCAGTTGGACAAACGTATAGTGACCTGTATCTATCTTTATGGTGTTATATAGAGTATTTTCACTGCCCTAAAAGTTCCCTGTGCTCTGCCTGTTCATCCTCACCACCGTAGCCACCCCCTGGCAGCCACAGATCTCTTTGCTGTCTCTATAGTTTTCCTTTCCTAGAAGGTCATATTACTGGAATCATACAGAATGTAGCCTTTTCAGATTGGCTTCTTTCACTTAGTCATATGCAATAAAGTTTCTTCCATGTCTTTACATGGCTCTGGTACCCAGTGTGTGATGTGTACAGCATTTTTTTTTTTAGTGCTGAATAACATTCCATCATCTGGATGTCCTGGTTTACTTATCCATTCACCTACTGAAGGACTTCTTGGTTGCTTCCAAGGTCTGGCAATTATGAATAAAGCTGCAGTAAACATCTTTGTGCAGGTTTTTGTGTGCACGTAAGTTCTCAACTCCTTTAGGTAAATACTAGGGAGTACTATTGCTGGATGGTATGGTGGTAGTATGTTCCCATACTAGTAAGAGTCTTCCAAAGTGACCACACCATTTTGCATTCCTGTCAGCAAAGACTGAGACCTCCTGTTGCTCCACACCCTCACCAGCATTTGGTGTCAGTTGCAGATTTTGCTGGTGAAATGAGTTTCAAAGGGAGCTCTCTCCCATTTAAATGGAGTGTAAAATGACAGAAGCTTCTTGGATGATGGGTTGTCAGTGTATTTTAAATGGAGAAAACATTGAGATCTTTTGACTTAATGCTCCCATTTCTAGAAATTTATGTAAAGGAAATAATTTTGTAAATAAACATAAAAAATGTTTCACAGGGATGTTGATCATTAGGCTTGGGTAATGTGCAGAGGAGAGGACGTTGGGGTAGAGGAAGGGGTCGATCAGGACACAAGAATGTGAGGAAGGGGGTGGAGCTCAGCCCCTGTGCAAATGGAAGTACTATAGCAAGGCAGCCTTGTCTCTTTGCCTTGGCAGCCTTGTGTACATTAGGATTTGTATCTTTTTTTTTTTTAATAAGGAAAATATTCTGAAATGAAGGAAAAAGCAAAGTCTTTTTTGGATATAACAACTGTGAGATAATTGATCTCTCTGATATTTAAATGCTTATGCTATTTATTATGTTGGCTGCTTGGGCACAAGGACAGCCAGCCTCTCTGTGGTACCCAGTGTGTGCCTTGTATGGCCTAAGAGGGTCCAGATCTGGGCTGGTCAAGGTTGCTTCCTGGGAAAACTTCAGGCATGGCTTTGGCTTGCCTTCCCCTCTTCCCCTCTCTATCCCTACCTTCAGAGATCTTTGTCTATTATAGAGTAATTAAGAGAAATCTCATTAATCTCCCTATAAAGGAATACTTTTGAGGGTCTTATTTTCCATTTCTCATGTTTTACCTGAAAACATCATAAAATCAACACATAGGCCAGGCATCAGGTAAGGAAAATGGGGCTCATATTGAGGGCCTGTTTCCAGCTGGAACAGGGGACTTGGAATCAGAACCAGTACCCAAAATGCACAGAGGAGAAGGAGGGCCTGCCAGGGGCATTAGCATCTAGGAAACATGAGTAGGTTTCGCTCTCAGTACTTCAACATGGGATGCCAGCCCAGCATGGTGGGGGGGTGGGGTTTGCCCCTCCTCTGCCCCTGAGCACCCCTGCAGGATTCCCTGGTGATGGGAGAGTAAGGAGTGCAGCCAGCACACCCTTGCAGAGTATGTGCAGGGAGACGTGTTTGCTGTGGAAGCTGGCTCCCTGTCATCTCATACATTTATTCCTGCTGGTTCTCACTCACAGTATTTACAGGAAAGCATTTATAGCAAATACTTGCCAAGTGTTTTCCATAAACACAAGTAAGGACATTTTTCACGCATTCCAACGGCTCTGTAAATGTTTGTTTTCACAATGCACAAAGAAGGTGAGTGTAGTTTCCCTAAACAGGACTTGGAAACATGGGCTTCGGCTCAGTGAGGATTTGCATCTGAGTTGGTCTTTCACTGTGGCCACACCTTAGAAACCTCAGACAGTTTCTAAATGAGTTGTCCTCCACCACTTGGATTCCATGGGTGGTGAAGTTTTCCAGCCGTAGAGTAGCTTCTGGGTCCTGAGCACCTTCACGAGGAAGGAAAGGGTGAGGTTAGAGGTTGCTGAGAGCATCACAGAAGTCACTGGTAAAGTCCACAGAGAAACAGAGAGGGGAATATGGATGGCAGGGATAAGAAGATGATTGTGTCTCCGTGAAGATGCATGTGAATATACAGAAAAAAAATTATGACATTTTTTGTGTTAAAACCAAGCAAGTTGATGCTCATGGAAGGACAGAGATGCCCACTGGACCCTTGGTGGGCACGGCCAGCCCAACTAGAGGCCAGAGTTGTGTCGTGTAGGTCCATTCGCTTGCTTAGTAGCCGTCTCATTAATAGGCTCCTAGTGTATGTGTGACTTTGCTACACTCTGAGGGATTCACATGTGATTGAGATGTGAATTTCACTAGGGAAAATAAAACACATATACGTTGCCACAGGCTGGGGCAAGAGAGTAAGAATTGCTGTAAGAAAGATATAGTAGATAAACGGTTGTGGGGTTTTAGAGGAAAGAATTGTATAAGGTTTTATGAAGAAAGTGACACCGAGTTGGGTCCAAAGGAGAAGGGAAATTTAGACAAATGCTGAAGGGAAAAGGGGGGTGGAACGGTATCAGGGAAAGCAATTTTCAAAGAAGGAAAACACATCTGGACCCACCTCTGCAGGAGGGCTTCCCCCATTGAAGATGTCTCTCCTTTAACAGGAAGTAGCCAAGATTTGGGATACTTATGTGTAATGAGATGTAATGACATGAATTCCATTTAAAAAGCTAGATATAATAGAAGAAATGTTTCCTTTTCACATGCCCTTAATTCAAGTGAAACAACATATGGCCTAATTTCTTAATTGGGTTTCAATAAAATAATTTTCCCATTGTAGCTATTTTAATATGCATATAATCAGAAAAGCAACATTTTCTGTTTGACAGTTGTTTCTGAAAAGGCCGGTTAATTGTCCAGAAGAAGGTGATAGGAAATAAATAGTTCTCTTTCCTCACCTTTCCATCTCTGCAAGTCCATTTCCCAAACCAGAATGAATTTATAAATCTATAAGCTAAGTGAGAAAATGAGGTATGATCTGACTTCCAGGGATTCATTTTATCACTAGCTCCCCTGGAATGTGTTTGTTTAGTAAAGCGAGTTATGTCCAAATATGTTTCAGACAACGTATGTGGAGCGTAACTTACCTTTAAGACTGCAATAGCTGTGAAGGCAGCAGTGACAATTTCTCAGTAAGAAATCAGGCTTGAGAAATGTCAAGCCTAATTTTTCATCCAACGGTGGCTGTCAGACAATGCCAGCATCTCAGTGTCTTTGCATTCCATTGAAGGAGATGGAAGGCATTTGTATGCAGTAATGTTGAGTGAGTCAAAATTCTGCCCTGTGATCTCGTGATTTATTGCTAATACTGCCCAAGATGCAGAGGGGCTTCTCTACCTTCATTCAGCATCCATTTCCCAGTTGCAATTAATCTTTATTACATTCCATACCTCACCTCTGGTCTGGAATGTTAAAAAGATGCCTCAGGAGAGAGTCTGGAACCAGTTTCTTCTCCTTCAAGACTCTCCCTCTCTGTGAAGTTGACTCTGCTTGCCCATTGCATCTTATGTGCACCTTCATTCCAGAAAGTAACACTTCCTTGTAAACAATGCAAACAATTTAGAAGTAGATAAAAGAGGTACATAGCAGGTGAAAGCCTATCCACCCTATAAATCCCATCCCCTTGCATCTTCCAAATAGATTGCAAGCCCTTAAAGGTAGTATTTCATTCATATATGTATTTTTAGCATCTAACAAGCTACTTAGCAATAATAAATGCTTAAAAAAATACTTGTTGAATGAATGAATGAATGAATCAATCAATCAATCAATCAAAGGGTATGGAAGAGAGTGTAGGATAATTCATATGATAGACCTGGGAAGTATAGTACCTTGCTTTTCAAAATGTGGTCCTTGAACCAGCAGCATCAGCATCCTCTTATGAAGTGCAGGATCTCAGGCTGACCTCAAGCTATTGGATCACATTCTATATTTTAACAAGATCTTCAGGTGACCCCATGAGTGCTTTAAAGTTTGAGAAGACCTAGAGTAGTACGTGTCTGCAAATAATTATAACTGTGAGCGTTTACAAATAAATGCAAAGAAGTGCGTGTGGTTTGCATCTAAGCAGTGTCTAACGGAACCTCTCCATCATTGGATCCTGAGGGCTTTGTAAGGACTTCATGCTTTATTCCCCTCACAGACCCCTTGTGGCTTTCCTTGGGTGTCCTATAGGACTATCATCTTGGGCTATTTCTGAACTTCTAGTGCCTCTGTCTGGTCGGTCCTAAACCCCAGCCTGGAAATAAAAATATTTTATGCCACCCAAGAAACAGTTCAAACCACAGTGTCGAAGTCAGAGGGCTTGCCTGAAGACGCGTGGCACATCACATTTAACTGCTAGACACCAGACACATTACTCAAGCGCCAAGGCATGGCTTCCTCATCTGTAACAAGTAGTCCTGCTTCGATGGCTTGTGGGGACCAAACAGCTTAAACACTTGAGAGTTTGCACAAGGTAATCAGTCCGTCTGTATCCACTCTTTTTAAAATTGAGGTAAAATTCACATACCATAAAATAAACCATTTTCAATGACATTTAGTACATTCGCATGTTGTGCAAACACTACCTTTATGTAGTTGCAAGACCTTAATTATCATCATCCCAAAAGGAAACCCTGCATCAATTAAGCTATTGCTCCCCATTTCTCCTCACCCTAGCCCCTGGCAACTACCAATCTGCACCCTCTAAGGATTTTAACTCCTTAGTGAGAGTTTTCATTAGTCACAGGAAAAAAAATCAGAAAAATCAGATTTATTTCTCCGCCATCTACTCCCCTTGCTTTTCATGTCTTTAAAAATAGGAGGTTCGCTAATGACGGAAAATGAGAAGATAGACATGGCATAACTTTGAATCAGTGTTTCGTAAAGTGTGGTCCCAAACTGGCAGCATCCACACTATCTGGCAACTTGTTAGAAATGCAGATTCTTGTGTCCACCTCAGAACAACTGAATCATCACTCAGAGGCTGAGGCCCAGCAGTCTGTGTTTTTAATAGCTTCCAGATGATTCTAACACAAGCTCAATTTAGAAACTGCTGCTTTAAGTAAACAAGACGTTACCTCTGCAAGCGTGTCACAATGCCCACAGGTGTGGCCGGCATCCTTGGGCCCCAGAGCGCATGTCCTGGTCTAAGAAAGGAGGGCTTCTAGCTCAGTTTCTGTGATGCGGCCACCAGCAGAGAATCACTCCTGCTATCCTCTGGCCCTTGGAAGAGTCAACAAAGCTGATGTCTTGGCTTCCCTCAGTGACATCGGGGTCACGGTACGGGCATACACCTACGTCGTCCCTGCTGTTACTTCATCTTTCCGTCTTTGTGCTGCCCAACCCCGCACTGGGAGGAAGGACTTTTCAGCAAAGCATAGCTGTGATCACTTGGTGTGTTTCATGCATATATCAAAGTGCGGGCAGCACTTCTTTTTGGTTGATTAATGTTCAATTCGTGGTCTATTATGAACCTCCAGGCTTTAATTACTACACCATTACCCAGTCAATTCCTTGCCATTTTATATTTATGACTTTTATTATGCCTCTGTATGTGCAATTGCCTAATTTTATTCTGGAAGGATTTCACCTCATTAGCTGGGTTTTATACCATTCTTCTCATTTGTCCAGATTGTTATTTATCTCGGTTCCCTGTGTGTGCTTTCTGCTTTTTTTTTCCCCCACTAATTTGACCTCTTATACATTCCTTTTCTCCTTTTCCTGGGATGCATTGTTCCTTTGCCCTTGGCAACAGCTCTTTAAGTGTTTGCAAACTCTGCTATGGGTGTTCCATTTCCTGGTCACACTCTTATCTCAGTCATTCCATTGCAGCTGCTTGGTGTCATTGGCCTTGTGCAACAGCCTGGTGGTCTGCTCTTTACCCCTGGAGGTCCATGGACAGCTTTGTTTTCAGATTCATTTCTTCCTCCACCCAGCTTCTGTATGTGCAATTGGAAGGTGTGTGGATGGAGATTTTTTCCTTTTTTAAGAGTATGCTGCTAAAAATAATATTGAAATGTTCTCTGAAATGCTTTGTAACACACTCTCCCTCAATCTCTCTAGTGTCTCAGAGGAGTTGATGGTTTGGTTTACTTGCTCGTGTATTTTCTTAGGTTCTACCCCAGAACTGCTGAGTCAAACCCTGAGGGACTGGCCTGCTAGTCTGTGTCTAGCAAGCCCGTGTAGATGATTCAGATGCCTACTCAAGTCTGAGATGCTGAAAGAACCTTGGGGAACCCATCTAAGAAAGAATATATAATCTACCCAAGTCCTTACTTGGACAAAAAACAAAGATTAATAATCTCTATAGTAGTTTTGTTTTGTTTTCTGTTGTGTGTCTGCATTTTTCAACAGCTTTGCCCTTAGAATTATAAGAATATTTCAGTGAAGCCAGCAGTAACCCCTGACACAAGAGCTCATGTGATTATGGATAGCAATAGGAGACCAATTGTCTCTATTACTGCATGTTTGGGAGGTCTCGGGCACTAAGAAATCTTTACCTCCATGTTTTCCCATTAATCTTTACAACCCTTATGGAGAGGTATTCCACCAAAGTTAAGGAATGTGCATAAAGTCACCAGGTCTGTTAGAAGTAGATCCAGGAAAATAATTTCTGTCCAGAGCCATAATGCTATCTGCTCATATGTTACCATGGTAAGGACTTTCTTGATCAAAACTTTGTTACTATTTCACTCTCCCCTTTTTCAGTAGGAACAGGAATAATAATGTCTTTCCATAGGAATTGGTAACTAGGAAAGTGTGCTCTGGTGTCAGGCCACCTAAGTTCCTGAACAGGGTCTATTTATTTTCTGTGCTGTGTGACCTTGGGCAAATTATACACCATGTCTTTGCCTCAGTTTCTTCATCTCTAAAGTGGGATGGTGCAGTATTTTTGTCATGTAGTAGTATATGTACCTTAAATGAGACAGTCGATGTAAGTGCTTAGAACAAAGCCTAGGAAATAAATGCTCTCGATCAATATTAGCTCCTATTTATCGTTCTCTGCCCTCTTGTCTGCACTTTTAAAGCTCTGTCTTTTAGATCCATTTATTCTGTGGCCTCACTTCCCTTATCTGTAAATAGGGGCAGTGGGCCAGGAGGATGAGCAGCTGAGATTCAGATTTACTCTGGTTTGTTTTCCTGTTTGGCGTACTTTCTATAATGTCCCTTGTTCTCTGCCCATTTGAAATCATCTTATTAGGGTTCGGCCTATTTGTTGAATTTTATGGACTTGCTCAAAATTCATGATCCCAATTACACTCTTGGGTAGCCCCCTTGAGGCAACTCAATGCACTTTCAAATGCTTCTCTCTGGGTTTCTGGGACCACTCGTCATTAGCACTTTGTACCATCAGCACCAAGGGGGAACATAGGAGAAGTGTTCCCTTGTGGCCACCAAGTCACCATGAGAGAACCTCAAGCTGGGCTTATACTTCAACCTCAGACGAGTCTGGATCTTGGTGATGTGATGTACAGGCTAACTCTTCATTCTGGGCTATTCATGATCCTGTTACTAAGGTGAATGATTTCTGTGCTGCAGAGAGAACCTCATGGATACAAGTAAGGTTTTATGTTTTATTTGTTGGTTTAATATGGGAGAAGATTGGAATTTCCTGTAGGGGGCCAGAAAGTAAGTTTTAACAGAGCCTACAAGGTTGACAAGACTCTGGGGACAAGTGTCCTGTGGTGGCCTTCGTGGTTTAATATTTGGACTGCGTTGCCCAAAGTGTCAGGCCACAACTTATTCTTCAGGGGTCCTTGCTCATTCCTGCCCTTGTATCGTCCCATGTCCCTGTGGGACACTCCTGCTGGAATCCAAGCACATGGGGCTTCCTGTCTGCGTGTTGGGTGTAAGCAGGTGAAGACAGTTTTTTATATGGTTCTCGTGCTAAAAGGATGTGAGAGCCTCTGGATTACTTTCATATATCCCCCACAGAGCCGGCCTCACTGAAGTCATGATTTTGGTTTAGTTGTTGGTAAAGGCATTGTGTGAAAGAGGTCACACAGGAATAGGAAGAGGGGGGGCAGTGAAGATAATAATAAACAACAACTGGGTCAAGTCTGTTTTAGGCACTTTGCCTTTGTCTTGTGATTTAATTTGCACAGAAGTCCTGGGAAGTGAGTTTTCTATATCTTCTGTATATATCAGAAAGAGGTAGCATGCCTCGTGCAAGTTAAACTAGTTTTGCCCAGGCTCTCTATGTTCAATGCTTCTCATAGCTTTGTGTCAGAATTGGGACAAGACAGACAATCCCTTCTCTTCGGAGAGAACACATTACAAGTTCACACCCTGTCCTTGGCAGCCTGTGAAGAGATCACTGTGCTTTGTCTGACTCTCAGAGCCAAAGCAGCATATGAAAGAAGACTTCATGGATGAGAGGTAGTGGAGGAAGCCCTCAAGGCTCTCACTCCAGGGCTGGAGTGGGAAGACGGAATGGATTGGACTTGCCCTAGAAAAGGAGAGCTCAACAGAAAGTAGAGGAAAATATGTCCAGCACAATCAGATGAATAAGTCAGCAATGGGATATTGAGGCTAGGAGGGCCAGGGTGGCCCTAGGAGCAAGAACAAGAAGGAGTGTATGCTAGAGTGTGGCTGGCCTTGTATTCAGCGCTTAAATGCCCAAGCCAAATAGGTTCGTGATCTGAACCACTGGAGAAGAAGAAATGCAGAACACTGAGAGGACTAGTCCAAATTTATGGAGGGGAAGCCTGGAGGCTACTCCATGCAGCATTGGTCACTCACCTTGAGCGATTGTTACTGATCCTCATGGGATAAATGAGATAAGAGAGAACCTTATACTTTTGTCCAGAAGGAGCTGGGATTTATAGACCCACTTCAGTGAAATACAAGAAATTGATCAAAGTTCCTTCACCTCTTCAGTCATGAAATCCACTGAGGTTTACGATAATATGTATGTGAAGGCCATTTTCACAGGAAGAGATTTGGAAATCGAAGACTTAAAAATGGAATTCCATGACTGACCTCGGCTAGCTCTGTGATTTAAGCAAGCCAACTCTTTGCCTTGTTGCCAACATTTTTTAAGAGTCTAATAGTAATACCTGCCTTGTCAATCTTTCGGACTTGTTGGTGATCAGTTGATAGAAGTTGTGTAAATATACCCTGCAAACCAGGAAGTATTTAAAAAACATTTTATAGTTAATATGGCACAAGTATCCAGTGTGTTATTTTACAAGACATGAAGACAGTTAAAACTTCTTTTGGGGTATGACGTAGTCTACGATGAGTGATAATAGCAGGTTTTTGTGCTTCATCCATCATAGTTTCTGTTTCGGTATGTTTGCTCTTAAAACTAGAGTGAGGAAAACCTAAACATGGAAAAGGCCTTCATATTTCCAAATGGAACTTTTCAAAATGATGTCTTAGGTGAACATGGTTAATACCAGAATGTTGACCATAGGTAGATCAGTATATTAAATGTTCTTTTTATTTTTTTATTTTATTTATTTTTTAATTTTTTAATGTTTATTTTTTTTTGAAAGAGAGAGACAGACAGAGCACAAGCAGAGGAGGGACAGACTGAAGCAGGCTCCAGACTCTGAGCTATCAGCACAGAGCCCAACGTGGGGTTCAAACTCACGAACTGGAAAATCATGACCTGAGCCTAAGTCGGACGCTTAACCAACTGAGCCACCCAGGCGCCCCAAATGTTTTTTTTTTAAGCTACTGTCTAGTTTAAGAATTATCTCTCACTATAAAAATCTATTATTAGTAACATTCATAATCATAGTCTTTTCTGAATATTTCTGTAGGAGTATTGACCCTAAAAACCACACAGGTAGCTTTAAACATTACTGTCTGCCTTATCTAAAGAAACCACTCCAGAAGGAGGGTTTATTTTTCTTTAGGTGGGTAAATATGATAAGATGGATGGTACATTAAAGAATAAAGAGAAGGACTTCTCAAAGCTGATTTACATATTGATTACTTAAATTACTCCTTAATTTAGTGCCTGCTAATAAACAGTGCCTTGGAAATGTTTCCGGAACATTTATTGGCTGCAGTAATTCTATCTACGATATATGCAGATCACATCCTCATTAAATATTGATGTGCTCATGAAATGTTAATAGAATGTTAATGCGAAATGCAGGGGAATCTCCTCAATAGGAGCTGGGAGCTGGGTGAAAACTACCTGTCTTCTGTCTTTTCTTTATGTTCTGTCTTCTTCTTGCTCTGCTGTTTCCATTAATTCCCCTATCATCAGGGAGAGTTGGATTTGCTCCTTGATATATGTATAGCCATCCCAGATACAACATTTTTAAAAGAGAAAGATTCACTGATTGATGGGAATGTAGTTGTTTTCCCCTCCTCCTTTCCTGAATTGTAATTCCTGGTTAGAACTAGGAAGAACGCCTCTAAAAGGAAAAGGGTGATTCGGGCTTAACCTAATGAATGAGTCTTTGCACTCAGCAGATCGTCCAGAAGAGATTGGGAAGAGGGAATGAGCCTTTCAAAGACTCTTGCACAGGTGCTTCCTTGCTTGGCTGGAGAAGGGATTTAGTTGGAGTTTACCTTCAGCTTTCTCAGAGAAAAATACAATCAACTCATAACATGTGTTTCCCTAAAGGGACTGCCAGGAAGAATTTTTATCATAAATCTCAAGAACAATAAAGGTTATGTTCATGATGATATTCAATACATAATTATTTATGTGAGCATATGTTCCAAACGGTTGAAAAGCCTCACTAAACAGTACGGTTCATCGACTTCTGGGAGAGTAGTGAGGGGGGTAAGTGATAATGGTGAAGGCTGTGAAAACTGCTCGTGGCACCTCAAGTGCAGGAGGAGATTGAAGACAGACTATATTGGGACTATGGCTGGGTTTTAAGGCAGTACTGGCAGGAATCTCCCCAGTTGATTTGTTAGTGGGGTACTTTCAGTGCATATAATAAGATATGTATATACGTGTGTTTTGGCGTCCGTGCAGAAAATAATCGGAGCACGTTCTTATTAAAATCCTACTCCTTTTGTGTTAAGCAATGCACCTGATATTGAACTTGCTCACATCATTTTACTGTTTGGAACATTGTCCATATCAATAAGATAGCACTTTCACTTCCTTTTCTTTCTAACCCTCTTTTCTTCTCTCCTTTCTTCTTCCCTCCTTTCAAATATTCTTTCTTTTTTAAAAATGTTTTTAACATTTATTCATTTTTGAGAGAGAGAGATAGAGAGAGAGAGAGAGAGAGAGAGAGAGAGAGAATGCGAGTGGGGGAGGGGCAGAGAGAGAGGGAGACACAGAATCTGAAGCAGGCTCCAGGCTCTGAGCTGACCGCACAGAGCCCGACGCGGGGCTCCAACCCACGAGTGGTGAGATCATGACCTGAGCCGAAGTTGGATGCTTAAAACGACTGAGCCATCCAGGCACCCCTCAGATATTCTTTCTTTTATCTCACTTTCCTAAAAGCCTTCCCCTCCTTGGCCTCTTCATTCCTTGTCTGCCTCTCCTTAACCTTTCTGTGATCACATGCCAGGTGCCCCATGCACGCCCAGTCTGAGCCACCCTAGTCTCTGCCAGGGATGCAGCCCAGGCCCTCCTTTCTTTCTTATTCCCTCTTATCCCTTCTCCACACTCAGATCTTTTGCAAACAAATCAGGCTGTGTCACTGGCCTGCCTGAACCTCATGATTAGCATCTCAGTGTCTTAGAGTGACACCCCACCCAGCCCAGGGGCAGAGGTCCTGACTCACCTCTATGCTCCCCAGGTTTGCTCTCCCCTCTCAGGCTCCTGGAACCCAAAATGCTGCTTTGGGCAAGCCCACACCCCTCCACATTATAGACCAAACAGCCTGTTGGCCTGTACCAAACACATCCTACTCACCTCAGGGGCACTGTCCTTGATCCATATGCCTGGGATATTCTTCCTCCCATACCTTGACTTGGCAAGCTCCTTCTTGTCCCTGATTCCCAACAGTTACTCCGTTATCTAAACTCTCCTCCCCAGGCCTTCCCCATTGCTCATTAGCACCTCAACCAGTTAATTTTTTTTCATAACACTTGTGATAAGCTGTATATATACAGTTTTTATCTGTCTTCCTCAATTAGAATGAATGTTCCCTGGTCTATCTTGTTCTCCACTTTGTGGGGCCTCTTCCTGGTAGATAATTACCATGATTGATCAAATGAATAGAACACTATGTGTGCCACTGAAGAGTTCATAGTCTAAGGGGTAAAAGCATAGGTCGGTGCACAGCATTGGTATAGATTGGGAGACACCCACCTACTCAGGATGTAGTGTAACTCTTGAGGAGGTACAAGGCAACTATATCCAAGATGGCTCCAGAGACGGATAAACTGGTTGTTCCTTTTGTTGACATATGAATTTGAAGTTTAGTAACTTAAAAAAAATTTTTTTAATGTCTTTATTTTATTTTGAGAGACAGAGAAAGAGAGTGAGTGGGGGAGGAGCAGAGAGGGAAGGAGACACAGAATCTGGAGCAGGCTCCAGGCTCTGAGCTGTCAGCACAGAGCCCGACACAGGGCTCAAACCCACGGACTGTGAGATCATGACCTGAGCCGAAGTTGGATGCTTAACTGACTGAGCCACCCAGGCGGCCCTCCCCCCCTTTTTTTTTTTATTGCAGGTTTGCATTCAGGTAGCTCTTGCACTCATATACCTTGGGTACTGTCAGCACAGTTGGGCCATTTTTCCTCCTTTTGTATAAGTCTCAGGATGAGCTGTGGTTGGTTCTGTTTGTGTCACATGTCCCTTAGACATGCTCCAGTCAACTAATGCAGGGGGTGAGATCCTGTAAGAACATGGAAACCTCTGTGGGCAGATATGGAATTAAAATGTAGGAGTTGAGGGCCACCTGAGTGGCTCAGTTGGTTAAGTGTTAGACTTTGGCTCAGGTCATGATCTCATGGCTCGTGGATTCAAGTCCTGTATCAGGCTCTCTGCTATCAACACAGAGCCCACGTTGGATACTCTGTTCCTCTCTCTCTGTGCCCCCCCCCGACTGTTTTTTTCTCTCTCTCTCAAAATAAATAAATAAACTTAAAAATTCAAAAAATAATAATAATAAAATGTAGGAGTTGAAGGCCCAGAAGAGTTGCTATTCACCAGAAAAGGGAAGATGTGACTGAGGGGAGAGAGCACGGTCTTATCACTTCAGTCTTTATTGTCTTTATTGTTCTGTTTTGAAAACCTCTCCATCCATAGGCTTTTCTGTGTAAGTGGAAACCAATGAGCAACATATCCTCTGACAGGGTGGAAAGTTTTAGGAGATTTGGAAACCATAAGAGTTTTAGGCACTATATACTGAGTATATGCTTAGAGTACAATTTTGTTTTGGCCCCAAGCCTTCGTTTGGCAATCTGGGGTGGATCTGTTTCTGTTACCACAGAGCCAACATTCTTTTTTAAGTTTTTTTTTAACGTGTATTTTTTATTTTTGAGAGAGAGACAAAGAGTGCGAGCAGGGGAGGGGCAGAGAGAGTGAGGGAGACACAGAATCTGAAGCAGGCTCCAGGCTCTGAGCTAGCTGTCAGCACAGAGCCTGACGCGGGGCTCAAACTCGCGAACTTGAGCTGAAGTCAGATGCTTACCCGACTGAGTCACCCAGGCGCCCCATCCTAGAGCCAACATGTTTGACATTTTCCACACACCGACTTCCCTTTCTGACCTGTTCCCTTTCCGCTTGCAGATTGTGCTTGAGAACAGTAGCCGGGAGGATAAGCATGAATGTCCCTTTGGCCGCAGCAGCATAGAGCTGACCAAGATGCTGTGTGAGATCTTGAAAGTGGGCGAGCTGCGTAAGTAACACTTGTTTCCCACATGGGCATGACGCTTGGCAGGGACCACACTTCCAGGGTTGTGCCCGGACCTATGCAAAGAGTTCCCAAGGTGCTGCCAGCTATGCGTGGGCATCCCCGCGGACCCAGCATTCTTTGGCTCAGGCTTCCAGTGTTATGTATTTCTGTGTGTCTGTCCTGGGAATACACATTATTGAACTCTATAAGAATGGATAAATTTTCAGGTATGATGACTGAATTCCAAACATTATTAAATGAGTACCTATTAAAACAGTCCTGCATTTAGTAATCTGTTAAGGAAAAAGATCTATGGATTTCTTTTTTAAAATTTCAGGTTTTAACCTACCAGTAGATAATTTTCTTTTCTTTCTTTCGAAACAATTTTTCTCTGTAAAGAAAAATTGAATACTTTAATAAAATCCTCTTGCCTCCAAGATCTCACTTGTTTAGAATACTTTCTCTAAGAAAGAAGGAATTATAGAAGAAAATGGGTAGCTGATCATGACAAATGTGGTCAGAGATAGGCTCATTGCTTTTTTTCTTACTTATATTACAAAATTTAGGAGAGGACACCAAGAAAAAGCGGGTATGATAATTTTCCTGCCTTTTGCTCACTGGTGTAATTTGGGTTGAACCTGTTAAGATGAGTCTGATTTAACCTGGCTTGCAGTCATTGTCAACATTGAGCCTCCTTAAAGTGGCTGTGTTCCATTCCCTCCAATATCTCTAGAGCTGACACACATATAAATCTTCCCTTGTAGGCTTAATATCATGGGCTCCAGAGAAGACTGCTTATATCAGAGAAGTGTTGGGTGTTTGGTATTGTTGTGAAAGCATAAATATTCAGGTACCTGCTTGAGAGTTTAAAATAATGGTCTGAAATGATTAATGGAAAGGAATCTGATGATTAAATTGAAGAGGAGGTTATGCTTTATTTACATTGTAAAAACCAACTACAGGTACTATTCAGGTAAACTAGAAAATTGAGAGCTTAGTGAGGAAAAACAAGGAATTAAGTCTGACCAAGCACAGCAAACATTATCATCGTCCAGTATGGGTGGATGGGGAGAAAAGGCTGAGATTGACATGAAACTGCCATGGAAGTTCTTTACTTATGAGTCCAAACTAGATCATCTGTGCATTAGAATAGTAGTAGCCTGACCGAGAGATTTCTGTGTCTGTCTGCTCCAGTTCACTGATCACCAAGGTTAACATTTCAGTTTACCAGGATCCTTTTTTTGTTTTAAAGTTTACTTATTTATTTTCAGAGGGGGAGAGGGGCAGAGAGAGAGGGAGAGAGAATCCCAATCAGGTTCTGTGCTGAAGCTCAGAACTCACAAACCATGAGATCATGACCTGAGTCAAAACCAAGAGTCAGATGCTTAACCAACTGAGCCACTCAGGCACCCCTGTTTACCTGGATTCTTGACCTGAGTTATCCTTTCTATTCTCCATCAGACTAACTTACTGAGATTTATGTCTATTGCCTAGCTTACTGTTTATTCCAATGAAGGATTAAAGTCCTGAGTTAATCAAATCCTACTGAATTCCTCAGCCTGATAATGGTGACTATTTCCTGTTTATCTCAATTTTGTGGAGGGCACTGCAGGAAGTCACTTGCTAAGCAGCATTGCAAGACCCGCTAAGATTTTCAGAAACTGTACAACAGTCATGCTCTATCTGGCTGGTCCTTGTTGTGTCTAGGTCATCACCCCACATTGCCCCCTTCCCCGTGGCCTGCTTTGGCCAGTTCTCATCTTGATGCCAGCAGAAAGTGTGTAGAGTGTATTCTTCTGTGCTTTACTCCTATATCCAGCCTCTGCTCTTCTTCTTTGCCCAACCAACACATATCTATCAGGCTAAAAGTTGACACAGAACAGAGGTACAGAGGAGCAGAGGGAGGGAGGATGCTGGGAGTAAGGGGAGCTGGGTTCTGTCTCTGCCACTTAAGATCAGGTACCTGCTTGAGAGTTTAAAATAATGGTCTGAAATGATTAATGGAAACATCCTCACAAACTTCCATGTTCTTACACCTCCACCTTTCCCCCAGAAGTAGACTGGTAGTATTTGGGGTGATGATTTGAGTAGTTGTGTTCATTTTGGCCTGGGCACAGAAAAGTACCCTGGGAACAGATCATATTCAGCCTAGGGAGACTAACTTGGAAAACATGGCCAAGTTCTAGGCCATGTGTGGGCAAACATGAATCTGATTCAGACTCTCATCCATGTCAGTGAGACCCTATTTGGTGGTGGCTGGGGGTGTGTGGGGGGGAACATGGTGGCAGAAGTCTGAGCAGATTGTGCTGCTTCGGTGAGTGTCAGCTCTGTGCTTTGTGGTGGGGGTGGGGCTAGGGGTAAGGGCACAGAATAGGGACTAACCCCTGGCTGGTGCAGAGCAACCCTCCCGGACTTTTGCGGACCTGCTATCAAGCCAGGAACTAGGACAGAATCCCATTCCTAGGGACTGAGATAAAGAATGGGGATGAAGGTAAATACCTTGAGGACCCCTGGGGAGTGCCCCAGCTGCCGCTCTTACACTGTACATTATTCCATTTCCTACCTTTTGCTGCAGAGAAGGCTCCAACCTTCTGCCATGGCTCATTTAGTACCTAGTCCAGCCCATCTCTCCAGTGAGCTTGGGCTTGGTCACCTAGGGCCTGGTATATAACAATGGCAAGCTCCCTTCATCCAAGATGACAGATGCATTTATTCATCTGTTTAATAAAAATCCATTGATTACTTACAGTGTGCCAGGGACTATGATGGATGCTGCAGATACAAAGATGAACCACTTAGGGTCTGTACTCCAGAAGCTTGCACTTGAGAAATTGTAAGAATGATTTGGGACTGGTATCTTCTATTCTTAGTTATAAATGCATATTTATTTTAAATGCCCATTGTCTATTCTAAAGTATAATTTTTCCAGTGTTCTGATAGTTTGAGTTTTTAGGTTGGCATATTGCTTGCCCTGCAAAGGTCATTCTGGACATTTTGCAAGGCTTATAGAGAATTCCACGTTTCTGAAGTATATGTGCCCAAATGAAATGTTTTCTGCTCATAAAATATTAAAGGATTGCTACATTCTGATTGAGTGCTAGACATCAAATGATGAAACACCCTTTGGTAAGAGGAAAATTGCTTTTTAATGGATTGCCTTTTGCCCATTGCCATAGTAAATAAGTTGCTAATATGGAAAACAAATCTGAGTGCACCCTGATGTTGAGGGAAATATCTGTTTTTCTTCTGACGAAAGTTAGTTTCACATACAAATCCATCTTCCTTTGGTTTCAATGTGTCTACTTTTCTCTGTTTCTAGGTTCCTGGTTCTTCTCATATTTGTGTTGATAATTGATCTGGAAGATCATGGTTACACTAGATCTATAAGCAAGTGTAGAGATCAAAGAAGTTCCAATTAAAAATCTAAGTGATTGAGACGAAAGATATATACAAAAGTAGAAAGATTCAGTTTTCTACAAATGCTTTGTGTTTTGATTTAGCTTACAGTCTTTGAAGAAATCTACTTCTGAAATACTGGTTATATTTTGGTATCCAAAGCAAACATACTAATATTCAATTAAATTAATGATACCAAGTATTTATGCAGTTTTTTAAGATTACTTTTTAAAAAACTATTTTTCTGATTCTCAAGTATTAACATTGCAAGAGGTAAATGTTTAATAGTGCGGTATAAAAAACAATATCTGATAATGTATATGCTTAAAGCACTTTATCAAGGTTAATTAATCGAAGCCCTGTAACATCCCCAGGAGTTAATCAAGATCAATAGCATCTATGTTTATTAATGAAGAGAAGACTTAGACTTACTGCATATTGCCTGGGATCACTGAGCTCAAATCAGTGCTCAGGAAGCCCAAAGAATAGTACAGAAAGAAGCAGAAAAGTAGAATGGTTGCATTTTGGCATCTGGATGACCTGTCTTTGAATCACAGCTCAGCTACTAATTGGATGCCTTGGGCATGTTTCTTCCTCTGTTCTGAACTTCTGATTCCTTATCTCTAAAAAAAAGCAATACCTGCTGCACACAGTTAGTTGTTGGGAGGATTAAATAAAATAACGGGTGCTACTTTAGTTGCAAGATAGATGAATTTTTTGCAAGTGATAGAATCTCACTTTCCATAAGCAGACAGGAGGTTAAGCAACAGAAGGTGAATGCTCTGACTTAAGTAATAGCTGGAACCAGAATCTGGAACAATGACTCTTGTTTCTTCACTCTTTTCATTCTGTCTAAAATTATTCTCTGTAACCTGCCTGGTTCATGAGGCACTTTTGAGAGCAGTGCACTTGTTTTCCCTTAGTTTCAACCTTAAAAATCACAAAGAAGAATACCTGTGGACCCAGATGTGGTCACAGATCCCCATGGGCTGGGTTCTTTAATTGGAAGTTCCAGTTAGAAGGACAGGATTCAAGTAGGATGAAGAGCAAGTCTTGAGAAGAAGAAGTGTATTTGTGTGTGTGCCGTGGGTAAGGGTGTGGGGAAGTGGGAGGTGGTGTGCTAACAGAAGAAGGGAGGCATCTCACAGACAAAGATAAAGATATTTGCTATAGATGCGAAGTCGTAGGCAGATACCTAGCTCTTAACTGGGGCTAAAAAATGGTAACTGTTGTTGTGTTATTATAGCACTGTCCCTAAAGCAATAATAAATTGTTGAGGGATGCAAGGAAACCTTGATTTCTGACACAGTAGGTTAATTACTTATCTTTTGGATATGTAGCACCTGATCCAGTTATTTTCCAATATCAAGTAGAGCTAGGGTATTTTTTTTTTTGTCTCCCATTCATTCATTCATTCATTCAAGATATTCAGGGCTTCGCTTCTCCTCTATGCAGGATCTAATCCCTGATGACATGGATATAGATGACACATTCCATCCTGAAGCAGCCTCCATGCTGACTGGGGAGTCCTTCACATAAACAAATAATTAGAAAACATATTGTCATTTAGAACATTACATTTAAGTTACACTAATGTCATTAGGAGGCAATGGTTGGTTCTTTCCGCTCATAGGAAGCTAGACAAGCTAAGGAAGGGAGAGTCTTGGGAGGTGTGACACAGAAAAGGAGATACTTGAGTATGTGGAATCACAGAGATGAGAATACCCAGGGAAGCATAGATATGTGTATGGTGGGCAGCAGCTGTTAAAAATTCCAGTGAGATGTAGGTGAAAAGACTTAGAGGTTCAGAGAATTCTCGTCCTATATGGCTAAAGCAGAGAGCTTGAGGGAGCAAGCAAATGGAGAAGATGCTGATGGAAAAAGCAAGAGTTAGATCATAAAGATTTGCCCTTATGATCTAAGCTTGGACTTTACCATATAGGCAGTGAGAACCGATAGAAGGATTTTTAATAAGAAAAAATGCCCTAGTCCTGGGCATAAAATTCTAGAATTAGATTATGTCTTCAGGCTGTGATAAGAACTTGTGAGTACAAGTTTAGGCAGGTAGCAAAATGACAGCCACCATCACATGGTCCAGGGGAACAAAAGGCTGTCTCTTCTAGCGAGTCTCTTTTAGATATTTGGAAATGTTTCCAAAAGTTCTTCAGCAAACTCTCTCTCACATCTCTTCGGCTGACATCATGGCCTGTGCCTGTGCCGAGTCACTGATAAGGGGAACAGGACCAATCATTACTCCTCCTTAGACTGGGTCTAAAGCCAGCCTTCCTTGAGTATCTGACCACAGGATTATAGGTAGCTAAAGAAAATTGGGGTTCTTTTCAGATAGGGAAAATAGCTACTTGCAACCCTTAATTTTGTCCCTTTACTTTCAAAATTCTCCTCTGCATTTTCCTTACTGCTGCAGAAAACTATAACAAATTGAAGTCAGATTACAGCCCTCTGTCATTTTGCCTTTACTGGGAATTGGGGAATGCATTAGTATTTTTTTTAATATAGCAATATCAAAGGTTGTGGGAAAATGGTAATTGAGGTTTGATTATAATGTATTTCATTTTTCATCACTAAGATGCTAGGGCTCCACTACCTTACTTTCCTTTCAGCAAATGTATATTTTTCACCTCCTCAATTATGCTTTTGTATGTGGTGTATTATGTTTTTAGTCTCAGGTGTATTTTGAAGGGCAGAATGGACACATACATTTGTGATTAAAGTTTTCATATTTCCCTGAAACACTTTCGCCATCTTCACCTATGTGACCATACATAATTAGATTAAAATTTAATAACTACTTCTCTGTTTTGAAAAAACAAGAACGAAATCTACATCACACGCTATGGAAATATTCAGCATCTCCTTACTTTGTCTTTCAGTGGTAATATTTATTATTAACACACCAGCGGTGCTGAGTGGAAGCACCTTGTATAATTCATCACCCAGACACCTCTGCTTTAGCAAGTAAAAATAACACAGATGAGCAATCTGAAGGACTCTTTGGAGTACAGCAGCAATTAGAATAGACACATAACTCTGGGACATTGGTGTTTTCGTACTTTGAGAAGTACCATCCATCACTTTCATTCTTAGTCAAAACATTCTAGCTCAAGAAAACTCAAGAAAAGTAGTTTCTAACAATTAAACCTCTTAAGATCCTTTCTTTGGCCCTCTTAACACTAACTTCTACCTAAGCTCCCTGGAAGCCTCTCAGATCTTGACTCTGTCTTGACTCTTCACTTTTCTGCTTCTACTTTCTTATGATACTTCCACCTTCAGTTTAATGTAAAAACAAGCAAAAATAAATAAAATAAATGTTCAAGGTCTGAGCCTGTATTTAGAAAGTTATATCTACTTTGACCCAATTTTAAAATGTCAAAGAAGAGAGTATAAAAGTCAGTCAAGAGTAGTTATTTACAGTAATTACAAAACCAATCTCAGGATTTGTAATAGCGTTATCAAAGGCAGGAGGATTTAATGTAAGGGTCTTGCGTTCAGAATCAGAAGCACGTGGTGATTGACACAGCTGAGATAAGTAAGGGGGTTTGTCAAGATGGTTGGCCATCTTGGTTCGTTGTCTCCCGTTTGTAACCTGGGGAACTTATCATCATTGTTATCATCACCACCACCACTACCATCATCATCATTCTCATCTCAGAATTAGATGAAGAAATACAGGTTAAAGTGTTTTGCTAACTGAAATGCCCTATTTGTGAAGGAGGCAACAACAGAAATATGCACAGATTCAGAGGTGTATCTCATCCTGCAGCAAAGTCAACTCTGTGCATTTAGTGACTGCCTTACGAATCGAAGTTCTGGGGTGACTTGCTGGTGTTTCATGTTTCGGGAGGCAGTACTTGTGGATCCTTCTGAAATCACAAGGTAATCCTTATCTCAGTCAGAAGTGATGAGAGAAATTAAACTCGGCAGTTTGAAAGAATATCCTAAGGACATCCCAATTATAAAAGGATGAAAATGATTTATATTTATCATAGGCATTTTTAGGGCTTGCTCCTTTTCTCATTATTTCTGAGAAGATATGTAGCTGGAAACAATCAGCATCCATTTCTGTTGTCTCTTAGGTTATAGATTGAGAGGTGAGCATGGTACACTTGCCCAATCTCATAATGAAGAGAGACAGACACAGACATGTTGAAAAAACACAGATGCCCACTGTCTTCCCTCCCGCCCTATAGAAACACTTGTCCACCAGGTTCATGTACAACATCGGGGTTGAGTGACCGTTCTGATTCCTCCTCTGACTTTCCGCTGGGGAGGGCATCACATCCTCCTGGAAACTCCTGTAGCACTTTATTTGTGCCTCTTTTGTTATACTTCCCTCTGCTTACTAATACTTTGTTTTCTTTAATTCCTAAACATTGAGGTAGTTTACAGTGAAGTATAAAGATAATTTAAAAACAAATAAGTGGTGAAAACAAAGGCAAGGAAAATTATAATTAAAATGGATTGGGAATGTTTGCAAAGAGCATGTTATAAAGGCCTTGGTATTTACTAGTGGTAGACTTTGAATTTGGCTCAAAGATTTGTCCCAGGGAAGCAGGAGGAGCTCAGTAATAGAAAACAGATGAGGGGGACCAGGGTGGCTCAGTTGGTTAACGTCTGACTTCGACTCAGGTCATGATCTCACAGTTTGTGAGTTCGAGCCCTGCATCCGGCTCTGTGCTGACAGCTCAGGGCCTGGAGCCTGCTTCAGATTCTGTGTCTCCCTCTCTGTCTGCCTCTCCCCCACTCATGCTCTATCTCTCTCTCTCTCTCTCAAGAATAAATAAACATTAAAAAAAAAACAGATGAGTACACATCTCACATAAAGAAGCTCAATGTGTAAACCCAAATTCTAATTTCAGTTAAGGCCAGAAGAGTATTTGATAACATTTAATATCATTTGTTAATGATGATGGAATCGACATTATTAACATAATTTTTTTAAAGCTACTGTAAAGCAGCAAACCAACATATATTTAAAATGGTGCTAACAAAACAGCTTTCCCATTAAAAACTGGAACTAAAAGTTGGGAGCTATGGAGTGCTAATATTCACCAGTATTATTTCTCCTTGATATGGAAGACACAAATAGAGGTATAGTTCATTGATAGAAACAAACTATTTTAAATTATAGACAATAAAACTATCTAGAAATTCCCAAAGAAGCAAGGAACAAGCTTTTAGAATTCATGTAGCTACATAGTGGTTAAAAAAATTGGTAGCAGTTCCATATGTCAGCAGTAGTTAATCATAAAATGGATAAAAAGTGTTCTTTTTAGTAGTGGCAATACAAATGTAGACTACTTCAGAATTTTTCCTAATGGAAAAATCTTGGACTTGTGTGAAGAAAACTATAAGGCTTCACTAAGATAGAGGGAAAATTGGTAAAGAAGGACTGAGAAGGACAGCAGTAGTGAATGGACATAAAAATATATTTCCTTTTGGGGAGCCTGTGTGGCTCAGTTGGTTAAGCGGCTGACTTCGACTCAGGTCATGATCTCACGGTTCGTGGGTTCGAGCCCCGCATCGGGCTCTGTGCTAACAGCTAGCTCAGAGCCTGGAGCCTGTCTTCGGATTCTGTATTTCCCTCCCACTCTGACCCTCCCCTGATCATGCTGTCTCTCTCTGTCTCTCGAATAAATAAAAAACATTTATATATATATATATATATATATATATATATATATATATATATATCCTTTTGGGGCCAGGGTGGCTCAGTTGGTTGAGCATCCTCTTCAGCTTAGGTCATGATCTCCCAGCTTGTGAGTTCGAGCTCTGCATCAGGCTCTGTGCTGACAGCTCACAGCCTGGAGCCTGCTTTTGTCTCTATCTCTCTCTGCCACTCCCCCCACTCATGCACTGTCTCTGTCTCAAAAATAAATAAACACTGAAAAATTTTTTTAAATATATTTCCTTTTTTAAAATATTTTTTGCAAGCATATCCAGAGAACTCATTCATATATATCTTTCATCCAGGTTTACCTCTTGGGTTAATATTTTCCATATTTGCTTTATCATTTCTCTCTCCTTCTGCACACAAACACACACATGCACACACATACACATGTATTATTATTAAAATATGAAAATTTTTTATGACAGTAAAAATTTTAAATATAATCTGAAGAAAAGTAAATAAATACAAATGATTTTAAATTGGGTCCAGCTCTGGCCTGTTGTCTGTTGAAGCAAAAGGTGCTGGGAGCCCTGCGTTGTGAGAGGCTTCCTGAGAAGGAAGGAACCTCTTGTGGGGAGGAAAGTTCTGGGTGCTGCTGGATGAGGCACCATCACGGAAGCAGCGTTGGGAGCCTGGCTTAGATTGCTCGCTGCCAGAGATCTGAGAGGCTTGCTGGCTTCCAGCTCCCCAGTGCAGGTCACGGTGGGCAAGGGGGAGGGTATCAATGACATTTATGCCCACCTTTCCTTCTCTTCTTCTAGAGCACTGTGGGTGTGGCTTACCTAAAGCCAGTGGTTATATGCCTTGAGGAACTATGGATTTCAGGGCATGCAGCTTCTTATATAAGTTAAAATATTTAAAAAAAAAAAAAGACATAAGAGTAACAGGATCCCAGTAGATGAAAGATGCTGTTAGCATGAGCGGCACCTTCACTCCTCACCTGTGAAATCAATCTAGTATTAAAGTTACTAGCCTCACTTCAAAAATGTAAAGTGTAAAACCATCTCTCACTAGTTCTCCACCCTGTACTTGGACCCACAGGCTCTCCTTTTTCCAAAGCAATAATCTAATCAGCCTCCTCAGCACTTATCATAAGATGGAGATGTACCGGGCCATGAGCTTAAAGGTCTTAAAGGTCCCGGCATGCTATAAAAGTAGAATAGTAAGTAATGAGCATGAAATGAGAAAGTGTAAGCAGAATGCAGAAATATGCCAACAGATGGTAAAGTAGAGTAAAGTCGACCCCAAAGAGAAAGGAATTAAAATAACAGCAATCAGGATATGGGACTGCACCGACATGATGGTGAATTGCTATTCTGTGAGGTTTTTAAGATCAAAACATACAGTAGTAAATCAAACACAAACACACACAAAACTGAGAGGCAGTGCTCACAGCTTCGGTCTTTAATTCACTTCCCACAGAGGTGTTTCCCCCAAGGGAGTCCCCAGAGGTTGAGAGAGTAGCAGAGGACAGAAAGGTTGTAAATGCCCTTTACAGCCCCTCATCCTTAACCTCAGGCCTTTGGATGGAGAGATTTTCCTGGCTGTTGCAGCAGATTGGAAGGTAGATGCCAATGGAGTCTCTTAGCCCTGAGCACTTGAACTTCAGGGATGATTTAGAGACACCTGGGTGGCTCATTCGGCTACATGTCTGACTCTTGATTTTGGCCCAGGTTGTGACCTCAAGGTCTTAGGATCTCAGGGTCATGGGATTGAGCCCCATAGCATGGACCCTGCTCAATTAAGCTTGTCTCTCAAAACAAAACAAAACAAAACAAAACAAAACAAAACCACTTGCTGATTTAAAGATCAGTAGAAAGAATTTATTTTTAAAAATGAAAAGGACCACTGCCATTTATTTATTAGATGCTTTCTACCTGTCTGGCAATACTGAGGACAATACTCTGTTAACCCTTTCAACATCTCCGTTTACAAACGAGGTGCCTGTGACTCTGGGAGAGGTTAAGTAGACCAAGGCCACACAGGCATTAGATACAGTTCCCTTTTGTGGGATATTGTTGTTCTCTTTACTCTGAACTATTGCACAGTGCTGCAAACCACTGCTTTCATGTTTCTAAAATGTCTTCCTCACAGACTGTAAGCTCCATGAGCACTAGACTCAGAGTGAACTCATCTCCCATCTCACCCTGTAGTCCAGGGCTTTACATATAATCTGCAGTTAATAAGTCTTTATTTCATGAATGGAGTCGCTTTCTATTTGCTTTAAGGTCAGTTCCAAAAATATTTTTCAGACATCACTAAATTTTTTATGAACTTTCTGTTTTACCCTGAAACCTTTCAAACACCATCCTTTTATTTTTTTTTCTAATAAAGTAAGAATGAGTTTCTACAAAAGGGTGCCTCCTCATTCCTCCCCCTTCTCTTCCTCTTCAGGAGAATTTAGCAAGAAGGCCTACTGAGTCCAAATTTGAATTAGAAAATATCAACACTACAGTATGTTCCCCAAAGAGGAAAAAATTATCTATTTTCAATCTCGTGTTTCAGAACACACAGCTGTGTGACTTCCTAATTTATTGTATTCCCAACTGCCTCCAGACAGCTCTCAGTTGCTGCTTCTTTCCTACCCACCCCCTGGTTGTGGGAAATGGGGCAGACTTTAACCAGTCCAGAATGTAGATGCAGAGACTGAGGACTGTTCTTCCAAAGATGCCTGTTGCCCAAGCAGGTGCGCTCAACAGCTAGAACCCGAATGGAGCCAGGTTTCCTGGGATGGCTGCTGTTAGGAAGTAAGCTGTCAGCTCCATGGAGGTCAATACCAGCTGCCTGTGTGCTTCTCAGGAGTGTGGTCATTCCCCTGCCTCTAGGGAGCAGGACACAGCTTTGGATCCAGCAATCAAGCCCAATGTGGCTTCCCTTAATTTGGCTTTCCAAGGGTTTGGCCATTAGAACAGATTGCAGCTGTGGCCTGAGCATCTTTAGAAGTGTGAATCTTTTTTTTTTTTTCTGAAGAAGCTATTTTGAGCTTTATAATTGCATATTTCATGTTGTTTTTTCATAGAGTAAGGAGAATGACTTGCATTTTTTTAAATAGAAATCTGCTTGTTTCTTTGCTGTTCTGCCTTGTACAATCTGGGCCAGTGATTTCTGAACTTGGCCATGCATCAGATTCATTTGAGGGAGCTTCTGGGAAATATAAATTCCTGCCATGGAATCCAGATATCAGTATATTTAATAAACTCTCCAATTCATTCCTAGACAGCTGGCTGGTCTCTCCTAAGTTTGGGAATCTCTGTTGAACTCCTTTATGGTAATTTGGATCGTGGTTAAATGGATATCTTTATGGGGTGGTAGGTGCTCTAAGCTGGGCTTTAGAAGTCGCAGATTCTAGTTCTGGCTCCTTTACTGACCAGCTCTAGACAGCCTCTTCTCCTTAGTTTCCTCTGGCATACAACAGTTATTGCCCTGGTGGCCACCAGCTCCAAAGCTACTGTGTTAAGCAAAGACCTTTTTATGTACCCAGTATAGTGACTGTAACCACTAAATAAGTTGACTGAAACTTTGCCATTGTCCGTTCTGGAGTGACATGGTGGTACTGGATTCCATGCAAGAGAATTAAATGCCCAGAGACCTTGTTATGCGGGGTTTCTAGAGACAAGGCAGCCTTGCAGCATGGACAGAGGATTTGTCGTCTGCCATGCAGATATGACTGCTCGCACTTTTTGAGTGTAAAATTTAGTTTAATGTTCTTTTCCCACTCTGAATTCTTCCCTCCTTTGAAATATCAACTTTATTGCCAGCAAAGAGTTCTTTGAGAAGAATTAAGCCTTAATTTTGCCAGAACAGATAAAGGAAATGGCAAAAAGGAAAAAAAAAACATTCCTCTGACTTTATTCTTCCCTGCCTAGCTGATTTCACACTGTCGTTTCCCACCTTAATTTTCTCGGCTGGGTTTGGTGGCTCTTGCCTCTCCATGCTATGGCGGGGCTGTTGGCTGAAACAGCTGCGTGTCCCATCTCTACTTGGGAACACAAGAGCTTAAATAATCCTGAAACTTGGAAGAAGAAACAAGCCTAAATCCAAATGCTGTTTAACATTTCTGCAAGTCATACCTATACCCTGAAAAACACAGCCCTAATGATTCTTTGGCTTTTATCGGCTACATAATGATTTGAGGAATTGCTTTGTATTGGAGCCCAGAAGAATCCGACCAAAGAGCACACACTTCATTTCCCATCCCAACCTGCCCAGGTCAGAACTAATCCTGCTGCTTCTCTGTGTCATTAATGTTATCAGAGGAAAACCTCAAGTTTAAGGCCTCATGGGTTGACTATTCCGATCATTTAAAAAATTTTTGTTTTGGATTAGGAGTTTACCTTAAGGCCTATGCTTTAACAAATTTTCCTATTCTCTTGTATTCTAAAAATAAGCTAATATCATCCATAGCATTTTGTAACCTGATTCTTTTCACTTAATGTGCTACATACCTCTTTCTTTTCAGTAAATATATTCACTTGTAGTTTATCCAAATTTTCAATAGTCAAGTAATTTCATCTCATATGGATGTGGCCATATTGTGGATATAGATATAAATAGTATCCCATTTTACAAAAGTATGGGTCTCTTATTAACAGATATTTACATTGCTTACAAATTTTTGTTTTTATGAAGGGCATCTGGATGAACATTTGCTCAGTCAATACACTTAATTAACACTTTCGTACAAGGGCTGTAACAATGAAATAAAACAGAACACCATCTCTTTCCATAAAAGTCTCATATATTTATTTTATTTGGAGAAAAACAGACAATAAGAAAGAAGTTATTTCTGTGCTATATGGTGGAAAATGCAATGCAGAGAAATCACAACAGGGAGGATGCATGGCATTGCCTCACTGAAAAGACTGTGTTGATCACAAACATATGAATGTATTGAGGGAGTGGATCAAGATAGTATCTGGACAAGAGTTTTCCCCAAAGAGGGAAGAGCAGTAGGAAGGTCCTGAGGCAAGAGTGTCCAGCATGGGAAATGAAGAGGAAGGAGGCCAATGTGACAGGAGCAGAGAGAACTAGGTGGGGAGTAGCAGGAGGTAAGGTAGCGTTGGACAGTGGAGACCTTTTGCCATTGTAACAAATTTAACTTTTACTCTGAGTGAAAAGAGAATTCATGTGATGAATTGAGCATACAGGTGACATTATATAGCTTGCAGTTTGAAAGAATCATTTGGATCATCTATGGACATTAGACTATAAGGGAGAGCAAGTTAACACACTCCCCTACAGCAAGTTGAGAGGTAATAGTGGCTGGAACCAGGGTGTTAACAGTAGACTGGAAAATGGTTGGATTCCAGATATATTTTAAAGGTAGAGAGAGCCAACAGGATTTTCTTGACAGATTGGATGTGGGTGGGAAAGAAAAAAAGGAGTCAAGGATGGACAGCTAGAAGCATGGACTTGTCAGTGAGATTGATAGAGAGCATAAAAGATCAGCAGTCTTGTTTTGGCTATATTTATTTTGAGATGCCTTTTAGACATCTAAGTGGAGATGTTGATTTTGTAGTTAGATATATATGTTTAGAGTTCAGGGAAGGGTTCTGAGCCAGAGATTTAACATTGGACATCATCAACAAAGAGTCAATATTTATAGCTGACATTGGATGAGAGCATCCAGAGCCTCCAGGATTCAGCCCAGAAACACCCCAAAAATTGCTTGTTAGGGAGAAGAGGAATGGTAGGGATGTAAGAAGAAAATCAGAGAATTTTCAACTAAAGGTGGAGAGATTGCCATACGGAATGCTGCAGATTGTGGGGTTGAATGAGAATTGAGGATTGATCATTGATTTTAGCCACATGGAAGTCAGAGGTGATCTGAGTAAGAGCAGTTTTAGTGGGATGGTGAGAAAAGAGCATGGCTAGATGGGTTAACACCAAGTGACGGTGAGGGGATTAGAACAGTGAACGCAGAGGCTAACTCGGCATGGTCTGTGGTGCGCTACTGTGAACACTGAGGTAGGGCAGTCAGCTTTCCAAAACCTTTGTAGCAGTTTGACATGGCCATGGCATTTAAGCCCATGAATGTTTTCCTAGTGATTAGTTTTATTTTATTTTTCAAGAGTGTCCATTTCCAATCAACAGATTAGAAGTGAAAACAAACTGGTCCTTCACTTCATAATTTGAGAGGTACTGGTATAGGTGGCTATTTAAAGGGTTTTGCTTTAGAGCAGGATATAAAACTGAGGTGGAAGCTAGAGGGAAGTTACAGACAAGTAAGATTCTTTTTTAAATGGTGGTAGAACTTATAGCATGTTTATGTGCTCATAGGAATGATTCAATAGAGAGGGGAAAGTGATGATGAAGGAAGGAAGGAAACCTGTATCTCTGCTACGTCTTTGCCCACATCTTTAATAATAATTTCCTTAGTGAAATGCCTACCAACAGATCGTGAATCAAACAGTATATGGCTTTCATGTTTTTGTAATCCAATGTAGTAATGTGTCTTGTTGGAATATTTTTAAATGTTGGAGAAGCAAAACTAATAATCATCCATTATCCTACCAAGATGGAATGGTATTTTTTCCATGAGATTAAATTATATTGTTTTTAATATTCTATTCTTTCCATTTAATATATTGTGACTATCTTCCTACAACAATAAATATATACTTATATCATTATTTAATGCCTTTTTAATATTTCATTGTACGGATCAACTATAATTATTTTGACCAGGCTCTTATTACAGGATATTTAGCAATGTTTCCATTTTTAGTGAAAACAGCACTGTGATGAACATCTTTGTAATTCCATCTGCATTAATTCTTAGAAGTTAAAGTTTTGTGTCAAATGGTCTGATATTTTAAAGCTTTTTATTCCTTTACAGTTTGCCCCTAGAAAGGCTGAAGCATCTACACCCTACTGAGCAGGCATGTGAATTTAGGGGCAAGGTTTAACACAATTTTTTGAACTACTGAAAAAATTGGGGGGTGGAGAAGAAACCTGAGATGGTGAGATTTGGGTGATGATATACAGGGAGACATTCAGACAGGTAAACACATATCTAATAGATACGACAATGACAGAGATAGGTAAAGCTAGATGTGATCTGTATTTATCTATACTGCAGCCACATTATGACTTTCATGAGCCCTAGGTTACTTTGCTTTCATGAAACCCTTCCTCTTTAAGATTGTATAACAATTTATATTTTTGACTACATTATTATAAAGATGAATATTATCTGGGCTGGATTCATTATTATATATTCATTATTATCCTATTTATGTTTCTCTTCTAATTTTTAAAAGCAATTAGAATGAAAGCATTTCATGGGCTTCTAAAGTATCACATGCCTTCAGCCCTATACCTGCCTGGCCCCATAGATAGGTCAGCCCAGATTATACTTCTCTATGCTTTTAATATTTCTTTCTTTTTTTCTTATTTCTTTTTTTTTAATGCTTATTTATTTTTGAGAGAGACAGAGCCTGAATGGGGGAAGGGCAGCAAGAGGGGGAGACACAGAATCTGAAGCAAGCTGCCGGCTCCAAGCTGTCAGGACAGAGCCTGACACGGGGCTCAAACCCACAAACCATCAGATCATGACTTGAGCTGAAGTCAGATGTTTAACTGACTGAGCCATCCAGGTGCCCCTATGCTTTTAATATTTCTAATAATAGATATTACTTAGGACCAAAAATAAAAGAGAAAAGTATCAGACTAAATTTATAAATATTCATGGTCCCTACTAGGTTTCTTTATTTTTTTCCACAAAGGGAGGAGATATATTCCTCTTTTCTCTTACTTTCATCCCATTTCCTCCCTAGCAGGGGGCTGTAACAGAAGACCTGGTTCCTACTTTAAAAAACAGTAAGAGAAAAATGTAAAATCTAACCAGCTTCCCTCCCAAACTTGCTGCTACTGATCCCTGGTGTCACCATTCACCCAGTTGTTCATCCTGAGACTTGATATCATCCTTGGTCACAGCCTCACCTCCACAGCCAGTCAGTGATGTCAGTCCCCTCCAGTAAGCACCTGAAGGTGTTGTTTTTTTTATTATTGAGAATTGACATATAACTTTATATTAGTCTTAGGCGTGCAAATGTAATGATTCGGGAAGCGAAGCTGATACAGGTTTATACTGTGAAATGATTACCAGAATAAGTTTAGTTACCATCCAGCACCTCACATAGCCCCCAATTTCTGTATACTGTAATAATGACTTTTATGACCTACTCTCTTAGCAACTTTCAAATATACAGTACAACATTTTTGACGATAGTTACCATGCTGGACACTGCATCCCCCAGAAAGTTTGCACCTTTTGACCACTAAATATTTCTTCTGTGTCCTGATTGTTCTGTTTCCACTGCCATTACCCTCCTCGAGACCAGTGTGGTACTGTCTCTATGAGCCTAATCCATCCCTGCTCCACCCTGCAACCTGGGCTTTATCTAAGGCATAAATCAGATCGGTTTAATCTCATTCCTTAAAATGAGATGGTTCTTATAGGCTCCTGTTTTCTTTCAAGGTCCAAATTTCTTTTGACCATACTCATGCTCCAGAAATTGCAACATGGTGTGCTTCCTGTTTCCTCTTGACCTTTACACACACTGGCTCTTCATTATAGAACATCCTTCCCCCATTTCATTGTGCCCTTACTTCAGACCCACTCTTTCACCCCTACTCCCTGAAAGCACCCTTCCACAGGGCTACGCTTGACCCCATGGAGGCACATCTCACACTAGATGGAGATTACTTGTCTGTCTTTGCACATTTTCTCCCTCTATCTGCTTGAAAATTAGTGTCAGTTTCATCCAGATTCTTGTGTAAAGTTGTCCATCAATCAGCATGGGTAAGAAGCTCGTTAGAGGTCACATGGGTGGCAGCCAATGATACAATTTAGAACTGGACGTAAGACAGGTTTTTTTCTTAATATTTATTTATTTTGAGAGAGGAGAGAAAGAGTAGGGGAGAGGCAGGGAGAGAATCCCAAACAGGCTCTGCACTGTCAGCACAGAGGCTGATGCAGGGCTCGATCTCTTGATCTCATGAACCATGATATCAGGACCTGAGCTGAAATCAAGAGTTGGAATCTCAGTTGACCGAGCCACTCAGGTGCCCTGGCACAGTTTTGTTATAAGGTTGAACCCATTGTCTCTGGGGTTTTAATTTGGACAGTTGTCAATTAAACATCTCAGGTCAAACAATGCCATGTGGGATGACAGAAGGCTGTGGGACAGGTCTTAGCCACAGTGTGGGACATACAGGAGGAGCTCAGCATGTTTGTCACCATCATCCTGATGGTGGTGGCATTGGGAATCCAGCCTACCGGGTTTGCCCTCTGCCGGGGGCTGCCTGCTGGCTGGTGGGGCAGCCCCAGGGTCACATGTGTTACTGTCAGTCAGAGGAATGTCAGAAATCAGCAGGTGAGTCCTCTGGTTGCTAGACTTTTACCGGGAGGATCAAGCTCTTTGTCTCTTTATGTGAAAGGGGGGCCCAAGTTTCTTTGCTGCTCTTGGCCTTGAGGAAAAATCAGAATCACAGCCCTTGACACTTACTGAGCTAGAGGTTTGGGTTTTCAGGAATCAAATGATGAGGAAACAAAGAAAAACAAACAAACAAAATCAGACAAACCCAAACTCATCTAATCCTCTGTCTTTGGGCCCATTTTGCTTCTCTCTTAGAATATTGGTCATCATGGCTGGTTAGATGGTAAAAGGACCTGGGACCTTTTCTCTTTTTCTTTTTCTGGGATCTTTCTTCTTAATGCACCAGTTCCCGTGTCATGTGGCTGCCTGCATTTATGCTTAAGAAAATAACATAATTTCTTTTGTTCTTGAAGATTCCTTGTGAGTCATGACCTTGAGTCATATGACTTCTCATTTGGAATAGTTCATGAGAACTATTGTAGGTATTTTATGTCAAGAAAGAAGAGAAAAATATGTATCTGGAAGGAGGCAGTCAAACGGATTACTCTCTTGAAATAATTGCAAATAGTGACTCATCAGGGGTAATGAAGTCACTTTTGTGAATTTTGAATAGTGTTTTAAGAAATGGAAGAAAATTTTTAGAGTGCCTCACAAGTAGCAAAGATAAGTGCTTTGTTAGATCAGTTTTACATTCATCTGCATGTATACTGGGATGCAGTACAAAATAGGGCTTGTGCTCTAGGTCACAGCTCAAAACATTTGAAAGCCTCCCCCCCACCTCCCCTCGCTGCTCTGTCACAAGGCAATTCACTCTGAAATTCCTTACTCAATAGAGCGTTGTCTGCTTTTGCATTAATGTCTGCATCACACATTTTTTGACTCAAACACGTTATTCTGTCAGAGTTTATCTGAAGGGATGAGTTGCCTGCCATGCAATGATACAAGTGAGGTTGCTTATCATCTGTAGACATCTCCTGCATGAACCTGCTCACATCTTTTCTTTTGGCACTGCTCCTGGCTCTTCGTGAGATCCCTGAATTCTCAGGCCTGTTCCTCTTAGAAAGGCTTCTTTATAGATTAGAAAATGAGAATTGTATATGTGACATCTCCTATGTATACATAAGAGGGAGCCACAAGACACTGTCTTTAAATGAAAGGACAGTGTCAGTCCTTTGTGCCAAAAATGACTGGTGCCTTAAAACACCTTTTGTGTTTCTGATTTATTTCGGTGCTTTTCCAGTGTTATGTCTGAAAGAGAATGTATTCTGTTTCAAATAATTCCAAATGGGAAGCCATCAACCGCCATTTATGTAAAAGCCTGTATCTGAAACCCAAGCAGAAATGTCTGGTTCAATGATAAATGCCCTTCATTCCTCCTGGGCCCCCTTCACACACAGTTGAGGGAACGTGAATGAGAATAAGTGGGGCATGAGAAAGCAATTTCCAGGTCCTGACTAACAAGAAAATCACTGAGTGGTCATTCTGTCCCATGCAAGCCTAGGACTGCTTGGGGCCTTTAAGTAATCTTGCCTCTGTCTGCTCTTCTGACCTTATTCTCCTAGAGCACCTCCCACAACCAGCTTGCATTTTGTTTAGAATAGCCATTCGCAGCTCCCTAAACTAGTCAGACTACCTCCACTGTGCCTTGGTTCCTTGGCACTTTCTCTTGCAGCTGCATTTGGTCTAACATCAACCCAGCTTCTGTGGTCCAGGTGACTGCCAAAAAACCTTTGGGGACGCGCTCTACTAATCTGAATTCAGTGTGCTTCTATTGACCACCTACTACACAAACCACCTATCATATCATACCCCCGTCACATTCCGAGAACAGTCCTCAAATAGGACAGCAACTTACAGAATTATTAGACAAATATCTCCTAAGGGTCTGTGGTGTCCCATATCTTGTTCCAGGCACTGGGACGTTGCTGATCTGTTGAAGATAATCTCAAAGTCAGCTGTGGAATTATCTTTATGTTCCTCATTAACTTATATTTTACAAACAAATGAAAGATGAATAAGGCTATTTTCCTCCACAGTAATCCTTTGATTTCTATCACTGTTCAGCCAAGTGATATTTTATAACAAATATTTTATTTTGAAATTTACTTTATAAGTTTTAGAAAGGATCAGTATTTTAATTTTTTAAAATAAATGATCACATAATAATTGACCTTGATTTTTTTCCCCTGCCATTTCTCTACCAAAAAAAATCACACTGTAACCAGCATCATATCCCGTATACATGTGATATGATAAATATATAAATAATTTCGCTTGATTTTTTTCCTGTCATCTCTCTGCCAAAAAAACCACATGATACCAACATCTTATAATTTAAGATTATAAACATATTTAAAATTCATATTATAAGTCTTATAATTTAAGTATATAAAATCAGTACCTTAAAAATAATCTTTTTAAAACACAGTACACATCCATTTTTGAAGTTTTACAAAATAGAAAAGATGTTTCAAGAATAAAATTAAAGCCACTCACTATTCTGCACCCTGAGATAACAGCTATGGCCACAGTGATATGTTTCCTTCTACCCTCTATTGTATCTGTATTTGTATCCTCAGATTATCTGTATTATACATATGTTTGCATTTACATGTATATAGAAAAAAATGTGGGACCATATTGCCTCTACAGTTCAGAGTCCTGTTTTTCTCTTCACTCAAAATGATCACATCTATAACATCTTTCTATATCTTAAAATATCTTAAAACATATTCTTTGATGACTAGATATCATTCCTTTGTGTAGATATATCATACTTTATGAAATAGAGGTTTATTTTTATGTGTTGAAGTTTTTCCTAACTTTTACTATTAGAACACCTTTGGGATTGATGATTATTTTTGTAGATAAATCTTGTCTTCATCTTTAATCTCTTATTTAGAATAAATTGCTAGAAGTTAAATTGTTAGTCACATCCACCCTTAAGTTCTGGATACCTATTGTCAAATTATACTCTGAAAAGGTCATTTCAATGTGTATGTCCCTCAACAGAATGTGAGAGAGTACCTGTTTCCCATACTAAGGACTGTCATAAGAAGAACAACAAGATTAAGAAACCAAGAAATCCTTAACTTGAGAGTTCAAAATGTGATCTTATTCTTGACTGTTTATGAGAAATGAACAGCTTTTGCTGTATATACTCTCCATTTACATTTTGTTTATGGGTTTTATTCTAATTACATGAGAATTGCATGTTCCTTATGTGGTATGAATAGGAGAAAACTATGACACTATGATGTGGCATGTGATTTTCATACAGGGATTAGCAATATTGATTCTTTGAAGTAATCAGCATGGGTTATTCTAATTTGGAAAATATATAAGATCATGATTTTACTTGCATATTTCAGGCTGTTTTAAAAATATTAAAATTGAGGAGCTATACATTGACTTGCATTCTGAAGTAATAACAGATTAAGTTGTGAAGACCCAATCCCTATTTTCAGAGGGAACCCTTTTCAATAAAGTCCCTTTTCTAGCATTTCATCCCTTTGGGGAGCACTCTTTTCTTTATTGAGTTGCCAAAAGACTATAGGGTAGTTGGGGTAATATTTAATTTTTTTGTGTGTTAGATTCATTTTTATTTAATACTTTTATTAAAAGAGTAGCACATGGCGGTGCTGGGGTGGCTTAGTCAGTTGAGCGTCCAATCTTGATTTCAACTCAGGTCATGATCTCACAGTTTGTGGGTTTGAGCCCCATGCAGGGAACTGCACTGTTAGTGCAGAGCCTGCTTGGGATTCTCTCTCTCCCTCTCTCTCTTTCCCCTGTTACCTCCCCCACTCACACATACCCTCTCTCTCAAAATAAACTTAAAAAAAAAGTAGCACATGATACTATAAAGTATCTTATATAGGACATTTAAAATAAAGAGAAAGCCTCTCTCCATCTTCAACTGTTTCTTTTTGAGTCCCAGATCCTTTGATTTGATGGGCTCTTTTAATTGCATGTACTAATGTGATGTGTGTGTGTGTGTGTGTGTGTGTGTGTGTTTGTGTAATATTATAGAACTCATTATTTTTAATGGCTAGATAATATTTTCCAGCAATGCCTAATCTAAAATAATTCTTGAAATGTGAGTGCAAATAGTGTTAGGCTTACCTACATGGAATTTTGTTTATTTTAATCTGTGAGAGAAATTGAAGGGCCCAGGAGATGATCTTTTTGGCTAATGTTAGTAGAGAAGACATGGTAGAATGAGTTTCTTTTAAGTTATGCCAAGTAATGGAAGATGATACCAAACCTAATTTTCCTCCATACTTGATAAATTTATTTAACTTTAGGAGCCTAATTAAATTTGGGAGAGGGGAGTAATGAACTGAATGCACCATCACGGAACTCTCTCTGAAAGTCTGTCTAGGAGGGTTGAATCAAAACATCCCAAATTGATTTATGTTCTTGAACAATTGTCCCACTCGAAACTCTGATATACAATTATGAAATCCCTTGCTAGTTTCTTCTTGAGAGTGTGAGGCCAACTTTGGGAAAAGAAACATTTTTTTTCTAGGATTGGAGGCGTGGTGAGGTGTGTATGTATGTGTGTGGATGAGAGGGATGAATGAGCTATTCTCTTCTACCTACCATTCATATAAAGGGAATTATATAGTGTGTAGCCTTTTGTGTCTGGCTTCTTTCACTCAACATAATGTGTTTGAGAGTCATCAGGTTGCTATGAACTGTTTCAGTGCCAGGTAAGCTTTGGTTTATTTTCCTTTTTTCCTTCTTTATTTAAGTCAGGTTTATTGAGATATAATTAGCATAGTACAGTTCACTCTTTTTTAGATATACAGTTCTTTAGTTTTGAGAAACATATGTAGTCACTCAACCACCACCACAATCAGGATGTAGGCTACTTCCATCTCCCCAAAAAGTTTCCTCTTGATAATTTGCTTTGTCTTTGATCAGTAGTTCTCAGCTAGTAGAGAATGGGGAGGAAGTAGTGATATTAAATCTAATTCTACTGACATAAACCTTGAGTAATCTTATATATTCATCTTTTAGTCTTACACAGCTATTCCTTGATGAAAGTGTCCCTCTACCCCCTTGTGAATCACACAGAGAGGAATGTCACAGTAGAGAAAATAGATGGCATTTTTTTCCCCATTGGATTACCATACTTTGCTTAATCCAGGTATAGTAGTTCCACACAATGGACCAGAACCCCTCCCTGACAACAAAGCAAAACTGATGTCCAGCATTCTGAAATTCATCACATCATCTTTAACTAGAAGTCAATAATGGCTAAATCCCTTGTTCAAGAAAACAAGGGATCATAAATGACAACATGAGGGTAAACGTACCTCATTTGCTAATTGTCGTTCCTGACTGACAGATATTATCCCAATTTGATACCTAAATACACATTCTGAATATTACATACTTACACACACACACACTCACAGGCCCACAAAGTCCACAGATGTTAGTAGAAGTTAACAAGGAATGTGGTTTTCAGTGAACTAACCAAGTTGATAAATAAGAGATCTTAGTCCTCTGCTATAAATGGAAAAGAAAGAGTAGAAGATTGCATCTTTAAAGTGTTTTTCTTAGCCTACTGTATCCTCTTTAAGTATGTTTGTGGCACTCCCACAAGATATGGAAGGCTCTCGAAATACTGAAGAATGGTGTGACTTTAGTGGTCTGGCCCCTTCTGCTGTCAGTGCCACAAAGGTAGGGGTCATGAGGGTAGAAAATGGCACCGTTGCAGTGTCCTCTCTTTTACCTCCTTTGATTACAATCTTCTCACCCCCTGGTAGAATATCTTCCATGTCTAATCGGATGAGGTGAAGAAAAGAAAATTGCATTTATTTTAAGCTTAAAGTTTAGCCAGATGGGAGCCAGCTTAAGTTCCGTGTGAATGTAATTTGATTTTCCCCATCGCACCAGCCCATGTTGAGTTGCCTCTGACAACTGATAAAATTCACATTTCCAAGCAAATCTTGGATTTAGATATAAATATGCAGAGTGAGCACACAAATTAACTCATGTTCTCAAAGTTAAAAAGGGTGAAATCGGACTAACTTCATATAAGGAAATTTTCAACTTAATGCTGGTGAAATGGAGCAAAATAGAATATAACCCATAATTAGACTCCAGAATTCTTTCAATTCATAATTTTTAACAGAATGAGTAGGAACATTCTAGCAAAGTTGATTACTAAGTCTGAGACCCATTTTCTCATTAACTTTGGTATAACATTGGAGTGGGTTCCATTTGCGATAATTTCCCAAAGATTGACCTAAAAATGCTTGTTATGAAATAAATTTGGGAAACATTATTAGATGTGAAACATTAGAGATTTTAGCACCTATTAGCAGTTCACATTTCTTTGCTGTGCTAAGCCACAATTTGAGCATTTCTCTTCTAAGGAATTTCTTCATCTCATGCTTGCAGCTCTCGGACCTTTCTGCTTTTAGTTAACTCTTATTCTGGATTTCTATCCTGTCTCCTAAGTAAAGGGGCTGGGAAGTGATGGAGTGCAGTTTGGTTTTTCATTATCAGTCTGATTGAGATTTAACTTTCTAACTCCAGTGGTTTGGATCTAGAAACATATTTTTTTTCTTTTAGATTGATCAGCCTTAAGGACAGACTTGCAAGATACAGATAAAGTAAGCTTTTATAGGCTTGAGAGAGAATAAGATAGAGTTTCACCTCAACAGCTGGGAACTACCTAACTACACGGCCCATCTTGTGTCTCCACAGCTTTCATTTAGGGTACACATGAAGGAAGGATGAGACATGTGAACTTTCACGTGTCAGAGTGGAATGGGTGACCCACATTCAGCTTCTCTTTGGCACAATGGGATGTGCCACTGCATCCCGTGGCCTCTTATTACCTCTTGGTCTCTTCTTGTAGCCTAATATTTTGTCTCGAATATTTAAATACAAATATTTTGGGTACCTCTATAATGCTAAATTTGGTATTCTCATAACATCAGGCAGAGGTTGAGCTATTTTATTTATGAGTGAGAATAACCTGCCTAGAGTCCATATTTCAAACCCTTTTGAGATTTGTGAATGAATCCAATCCAAGGAGAGCCTTCAAGAATACATTTATCAGCCATGTAACCTTCATTTTCAGGAAACTTTTTAACCTTCACAGTGTTAGTAACAGAAGAAAGTTCTGCGTTTTTCTTTTTAAATTTTGGGTGAGTTTTCAAGATGGTCTAGACTAACGGTTTCTATTTCTGGATTTTTAATTTTCTGATTTCTAAGTTAATAGAGATAACGTAGAGGCAAAGACGTTTTAATATTTTAACAATTTAAAGCCATTTCTGAAATTATCTCCTTTTGACATTTTTTTCTTAAACAAAAATGCCTTTTTTTTTTGATGGTGAAACAGGATCCTATACATAAAAAATTAGAAAATTTTATTAGAAATTTTTATTGGAAATAAAAAGTATTACCCAAATAGCCATTGCTAATCTATTCTGTGCTTCTGCCAGCCTTTGGTGCTTGTGTTTAGAAATTACGTTCATTACTGTATCCCAGCATGCAGCAGACTTTTTTTTTTAAGTTGTTAAGATGTTCTGTACATTTGTGTGGGCTGGGTGATCTTTTTCATGTTGATTATTCATGTTTTGTTCAATTGATGGGGCACTCTAGCAACACTTGATCAAAATATTTCCTTCTGAAGCATCATATGTGCAGGTCAGTGTCTGGGCTGCCTGTTGCCCCTTGGTAATTAGTGGCACCTATATATTTAAGACCTTTTTTAAAAAATGAATGAATGGGTTTTATTATTTTTTTTAACATTTATTTATTTCTGAGAGAGAGAGACAGAGTGTGAGCAGGCAAGGGGCAGAGAGAGAAGGAGACACAGAATCTGAAGCAGGCTCCAGGCTCAGAGCTCTCAGCACAGAGCCTGATGTGGGGCTTAAACTCATGAACCACAAGCTTCATGAGCCAAAGTCAGATTCTTAGCAGACTGAGCCACCCAGGCACCCCAGTGAATGAGTTTCCATAGGATACAGGGATCCAAATTTTTATTGGATCCTGTTTAAATTCTAGCAAGGTTTTCCTCATAAATACTTGTGCAAAATTGTTTCTGCCCCTAAAATTACTCAGATAAAGAATTTATTCCCAAGTTCTTTTTTTTGGCATCTCTGTTCAATCAGTTGAAAATCTTACAGGTTATTGTAACCTAGTAGTTTTTCTTAACTGGGTAATGCAAGTGGATTTCCAAATAGCAAGTCACAAATATGTTGCCCTCCAGCTTATGTTTTTTTTACATTTTTAATGTTTTTTAAATTTATTTTTGGAGAGTGAGAGAGAGAGAGAGAGAGGGAGAGAGGGGCAGGGAGAGAAGAACAGAGGATCCGAAGCAGGCTTTATGCTGACAGGCTGACAGCAGCAAGCATGATCCGGGACTTGAACTCACAAACCATGAGATCATGACCTGAGCTGAAGTTGGACGCTCAATTGACAGAGCTACCCAGGCACCCCCCTCCAGTTTATTTTTAAAATTAATTTTATTCTACCCTAAAACCACTATGAGCCCTAGGGTCCAGTTTTCTCTATATCAGTAGCTCTTTGAGGCACTAAGGCCCACTGACTTGAAGGCACAGTGCCTTCTCAGAGAATGACTCCAGAAGATCTGCGTACTGGATACCAAGGGACACCCTGGTGTCTGCAGCCAGAAAACCTGCATTTGTTCCTGGAGAGTCACTTTGTGCCCAGGAAGATTCCATGTTGTCTAGTTCTTGCCACTGCCCTCAAATTGCTGCATAGACTCAGAAGAGTTGGGCCCCACACCTAGCATAAATGTTTGTATTAATGGACACACCACATTCTGTGGTAACTGCAAAGCTCAGTATCCTACGACTTTGGCTCCAGCTCTTCCTTAGTGACTTACAAGATTCACTGTCCCTTCTTCCCATGTAGCCTGAATGCTGTTTGAGGCAGGCAGCATTCTTATTCTTGATTTGTTCCCTCTGTCTACTAGGATTATTGTGTTCTCACTGTCAAAATAGATACATGATCAGATCAGAGAACACAGAAGAAAGGTCTGTGCCAGAGATAATAAATTGGGAATCATTGCTTATGAATTGGTGTTAAAGTCATAGCACCAGTTAAGATTGTCTTAAGAGAATTTGAAGCAGGACAAGTGGGAGTCCAGGCTATAGCACTATGAAAAACCTTCATTTAGGGGCCTCATAGAGGAAGAGGAGGACCATGTGATGGAGAGGCTGGAGGGGGAAGGGCAGAACCAGAAACACAGAGGCACCAGAGGAGACTGCTAAGCATTTGGTCAGAAAAGGACTAAGATGTATCTGGGGGACATTGGAGATCTTAGCCAGAGCAGTTTCCATAGAGGAACAGAGCTACAAGGCAGAGAAGGGTGTGCACAGAGTAGAGGAGAGATTTAGACTTAGAGAAGCCCAGAGGGAAACAGCCCCTTCCAGGTGCCTAGCCAGAGGGCAACAGCAGGTGTGTGTGTGTGTGTGTGTGTGTGTGTGTGTGTGTGTGTGTGAGGCGGGGGGGGAGGGTGAATCCTGGGAGGTTATATGTTTTCTTTTTGTTTGTGATGGTCTTTGGTTTTTTTGTTTAAAGATGAGGGAAATTACAGCATATGTCAATGATGTGCTGGAGCCAATTATTAAATTTTCAGCAGGTTTGGGAACTGGTTGTTAAACAATTGTCAGTTTAAAAATGGCTACACTAGGACTATGTACATCACAGAAACTAACAAAGACCAATAAACCCCTACCCGACACCAAGAGCTAGTGGTTAAACATTTACCAGCATACCTCTGGGAATACCTGAATATAGATAGACAGGATCTGCTAGAGTAGGAGACAGAGGAGATGCTGATGGGGTCTGGTCTCTGAGGATGGAGAAGGAGATGGAATCCAACTATCTATGGAGAAATTGTCTTTTAAAAGCAGGAAGGATATGACCTCCATTTTAACGGAACCCAAGAAAAGAGGACAAGAGAAGAGAAAACCAAGACTTTTAAGAACAGCACTAATTATCAAAGTTAACATTTCTGAGTGCCTGTTGTGTGCCAGACACTTTTCCATGTGCTTTGCCTGGATTATCTTCTATAACAGCTGCACGCTGAGACAGATATTATCATTAGGTCTTCATAGATGAGGAGTCTGAGGCACAGAGAGGTGAAATAGTTTCCCAGACCTAATAGCATTTGGATCAAGGAGTCAGGATTTGAACTCATGGTTTGATGCCTCAGCCCTTGTGCGTGGCCTTGGTACTCTATAGTACATTCCAGAGAATATGGAGATTCTGTAGCAGGAGGTTAACACAAGTTCTCTGATGGTTGCTTTTGTTATGTCTCTGAAGAATGCAGAGACATCCATATCCCCTCAGAGCGAGGGGAGCTAATAAGAAACATTTAAGGATAGTAGAAAATATGTAAAATGATGTGGCCTGTGGGTGAGCAGGCTTTCTAGAGAAGGCTAGCTGTGTAGTGAGCCAATCTAGTGGGATCTATACCTTCAGTCAACTCAGCTATTCTGGGTAGGCACAGAGAAAGTGGCCTATAGGGCTCCTTCATGGTAAGGCTTATGACGCAGGGATGAGAAAGGAGTTTGGAAAGATAGAGGAGTTTTGGAAGACAGAGCATGATTGTAGTAATGCACTGTGGACACAGGACAGGAGTAAGAGAACATGGAGGTGGGAGGGGGCTGGTGTACTTGAGGGTTTGATGTGATTGAAGAACTATAGCAGTTGGAGTAGTTGAACTATTTGGGGAAGTAAGACGGGAGGCTGTGTGAGTATTGAAATTTATTAGATCCTAGTTATAGCACATTTTCTACCTCAATATTCTCAGTTCAGATATGATTGTAGAAGGGGATCACAAATGTGGAATGGAAGTGAAGGTCACTGAAGATGAGGCCAAGGCCATATGTGGACTTAAAAGTAGTCCAGGGTGAAGGCAGAAGTTGTGATGGAAAGAAGGACTATGACCTTGGTTCTAGAATATTTATTATTAAATAACATGTCACTTAACATCTTTTAATGAATGACATTTGGATATTGCTGATGTTAGTTGACAGTTTTGAGAGTCAGTTGCTATACTAATTCATTGTATTTATCAGGGAAGGATACAATCAGACTTTGTCCAGGTGTGAACATCATCAACTGGATTGACAATCACTTGAGACTTGAAACCTTAACTTTCATACAAGTGTCAGATCCCTGCCCCCCTTTCTCTCTTCAGCTTTCACTGAAACCTAAAGAGAATTGACATTCATAAGTAATAGTAGGTTGCCATGTGCTTACTGTGCCTCCTTTTCTTACTGACTGGCTGAAATAAAATCACATTCCAAGCCTTGGTGTGTAGGGAAAAGGTGTCTGTTTGTACACTTTGATCCCTCTGGAATTCCTGGGCTCACACCCACTGTACAGTCACCTGGTTGGGGGGTACCAGTGGAAGGAAACATTTCTCTCCCTGTAGGGAGTTACTAACATGAGTGTTGTTTGCCCTGGACCTCATCTTGAGAAAAGTGTGCTGCTTTGTTAACGCAAACCTGGACCTAACTGTGATTTCCCTTGCTTAGGGGCAGTGTTTCTTTGTGCTCCAAGTGGGAATAATTTTCATAACTTAATTTACAAGGTCCAGGAAGTGAGCTGCAGTTGCTATGGGAACAGTAACTGAATTTTCTTCCTTTAGTACACTTAACACATCAACAATGATGCTATAGTTGTATAGGTACATCTTCCTTTTCCCACTTTGATTTCCTTTTCCTTTTTAGATGGATTATTGTTAAGCAAAGGAGAAGGAGGAGTTAATTTCACAGACTAATTTACCTGATTAGTGTGTCATCATATTCACTTGGACAGTTGTTCTCATGGTAATTCCATGTGCAAAGGTTGTGTGTGTCTACACTCAACTTCCCGCCTTCAGTTCGTGCTAGTTTTGACAGGCTTTCTAACATCATGGAGGCCTTCACAGTGAGGGAGAGAAAAACGTTGTTTATCCTGTTACCCCAGGTGCCCAGCCTACTGCCCCAAATAGAGTAATTGCTTATTGAATTTAGCATGGCTTTGTGTACTATGATAAGTTGTGTTCATTCACATTTCATCTTGACCGCCATGCATCATTTCTTCAGTAAAATTGAAAGGCCTTTTGGGTTAGATATCTTGAAGCACATCGAGTGTGATTGTCAGAGAAGTACTTGCATTGCATTTCTAGGCCACATAATCTTTAGCCCAACATTTGCATATTAATGGATAATTGTAAAACATTATGTAAATTATACATGGTGGTGAATATATTATCAAATCAAATGGCCTTTAGGGGTAATTACAGGATGTGCTGTGTCAACCAGGATGCTGCAGGTTGAATGCTGAACACTTTCCATAGAATGAAATATAACCTGGCTAGGGTATATTTCTGTCCAAAGTCATGGGTTGTCTTTCCGTGTGATTTTTCCTTTTGTTAGATGATGAATCTAACATTTGTGCTGATATTAGTCATAGAATATTAGAGATTAAAAGAATAAAATCCAGACTGAAATACATTAGACTGTGGAAACTTTTAAGGGTGGTAATTAATCTTCAATATTTGAGTCACAGAGAAAATCCCATGAGTATTTATGTCTTTCATTGTACTTACTCTAACATGCTTTCTTTTTGTTTTCTTCTTATAAAATAATTCATGCTCATAGTAAAATGCAGCAGACAGTGCAGACTTCTCAAATTAGCCCACTGCTAAACTTCTCCATTCATTTATTGACTGCTAACATGTGCCCTCCTTGGAGACTTAACAGTCTGTTCTCCTTGAGTCTAACTTGGTGTCTTTTCTGTATATGCCAGTAAGAAAGCATTGTGGTAGGAGGGAAGGAAAGGAAGGAAGGAAGGAAGGAAGGAAGGAAGGAGGCAGGGAGGGACACAAGGAGGAAAGGAGAAAAGGAGGAATGGGGGTAGGGAGAGGAAGAGATTTGGGCTAATAAGTGCTACACCATAGTACTGGATTCTGGGCAGCCCTAGTCATTTCTTCCACCATTTCATAGTAGGAATAAAACAAAGTTTCTCTTTAGAATATGTCTTTCCATAAAGGAGATCAATGAATTTTGGCTGTATCTAGTGCTTTGAAGGGAGGCTGCTGCTTTGTGAATATCTCCTGTAGTAAACTGTAGGTAGCAGACCTGTCCTTTATCACCATTTAAGTCTCTTCCTTCCTAATCCCTAAGATCCCATCCCACTTGATCTCCATGCAAAATGACCTCCCACTCCCATTATTCTACCTATTTCTGTTTTTCAGAGTTCTCCATTCTGTTAATCAGTGAAACCTGAGGGTAAAACATTTTATCCTAAAAGAAACCTGATATTATGGCAGGTATCTACCTTCCAAAAACCAAAATACAAACAATAAACAATTTTAGAAGATCAAAACCCATTGATGACCAAAACAGTCATTCAGATGTGTACTTGCAAATCTGCATTTTTGCCGGAGGAGCCTCTGAGATCACAAACCTGTGTGTGAGTGTTCCTCTCTTCTGTGCTTCCTTTGGCCCCAGACCATCACCATATTGGGCTGGAATCAGGTGACTTGGGCTTTAATCCAAAATTTTGACACATTAATTGATTTACTCCGTTTGCTTTTACTATATAAATAAAGCCAGTGATCTAATTTTACATAATAGTAAAACTCAAAAGAATTGTTGACTGAAGTTTTTATATTTTGGTCAATTGTTCTAAAAAATTTTAGGCCCATTTCTAACCAGACACAGAGAAAAGAGCTATGCCCCATTAAGAGGTATTTCTGTTGCTTTTTTAGCAGCAGAGTTTGAGTTAGATGGTTAAATGCCCCTCTTTGCCTCTTGCTGAATCTGTGACCTTGGACAAATATCTCCATGAGCCCTGCTGTCCTGGCCTTTAAAGGCATGGGACATGATTCCAACTCATAAGACTTTGTAAAGGTCAAAGGATTTCAAAGATAAGAGCCCCTAACAGAGGGTCTAATCCATAGTAGGTGTTCAATACATGTTTTCTCTTGTGTATGTCTTTCTTTGTTTCCTTCCTCTTCCTGTGATATCACAGAAACCTCCAGAAGTGATTATAACCAAAACTAAAATGCCAACAGGCAGTGAGGTCTAAGTCTGTACCTGCCCTTGGGCAAGTCATGTATTCATCATCCATTTGCCTTTTCTCCCTTTCCAGCTCAGATTGGTAATTTGGAGCCATTGGGAACTAATGAGAAAATGAAAGGCATTGTTATCATTATTGCTCTGGTGCTGTGAGGTCTCATGTGGGAAAATTTGAGAGAGGAAAAGGATAATAAAGAAAGGAAGAAAAAAAAGTAGAATCCTGCTCAGTATGAAGCTGTGCTATCTAGGGCCTCCTTCATATGACTTCAAAGCCACATTTTCTTAAGTGGGTGTTAAAGGTTTAATCTCCTTGCCAGTTAGATATAATTCCTAATGATTAACATAATAGTGAATCATTTTTTGGCTCTGTGAGATACCATTGATGGCAACACTGAAAAGCAGTGAAACACAGAAATGGCCTTTGCCATACAATGAAAGAAGAAAATATAACAGCTAATTAACAGGCTATAGAACATTTTCTACTACTATGTACTAAAAGTTTGACACACATGCTGTTGGTTTTCAACAAGGATAAGTTATCCAATTTTTATGGTGTTCCATATGCAATGAGCTGATACACTGGCCCTAAAGCTTACTTTCCTGCCTTCAAATCATTTTAACCTGACACTCATGATGGACACTGTAAAGAATGGAGGCATGCCAGCCTCCCTGATTTACAGAACATCTGTATGTAAAAGTGCCCTAACCAATGTGGTCATTATTCTGTGCAAATCACAATTAGTCCCCTTTGGTGCATGAAGAGAATTCATCAATGTGAGCACAGAGGAGTTAAGGTAAGGGAGCTGTCTTAGGGTGGTTCGCCGGACACTGGAAAAGAGTCTAGCGTCCAGCTCTCGTCTGAGACTATCACTACAGGGGACCTCAGAAGCCTCAAGTGGCCCTGGTGGGAAATCTCAAGCCAACAGCATACCTCATGGATAAGCGGTACCATGCCTGAAGCGCATTGGCCCCTCCCATAGACCCCCAGAAAGGAAGGATCCTACCATGGGTTTCAGAAACCCTTTTTCAATATGGGTGAACTCAGCCCACCAACTCTAGACTTTCCAAGTAGTTCACAGTCTGTGAGGAATCCTTCAACCAAGTGTTTTCAGAGGGGATATTTATTACCCATGTGGAATCTAGGGCCTCTTGGTTTTCTAGAAGTATTTTCATACCATACTCAATACCTAGAGGCCATCCTGGCCTTGGGGAGCCACTCTAGGGGGTCTCTGAACTGAGAGTCTCTGAAAGATTCTCCAGTGAAAGGTGTTTAGTCCTCACTGAACCTGTGGGAGTTGTCTATTGACCTGTGTGGCCACACAAAATCATTTCCCATCACCTCCTCTGGTTAGTCTGATGAAAGCCTGGTAAGATCCCTTTTCCTCCCTTTCTTCCCTGGTGCAGTACGGATGCCTGGCCACCCTCACTAGTGTGGCAGCAAAGTGCAGGGGCAGTGTAGGAGTGCCCTTGAGGGCAAGAGAGAAAGCAGCTGCTACATGGCTCCTCACCTTTCAGGTTTTTTAAGTGAATTTTAAAATCTACAATGAAACTGTGATGAACAGCTAAATTTCTCCCACAAGAGTGGAAGATTAAAAAATATTATTTTTTATAACTCTGTTGCTTTGACTTGAGTGGTGTATCCTGGAGAATTTAACATTTGCATGAAACCAGCCCCACAGAAACAAATGGAGTGAGAGCAAGTAGGGATCTGATCTTAATATAAAGGAGTACAAAGAACTCTGGACTGAGGACTCAGAACAGAATTTTCACTGTTCAGCAGCCAGTGATATATGCTATAATGGGTGTTTGTGCACGCATGTTTGTGCATGTTAATATAAAATTGCCCTCTGTCTTATAGCAAGGAAGGACTAATCTTTTTCTGTATTTGTGCCCTGACAACTTCTTTAGGGTTAAAAATGTCTTGTTCTTTATTAAATGTTGGTGATAACAGTAGAGGACTTTTTTAATGGTTTTACTTGACACAATGGGAAGTTGATAACATTATGCTAGTTCCAAAATTTGAAAGAAAATGTTTGCTACTCTGTAAAGGCCCAAAACAGAGATCATTAACTAGCAGAACTGCCAGCAACCACTTCCCACCAAACTCAACTCTTTAGATGAAGCTCAAAAATGTAAAGACATGTATTCTTCCTTAAAGATACATGCTCAGCTCTTTGAGAGTATGTGTGTGTGTGTGTGTGTGTGTGTGTGTGTGTGTCTGCTGTGTATGTCTGCGCACATGCACTCATGTGCATCAAAAGCTTAGAGTAATCTCTCTTCTGATACTGCTCTAAATATTCTTGGCTGAATGGGTATTACTGAGCTGACTAGAGCTTCTATATTTTGGAGACATCAGAAAGGAAGAATGATGAAAGCCTTGTAAGAAATAAAAGTCGTGAAAGAATCTCTTTTGTAGACAATTTCATGAGAGCCTCATTGCTTTGGGAGAACTTGACTTCCATCTTCAAATGGTTTTACCATTTTCTGTCTAGAATAACAGATGGCAGGATGTCTATTGTATGAAGAGCAATCCAGGTGAAAGTCACAGAATGAAACAGTCTCCAACACTTTATTTTCTTTAATCCTAAAAATGTAGACATCTGTACAAATAGTTGTTAAAACATCATTTTTTTCAAAAGCATGATGAATCTTCTCCATGATATCATTGATTTTAACCTTAAATCAGAGCCAGGATCCAAAGCCCGCTGAAAAATGTATAAAAGAATAAAATAATGTAGAAACTACCATTGGTGAGGCATCTGGGTGGCTCAGTTGGTTAAGCATCTGACTTTTGATTTCAGCTCAGGTCACAGTCTCACAGATCATGAGATTGAGCCCCATATTGGGCTCTCTGCTGTTTAGGACTCTCTCTTTCTCTGTCTGTCTCTCTCCCTCTCTCTCTCCATCTCCCTCTCCCTCTCCCTCCCTAGACTTACCCCTCCCTCTCTATCTCTGAAAATAAATAAACATTAAAAAAACTGCCATTAGTAATAAAATTTCCCTCAAAACTATCATAATTCATGTCTGTATTCTTACATGTTTGCCTCAATCCATATAGCAATCATTTATTAATCAGCCTGCTTATTCTTCTTGCTGTATTGTATCTAATAAACTGAAAATGTAATACTAATATTTTTGAGTACTTACCGTGTATTAGATATTTTGCTAAGAATTTTTAAGCCTGTTGCCTCATTTAATACTTAGTCATCCCATGAAACAGGTAATATCTTAATTTCATTTTTGAGATGAGTGAATTTATTCACAAGTCCAGTGACCAGCACAAGATTGCACAGCTAAAAGAGTCCAGGTAATAAGTGAAACTCAGGACTCTGGCTCTAAGCTCTTGCCCTTTGTACTGTGTTCCATCATCCTGGCCTTGAATGTATCATTGCATTTCTCCTCCTACCTTCCCACCATCACAAACACACCCACACAGAGTCAAAAGAAGCTACTGTGATGGTGGGCAATTCCATCTGTTAATCCTAGAATATCTTTCCTGTTAGTGTCCAGTGGGGTCCCACCTTTGGTGCCTTATAACCCAAATGGGCTGGGTACTCAAATCTACTTGCTTAGAAAGAACCATAGGCAAGGGCATATTTATTTTATTTTCCATATCATCCCTCTTATATTTAAAAATTGCTAGATTAGATAGACCCAATTTGTGATAGGGATATCTTGTTTTATTTTCTAACAGAACATTCCATCCAGTGGACCATGGTTTTAAGCTTTTGCATGGGAACTGTGCTTGGTCTGATCAAGGTGGTTGCAGTAGGAATTCTGAAGGTGTAGCACTCTCAGAATTAGTTATCTAATGAATGGATACATGAAAAGCAGACCCCACCTGCTGCTTCTAACAAGAAAGTCACTTAGTAGAAACCACAACTGTTGTTGCTTTTTAAATATCTGCATATCTTTACTCTAGGGTACACTGACCTCATAAAGAACTGGCTGGGGATCTATAGTCAATAAAAGTAGCTTGTATTCATAAGTCGTCTTTCCTCCAAAATGAAAGAATTCCTCCACGAATTTTACTAAAATTAAAATACTTCCTGAAATATTATTGAGGGAGGCAAGACTATTGTAAATCATAAGATCTTTTTGGGTAGGATTGTCCTTTTACATTTATCTTGTTTTTCTCAAAGCACCAATGTTAATTAAATGTTTTGTGACTATTTCCTAATTAAGATCAATGCTAAATCTTAATGGATTACATGAAATGAAACATGAAAATCCAGGGCTGCACCTCTGTGACAGCCCACTGTGTATGGTTGGGTATTGACCATGCCATATCATGGTACGTGCACCATTCATGTGGCCAGTAGTAATTATGGGGCTCCCAGAATTGGGCACTGCTCAGCCATATACAGTAGTGCAGTTGTGGGCATAGCAGGAGTCATAACTAATAAGACTTAACACGGATGTGGTAAGCAGGTGCATTCCCCAGACAGCTTCTCATTCTCAAACTCTCAGCAGACAGAACCAATGAGAGATTCCATCTGCTAAAGGGCTGGAGCTAACACCCTGTTGAACACTGATACATTTAAGCTGTTTGGGGAAGATCCTGCCAGATAGTGACCATTCTTTGTTGGTTCTTGGGAGAATATCTGGGCAGTGAGTCTGGGGGAAGCATAGGTATCTTGACAGCTTGATTCTAGGCTTAAACCCATAACCTGAAATTCTTTTTTTTCCATATTGAGAATCCTTTTATTATCATATTAAAATGCAATGATATTCTTACAAATATAAGAATATATAAAAATATATGTATAAGAATATATAAGAATATAATATAAATTCTTATAAATATTGGGGCTTCTGGTTAGATCTCAGATTTCAATTTAGTGGTTTTCCAAATTTTTATGCCAATAATTCATTTCTAAGACTATTGACCTACATTTCTACTGTCTTCTTATTTACATTTACATAAAATATCTTGGATCTTAAATAACTACCAGCACTTTCCTTTTCTTTATTATTTTTTTATTTACATCCAAGTTAGTAGGCATATAGTGCAACAATGATTTCAAGAGTAGATTCCTTAATGGCCCTTACCCATTTAGCCCATCCCCCCTCTCACAACCCCTCCAGTAACCCTCTGTTTGTTCTCCATATTTAAGAATCTCTTATGTTTTTGTCCCCCTCCCTGTTTTTATATTATTTTTGCCTCCCTTCTCTTATGTTCATCTGTTTTGTATCTTAAAGTCCTCATATGAGTGAAGTCATGATATTTGTCTTTCTCTGACTCACTAATTTTGCTTAGCATGATACTCTTTTGTTCTATCCACGTAGTTGCAAATGGCAAGATTTCATTCTTTTTAGTTGCCGAGCAATACTCTATTGTATACGTATACCACATCTTCTTTATCCGTTCATCCATCAATGGACATTTGGGCTCTTTTCATACTTTGGCTATTGTTGATAGTGCTGCTATAAACATTGGGGTGCATGTGTCCCCTCAAAACAGCATACCTGTATCCCTTGGATAAATACCTAGCAGTGCAATTGCTGGGTCATAGGGTAGTTCTATTTTTAAATTTTTGAGGAATCTCTATACTGTTTTCCAGAGTGACTGCACCGGTTTGCATTCCCACCAGCAGTGCAAAAGAGATCCTCTTTCTCCGCATCCTCTCCAGCATCTGTTGTTGCCTGAATTGTTAATGTTAGCCATTCTGATGGGTATGAGGTGTTATCTCATTGTGGTTTTGATTTGTATTTCCCTGATGATGAGTGACATTGAGCATCGTTTCATGTGTCTGTTGGCCATCTGGATGTCTTCTTTGGAGAAGTGTCTGCATAACCTGAAATTCTTAAATTTATCTGGTAGTGGGCCCAGGAGTCTTTGTTTAGCTCCTGCTATAGTATCAATTGCCAAAAGTTGAAGAAGTTGAGATTCAGAGAGGGAACTCCATTTGCCACAATTCCCATACCTAGTAAGTTATAGAAATCAAGTTCACCCAAATCTTTAAAGCCTATGTTCTTTAGGCTTTAAAGAACTGTACTTTGTAGTATGCTCTGCTGCTTCTAGTTTGAACAAGTTTTTTTTTTTTTTTTCCTATAGACATTCCAGCTCTTTGTTTCTTGTTATCATCTTTGTGTATTTGTCCACTGGCCACAGAAACCATTTCCTCATATTCATTTTGATGTTCAGTATTTATGTTGAGGGATGAGTTGCAACTGCTTTTTGACATGGCTGACAGGGAGACATGGGTATCATCAGGGAGCTAAATGATAAGCTTCTTAGAAATCTGTTTCCTGGGTGATGGAATATCCTCAGCTCTATTGTTTGTAAGCAGTAGCATTATTGCTAGGACAAGAAATGCAATACATATGCTAATATGTGCATGAATGGTTGGAAAGATGTTTGAACCAAAGAAGCTTGTCTGTTTCACATTTACAAGCAATGGAAATTGAAATTTTTTTAGCAGGTTTTCAATGAAGATGGGAGAGGTGCCAGAAACTGGAGATTGCCACATAGTGGTGCCTTCCTCTGAATTATTATAGGCATGCATACTATTTGCAAAGGCTTGGATAAAATTATTTTGAATCTTGAAATCCTATGATTCTATAAGGCATTACATGATATAGGTTATACAGATCACCCAGATATATTAAACATAATCTGAATAAACAGAAATTCTTAAATTTAATTTGAATTAAGATGATACAAAAGACTAAAATTGTATTTATTTTCACAGTATATCTTAAGATTTCCTTAAAATATCTAATAAAATGTTTATGCATTTTGCCTGTTATATGTAACTGCAATGTAAAGGTAGCCCTTTAACTTTATATATTACTTTATTATAGCACAAATCACGTTTCTTATTACAGTACAGTTCTTGTGCCTTTAGCCAATTCCATATTCTTCACAGATATTTGAAAACAGAGGCCAATTCTTGTACATCTACATGGCAGGCCAGTGATCAGTGCCTGCTGAGGGATGAATGGTATCATTTTTTTCACAATCTTTAAAAGTAGATTCTGGGACCACCTAGGTGGCTCAGTCAGTTAAGTGTCCAACTTCGGCTCAGGTCATGATCTCACCTCTCATGAGTTCAAGCCCCATGTCGGGCTCTGTGCTGACAGGCTCTGAGCTGTCAGCACAGAGCCTGGAGCCTGCTTTGGATTCTGTGTCCCTCTCTCGCTCTGCCCCTCACCCACTCATGCTCTGTCTCTCTCTCTCTTAAGAATAAATAAAACATTAAAATTTTTTTTTAAAAAGTAGATTCTGAAAACTGTTATCACTGATAAAAATATTTAAATGGATTATTGAAAAGAGTAATGTTTGGTTTTAGAAGATAAAGTAATAAAAAGTTGGAGAAATTTGGGGTTCCCTAGATTTAATTTCTACCCAAAATCACTTTCTTTTCTGTCATAAACATTAACATGATAAATTAGAGGTGCCCTAAATATAGTGTATCTAGTTTCTAGCATGAGGGGATGTTTTAAGAATTTCTTAGAATCATTTTCTTGGAGGGAACATGAGTCTATCCTTGGCTGTATCTTTTTAAGGATGTGAATCTATAATCTGAATGAAGGCATGCAAATTATACTCATCAGACTTTTTAGAATACTCAATTAGAGAAGCATTTCATAATTAAAGATTTTTAAATATCCTAATAGGTTGAAAACTTGGGACAAATATCAAAATTAATTGAACTTTTATGAAATTCTATACTTGTATTTTAAAAAATTAGTTGCACTAGTTTAAAACTGAGGAGATTTTGATCAATAACTCTGAGCAAAGGACCTGAGCATTTTAGTTGATGACACTGTCAGTCTAATTCCATGATATATGGTAGTTAAGTAAAACCAGTGCAGTCTCAGACTGCACTCACAGAAATAGAGTTTCCAGATCCAAGGAAGGAGTTAAAAGTCTCATGATAAATATACTTGCTTCAGACCATGCCTGGAATACTAGGAATCATTCTAGGACACATATTTTAAGAAGGTCTTTGGCAAGCCAGGAGCATATATAGAGAAGTAAGTAATGATGTCTTTAAGCAGCAGTTGAAGAAATAGGGTATGATTAGCCTCGAGTTGAGAAAGGTAAGAAGAGACACATTAACTTTCTGCAAGTATTTCAAAGATTGTCAAGTGGAAAGGTATTTGAAGTACTGCATACAACTCTAGAGGGTAGACTAGGACCAACATGTGTGGAGGTTTCAGGAAACTAGACAACAGTTTTTTGTTTGTTTTAAACACATGAAATTGTACAGCAAAGTTGTGCGGGACTGCTCCTGGCCAACCAAAATTACATGCCAATCTTTCATGGATGTTGCTAATTAAGAAATTATTAAAAATGGGTTTCCTCCATCTCTGGAAATGCAAATTCTTAGAATATTCTAACAAAAGTACCTCCAAAGATAGAAAAACAAAGATCTGTATTATTTCTACCTGACAGTCACCCCACTCCAAGACATCTGTTGAACATTCCTTAAACCACACACTGGTTCCAAGCTTTCTCTCTGGAGGAGACTAGATCACCATCCTTGGGGAATCCTGATATGCAGGGCCTATGGTTGACGCTCTCCTTGGTGCTGAATGTAGGCTGGGCCTTTTGGGCCTCCTCCTAGGATAAGATTTGCTGGTGTTTTGTTTTGTTTTGTTTTGTTTTGTTTTGTTTTTTTTCTGGTTTTGTTTTACTTATCTCTTCCTTGCCACAATTCAGACTGCAACTCTTGCCTATCGATCTGCCTTCATATTACGGCTCCGTACCATTTGGATTACAAAGTTACATCAAGATTTTTTTTTTTATCATTTTGCCTGCCTTTCTTAAATCTGAATGGCACCCAGCCTGCCTTGACCCCAGTACACTGACGTCTCAAGAAAGATGAGTTATAGAAGAGATTTGAAATTTGAAATTTGGAAAAGCTGCAGTAGGTGAAACATGATATCTCTCTGACTTATTAAGAACTTACATTTCCAATCACTTGAAAATTCATGGTATATATGCATTGATTCTTAGACACAGACATGAAGACAAATATTAGATAAGGTGGGTATCTGGCTGAAGAAGAGGGTCTTAAGGATATGATGAGGCCACTGATGAACTAGATATAAAAATTGGAATTTTTTTACTTATAATTTGCTTTCTCTCATACATATAAAACACTGTTCCTGGTAGCTTGAGATAACAGTTCTTTACACTGACATGGTTTTGCATGGAAATGAAAAGCTTTTAGTAAAGGTCACCACATGATAACTAGAAGAACCATACCGACAGGACACCTTGACAATAGAAGGAGAGATATGTTAAACTTGGGGTTTACAGAACAGACAGTGACACTGCTGCACTAGTGTGGAAAAGTCTTCTATCCTTCTATCGGGTCTCACCAGACATAAAGAACTTGATGGGAACATTGTTCCCTGTAGACCCAGGGAACTAAGATTGAGCTCAAATGAGAGAATCTTGGAAACCTAAACTTAAAAGAGGAAAAGGAACCACTAATGGAAAAGAAGAACATGATGCATAATGGAAGGAAAAGCCTGGAAATCTCTTATATTTAATGATAATTGTATAAAAACTTGCACAGAAGCCAAACCACTTAAGGTTCATAAATTATATAGCCAGATTTTAATGGTAAAATTCCTTGAGGAAAGGATTCAAAGTTCGCTAGTTATAATTTATAGAATATTGCTGCACCCAGTTATGCAGTTAGTAAATGCTTTCCATGATACCTAAGATTTTGGTTGAAAGAGAAAAAGATCCCCTTTAGATTAAGGGGGGAAATAGAAACATAGTTTTGGGAAATACAACAGATGAAACAGTTAATCCTCAAGATTCATCCAATGATGTTTTGTGATTAAATAATATTTCATATAAAGAACTTTGAAGGTGAAAGAATCTAAGCTCTTTCATAATTTAGACCAGTCTTTTAATAGCTGTCAAACTCAAGGTCAAATTTATTAGTTTTAGAAAAAGTTTACAAATTGGGAAGAGTCACTACAGAGGGAGCCATTTATTGAACGATTCTCTTTGAAAGTTTTTTTTCTTCAATAAAATATTCTCCAGAGCTAAAGTGTCCCAGTGTCCATTTGAAAAACTCTTATTCTCAGACTATAGATGCTGGCGAGGATGTGGAGAAACGGGTACCCTCCTACACTGTTGGTGGGAATGTAAACTGGTACAGCCGCTCTGGAAAACAGTGTGGAGGTTCCTCAAAAAACTATCAATAAAACTCCCGTAT